>JAUOBT010000183.1:14841-29211 GCA_032362145.1 Hypanus berthalutzae | reverse complement strand
TGTTTTGAGGGTAGAATGGAATCGTTCGAATGCCCTTTGTGATTCTGGATGGTAAGCAGACGACTTAATCTGCTTAGATCCCGGTTCATAAACTATCTGCTGGAATAATCCGGACGTAAAATTGCTTCATTGGTCACACTGAATTTCTGTAGACAAACTAACTAAAGTAAAAAAAAACTGTCTAAGAAATTTCAACACAGTTTTGGTTTTTATATTTTTGAAAGTTATTGCCTCAGGAAATCTGGATGCTCTACACATGATGGTTAGCAAATATGGATAACCAGCTTTAGTCTTTGGCAAAGTGCAAACTTAATCCACAATAACCTTAGAAAAGGCTTCACCATTTACCAGAAAATGTTGCAATGGGGCCATCGGGGTGACCTGATTAGGTTGAACCACAACCTGACCAGTGTGACAAGTCCTGCAAAATGTTGCAACATCTGACCTCAAACCGGCCCAGAAGAATTGTTTCGAAATTTTGTTCACAGTGTTATTCACACCGAGATGGCCAGCCAAGGGCTAAATTTAAAATCCCATTCCTATAGACACTAGGAACTATAACTTGGTTAATAATTGTCCATTCCTCTCTTGCAGAAATACCAGGTGGTCTCCACATCCTCATTAACAGACCAGCCTTGAAATAATATCCTACTGGCACTTTCCTAATCTCATAATCATGATGAGATGATGATGATCTCATCATCTCTATAATGGAGAGCTTTTTCAATGCTTCAATCCTAGGGACACAGTTCCGTTCTGCTATAAATTCTTTCCTAGACAGAGACAAATCTTTAACGTCAGATTTAATGCCTGGATCCTGGTGACACAATGAAGGCAGGAAGGTCCCTGACAAGTCATCAAAACCTGAGTCCAGATTTCGGCTATCGGGGTTAATAGAGTCACGCTGCACTGATCTGTCGATGTTGACTGACTTCTTCGCCATACGTCGAGTTATTACGCAGGAGGGATAAATGTCAGAATCCATCTTGAATCATCGGTGGTTGGCTCAGCTGTCAGCTGCACTGCAGGAACAACTGTACCATCTGCTAGGTCATTCCCTAAAAACAAGTAAACACCATGCACAGGTAAGCTGGGTCGTAGTGCTATTTTAACAGGTCTTGTAACTAACCCTGACTTCAGAATTACCTAGTACAGGGATACAGGAACAACGCCGACCCAGATGCCTTTAATAAGGGTTACCTCACCATTGGCAGTTTCATAATTAAACTTTAGAACACTGTCTAATATAAGTGACTGAGAAGCCCCAGTATCTGGAAAAAATTTCACTGGTACCGAGGTTGTCCCTTCATTCACTGACACAAGCCCATCTGACGTAAAACAATTGAATCCCATCCTAACACTGTCAGACATCTCAGCCCCCGACAGGGTGTCTTAAGAATCTTCAGAACCCCGTGGGAGTCTGGGTGTTTCAACTCGCTGAACACAAACATCTTGAACTGCCCTCCTTTCCCTTCTTCTTCAGAAGAAAACAGTTAGCCATAACATGACCAGCTCTCCTACAATAGTGTCAAGTAAGACCAGAATATTTTTCCTTCAATTGCTTTCCTTCATCCTTACTTTTGTCACTAGACATAATTTTTTTTTGGTTTACCCTGACTGCCCATGCTACCCTTTTAAAAGGTCTTATTGGGATTATACCTAAATTACTGAGTTAAGGCAAACACATCTTCTAACTTTGCAGGCTCTTACAACGTGGCAGCGCCCTTCTCATCCAAATACGTCTTTATGTCATTAGGGACTCAATTTTTAAATTCCTCAATAAGAACCAACTCTTTCAAGTTTTTAAAATTATCATTCACACTTTTAGATGTACACCATCTATCGAAACATACAGACTTTTCATAAGCAAATTCCACATAATTCTGGTTCACAGTTTTCTTCACATTTCTACATCTTTGTCTTTATGCTTCTGGAACCAATCCATAGGCTTTGAACAAAGCCTGTTTCACTGTTCATAATTAGCTGCCTCTCAATTGATAGGGCCTAATAAGCCTATTGAGCCTTACCCTTAATTACACTCTGTAAACAGAGAGGCCAGCATTTGTCCGGACTTTAGACCCTAAGCCACATTCTCAAAATGATGTCCTTACTTTTCAACCTCAGCCTCCATCAAATGGAGGGACTAGTTTAACTTCCTGACTGGCCGCAAACGGTATAACCATTTCCCTAGATCCAGGAATTTGCATCCCGAGCCTCACCCTCTCTCTCTCTCTCTCTACCTCAAACTGCCTTTATTTGTCTCTTTCTCGTTCCTCACCCTCTAATTCAAATCTCTCTAACTTTATATGTTCCCGTCATAACTGGGTCTCGGGTTAACTTTCAGTAAACCTCTCTAACACATCTCCCTCAAAATCCGCCTTGTGTATGCAGTGCTCAACTATTGTCCTCTCAATCAATACCTTTCTCATGGACCGTTTTACATCAGTAAGTTTCAGCTCCTTAGCAATGGCCAACAATTCATCCAATTTGGCTTTCTATAATGTCTCAGGGTCTGGAGTTGCCAGAAATTTCCCACCATCCATTGCTGCTGATTGAAAAACACAAGTAAATAAAAAGTATGTGGGTATTTCGGGTTTATTATCAAAAAGATATTTAATCTTTCAGTAAGCTCCAATTTTGTTTAATCACGGACAAGCCCCCATTTTTGTTACGAATTGTAATGATTTGTAAGAGAAGCAGCTGCAATAGATTATATACTCGGTCAGTTTTCAATATTCAAAATATTATCTTTATTAGTATCTACTCATGACATAGTAACCTAACGAGATATAGAAAAGTTAACAGTGGTATGTGTATATATGTGTAATTATCAAGCTTAAGAATAGTTATTATTGTCTTAAGATTCAAACGGTAAACTAGTAAATTTTAGTAATCTATGGATTAACTGATGATTGGAGAGAGATTTTGTTACGCAGAGTGGAATGTAGAGAGAAGTTGATTCGCGTCGAATTCCACAGGCTCCACGCTGGTTAAACGAGATAACAGTCACCAAAGATCATGCCAGTCGAGTCGTCCCGAATCCGCATACGAATTATCACCAAAAGTAACCTGTCACTGGAATATCGTCTTCTAGGGGCTGCCACACAACATACCCAGGCAAGGGTCAACACACGTGGTCTCACGGGATATTCGAAAAAATCCACTCCTATGGATTATACGATGTGACAGTTACTTTTCCATTGTGCACTGCATGCTGATGATCAATCGTATTCTGCTTATAGTGATACTTTATGAGTCCCATTCCCACGAATAATACCTTTGGCTTAATGGACAACCTTCTCTAGTACCCCGAAAAAGCCAATAAAGTGGATCTCTGATTCTTGGTTAACACAGCAGCCAAAGCTGTATGATATATCAACTTTATCCGAGATATAAATTTTTGGGCTAAAGTTAAATTTCTCAAATATATTGAAGAAATTTTCCCATTCAAGTTTGTCAAACGCCTTCTCGGCGTCAAGTGAAATAACACTGTGGAGTGTTAGATGAAGTCGTGAATACAATGTTCATTAACCTCCTAACAAGTAAAACGTGAGTAACGAGTTTTAATAAATATTGTCTGATCCTCTGAGAACAGTTTGTGGCAATACCTTCTCTAATCTAATTGATAATAATTTATAAAAGATTTTAGAATCCACATTCAACAAAGATATAGGTCTGTATGATGCACATTCAGTAGGATCTCTGTCTTTTTTGGAATACTACATAAAAGGAATGTGGTAATTTACCTACAAATAGGAAAAATCTTCAAAAATTATAAATAACCATGGAGAAAGTAAATCGGAAAAAGATATTAACAATTTAGCTGTATACCCATCCGGGCCGGGTGCTTTACAAGAGTTCATCGAAAAGAATTGCTTTCATTATTTCCTCTTCAGTAATGGGTGCAGCTAATGATAAAGTTCATCAGCTGGCAATTTAAGAATATTCAGTTTCTTCTGAAATTCATGCATTATGGTCAGTTCATCAGGAAATACTGATTGGTATAAATTGGTATGAAAGTCTTGAAAAAATTTGTTAATGTCATCATGATCAACCGTCAAAATACCATCCGTCAATGTACTCTGTTAATCTCACCTTTCGCCAAAGCAGCTATCAATTGGTTAGCCAATAATTTACCCGATTTATCACAATATATAGAAAATAATTCTTTGTATTAAGTAATTGAGTTTTAATCGTGGCTGTTAATAACAAACTATTTTGCAATTCAAGTTCAATTCTCTCTTTATAAAGTTCCCGATTTGGAGCAATAGAATTTTTTTATCTAATTTCTTTAAACGTATCAACCAATACACGTATTTCACTACTATTACTTCGTTTCTCTTTTTCAATTCAGCAGAGTATGAAATGATTTGCGCACGAATCAATACTTTAAATAGTGTCCCATAATATCCTACTAGAAATTTCTTCCGTTGAGTTCACTGTAAAGAAAAATGCAATCTGCTCTTTAATGAAATTAACAAAATTTAAATCCTGAAGCAAAAATAGAGTTGAACCCTCCGTTGCGATTGGACCTATTCCGCGTACTAGTCGCTGTCTCCACGCTGGCTTTCGTGTGTCCATATTTTTCGTCTCTGGATCAGTTCGGTTCCTGGCTCCCACGCTGTAAATTGACGAGAGTCTTCCGTTACTAACATGACTCAGTATAAGAGTTTCATCATACTACTCTGGGTTTTCATTACAGCAGCAGTGTTTTGTGGTCACAGAGACGGGAAGGAAGGATAAATATCGGGAAGACGGGTTGAGAAAAGTGTGATCGCGGATACGGTATGGGAAGTACTCGGGTCATCCGGGTGGGGTGCTAGAGGTCAGCGAGAGGACACGGGTTGCTTGTTTCAGAGGGACTATAGAATGGAAGCGCTGTAATCCCAAAATGCCCTGCAGGTAGGAAAGTCGGCTAATCGCTCAGTGCAATTATGGACACTATTATCTGACTCACACGGTACTACCTCATCCCAGTCCCTTTCTCAAACTTCAGTGTCTATTTCCCTCCCCAGCTCTTATAATCTCCCGTCTTTCTGTGTTCCCCTGTCTCTCCTACCCCTCCGGCCACCAGTACCTAAACCCGCTCCTCTCTCCCCCCATTGATTTCACAGTCCTGGTCTCTCCCTCCAACCTCTCCTTCCCACGACTGTCTCTACCTACTCGCCGTCACTCCTACCCTACACACACACAGCCGCGTCTCGGGTTCTCCCCTTCCGAGTTCTCTTCCAATCTCCCTCCTCACCCCGATTCCCAAATATCTCTCCTCTCCGCAGATCTCTCGACTTCCTCGGCCCCCGCCCTTTCAACTTACTCCAAACAATCGACCTCTGTCGTCTTCACCGGTCTCTCTCCCAAAATCTCCCCTCAGACGCTCCGTCCAAAGTCCTTGCCTCATCTCTCTACCCTAGCTCTGTCATACAATTCTTACTCTACTCCGCCCTCTCTCTGTCTCGCTCCGTTTCCTTCTCCCTCTGCCGATTCCATTCTCATAGAATCTCGGCTGCATTTCTCTCTATCTCTCTGTTGTCTTCTTCTCAGACTCTCGCCATCGTCTCTCTACATTTCCCACTCTTTCTCCCCAACCCGTCTTCAATATTCTCTCTATCCGGTCTCTTCGTAACCCCAGTCTCTCTTTCCCAGCCTTTCTCTCTACCTACCCTAACCCCTCGCACTCCTCTGGACTATCCTTCGCCATTCTGTTTCTCATCCAGTCACTCTTTCGGCCCCCGCTCTCTGCACATTTCCCCTCTCCGTCCGCGTTTCCTTTCTTCCATCTATCCCCTCCCACAGTACGGATACCAAACCCGACTCCGATCACTCTCCACATCTAATATCATTCTCCAGCCCCCGATCTCTCTCCACACCTGATCCCTCGACTTTCCCGACCTCCTCTACCTTCATCTTTCTCTCGCTACCTCACCAGTCTCTGTCCCCGTCTCTTTCTCCACAGTCCCTCTCTCCCGTCTGTCTGGCCGGCGCCGACTCCTTTCCTGGGTAATATCTTTTCTCTTCATTGACTGCTCATGGCGTGTCGTGGGTGAAGACGGCCTGTGAAGCTAAGTGTTTTATAGTTCAAATAATAAAAGTTACTTGTTGGTAAATGCAGATTCTCCGCACCGCACTGATCATTATTACAAGGGATGATTCTTGTAACAGTAGAGTCCATCATTAAAGCTGCCCACCAGAAAGACACGCCCTCTACACAGTGTTACCATCAGGAAGTAGCTTAATTGTACTGCTACTGTAAAGTTAAACTCCAGGACGTATGCCTATGGTATTAAGTTTGTTTCTACAAAGTAATTCTGATTCACTTGAAGCCGGGATGTGTCAGATTGATAACATTGCAGGATTATTTAACAACAATAGGTCATAGATATCAGTAATGGCCACAGGATGATATCGATAGTTTTGCTTGGAAGGGACTCGTCAAGTACTACGTAATGAGTAATTGTCCTCGGTGTTCATAATATGCTGTCATGGGGTATGAAGGGAAGTGCCTGGACAAACAGGAATACTAGCAATAGTCAGGATAGACCAGTGCCTACTAGGTCATGTCTAACCAAACTTACAAAGCATTACGATGTAGTTACCAGGAATGGTTTTGACGGCAAGGCAGTGGATGCCGGCTATAGGGACTTCAGCAAGGAACTTGAAACATTTCCACAGGAGGGTGCACGGGACAGTTCCGTCGCCCGGCTTTCACGATCAGGTAGTAAACCAGATTCGCCTTTGGCTACGTTGAGGAAGCTAGAGTGTGGTAATGGTTGGTTGTCTCTCTGATTGGAGGCTAATGGAGAGAGGAGGTCCGCAGGAATCGTTTCTGTGTCCGTTGTTATTTGTAATCTATATCAACGATCTCGATAATAATGTCGTTTACTGGATCAGCAAATTTTCCAATGACATCAACTATGGGTGTAGTTGACAGCGAGGAAGAGTACCAGAAGACGAGGTGGGATCCAGATCAATGGAAAAATGGCCTGAACAAATGGCAGGTCGGATTTAGAGCAGACAAGTGTTAGATGTTGCCCTTTGGTGGGACCGGCCAGGGTTGGTCTGACACAATGAGAAATAGGGTACTGAGGAGTACGATAGAACAAACGCATCTGTGAATGTGACAGGTCATTTAGGACAGAGTTAAGGAAAAAACATCTTCTCCCAGAGAGTTGTGAGAGTCTGGAATGCACTGCCTCGGAAGGCCGTGGAGGCCAATTCTCTGGATGCTTTCAAGATGGAGCTAGGTAAGTACCTTATGGATAGGGGAATTAAGGGATATGGGGAGCAGGCAGAAAGTGGGTATTGATTGTAGATGATCAGCCATGATCTCCAAATGGCGGTGCAGGCTCGAAGGGCCAAATGGTCTACTTCTGCATCTATTGTCTATTGTCTATTGCCGGGACTGTTTGGTATGAATTAAAAGGAAAGATTACGTATGTCAGCACTTTATTCCCGAGCGGGTAGAAGACTGAGGGGAGATTTGATTGAGGTATACAACATTATGAGGCGTATAGAGAGTGTAAATGCAAGCGGGTTTCTCCAGTGATGTTGGGCGAGAATACAACTGGAGATTATGGGTGAAGAGTGAAATGTGAAATGTTTAACAGAACGTTTACGGCCAATAATGGCTTTATGTGAGTTGTATGTTTCTTTTGTTTGTGTTGGGTGGGATGTTTGAACTAATCTTCTTTTTCTCTATGCACGTGATACAAATTCAGTCACTTTGCGAGAAGTGCTTTCCAGGAGCTGTTGCGAAATTCGAAGGCTGCGTATCTTTCCGAAATTCTGTGAAGTGTTAGTGTTTGTGAGCCTCAGCTCCCCATATCTCACTCTCCCAAGTTCTTTAGAATACGTGCTGAGGCCTTTTGCTTTGAAAGTTATTTATTCTGTATTCTCCCCTTGCCGGCTATGGTTTTGAAGGAAGATAAGAGTAAGCCCGGATATATGCTTTGCGCGCTGTGTTTTTAGTTTGTGTCGTTTTGTATATTTCGTTTATTATTAATTTCAGAGGGAGACACGGATTTCACACGGCAATGTGGATTCAGGTGTTAAATGGATCGAGATTTGAGCGTATCTACACCCGATGCGATAAAACCATGATTCAGAGGTATCGGGATAAATCGGTGCCCAGCTTGAACTGTCATTCTGGAAGGCTGGTTATTTTAATGAAAAAGATTGTTTTGAGGTAATTGTTGCATCTGTCCTGTAATATATAAATGGAAGGTCAGCTTAGATAACATGGCGGTATAATGAATAGCTAAGCGATTTGCTTACGTCATCAGCCCGAATTCCATAAGTCATCCAGCTGCTGCTGTGTGATCAGATTAAATCGATTATTTCCTTCAGCACTATTTCCCGGAACACTGCAACTGCAGAGTCCAAAAGTTCTAAAATGTCCCGAAATTTCCACCCACCTAGCGGGACGCGGCTGCCCGCTGACTTCCAGTCAGTATTCACACTATCTACTACATCATCTGCCTTCTGTTAGAAAGTCAACTATGAATCAACGCAAGATTATCTGGATCCCACTTACTGAATTACTGAATTAATACACCTACATCGACTATTCAGATTCTTCTGATTGTTTTATTTTCACTTTTACAAATAATTCAATCTGGCTCATATAGGAACAACATACCTCTCAAAGAGTCATGTTGTCTCTCCGTAGCCAGACTACGTTTCTCCAAATACTCATAAATTCCATCTTCAATTATCTTCTCCAATAGTTTACCCACTACTGATGAAAGACTCACTGGTCTATAGTTCGAACGAGTATCCCTATTATCTTGCTTCAACAAATGAACAACATTTGCAAACCTCTAATCTTCTAGATCTGCCTCCGTGGTCAGGGAGCACACAAATATCTTGTGCAAATACTCGGCAATGTCCTCGCTTCCCTTCCCAAATCACCCGGACTGTATCCCTTCCGGCAGCGGGGAATCACCTGTCATGATGTTTTCCGAGTTTCCAGCGCATCCTCTTGCTCAGCGTCGGCATGTTCAAGCACGTCTGCCTTTTGACGCTGCGTTCACTTTCATCAATGTATTCAGTGAGGAGTTTCACCGCCTTCTTGGACTCCAGACACAGGTTTTCCTCTTTTACCTCTGACCTACCCACACTCTCTCCAGTTATCCTCCTATTCTTCACAGTGCAAATCGCCAAGGACTTCTCAAGTCCCCTTCTAACTTTTCTAAATCCATTTTTTAATTTTCTTCTGGCTGCATTGTGACCTTCCATAAACCTACCTGATCCTTTCTCCCTAATCCTTAAGTACCTTTCTTCCTTACTCTTGACGAGTTATTCCAACTTTATTGTCACCTAGGTATATTTTATCCTCTCACCCTTGTCCTGTGTCAATAAGACAAGCCCATATTCAACTCCATGACAGTGCTCCATAAGCAATCGCCGCAAATCTATTGTGCATTTCCCTGAGTACATCATTTCCCAATGTACCTTCCCAAGTTCCTGACAGGTTGCACCATAATTCTCCGACTTCTAAATAAACACAATAAATGCTCCGTAGCCCTATCCATGTGCAAGGTCAATCGATGGCAGATCTGTGGTATTGCTCTGAAATGCTGACCCACCGAGAGACCTGTCACCTGATACGTTTCGTTTTGTAATATATGAGCCGGTACGGACTGTCCACTAGTCTGCCTGACCTCATATAGTGACATGAATCCTTCCTGGACACAACTGAGAAATTATGCCATACCTAAACCTTTTACTCTGGGGACGTGCCAAAGAATACTGCGGAACTTTCAGTTACCCATGTCAATAACATAGCAGATGACCTATATCGGCCGATTGGTTCTTTACCGTTCCCGTTGTACTTATCTCGTTGATCTGGTGGGCGACTGTATGTAATTTCCCCAATGGGGTGATACGTCCTTCATGTTTGTATGTTAGTCTCACCCTCTGTTAATAGCAAACGCTCGAAGTTTTTCTCCCTTTCTGCATCTGCGACACTACCCCTGGTTTCCATCGCACTCCCTTTACTCTCTGTTAGCCGACCCTGTCCATTTCGAAACATATGAAACACGGAAAGCCCTGAAGCCATTCCTGCCCTTGTGACAGTTGAGTATCTGTAATAGTTTGGAACATACTTCAAAAATGTAAAAATTAGGCCAGCAGCATTAAGCGTTTGTATTGCTATCAACCTGAACTGTATGAAGTCTGCGATCTACCGCCAATTCTGCAATTTTCCGGATGACTAGGCATATGATTGTTTGAATTCAAAACATATTTACCAATCCTTTTCAATGTAATATAGCTTTATTTGAGAACTCCGCACTATTGTCATTAGACGCGGGTGTTATCTATACAGATGTCCATTTAATGTAAACACATACTTCATTCCATTACTCAGCTCTTCTCTGAATTTCCTCTGTGTCAGTGTATAGATACAAGTATTGGTGCACACGCTGAGCATTTGCAACATGAACCCAAACTGTTGTAGGATGTATACCGGGGAACTCAAATATCTGTCCTGGTAAAAATAATTTTGCGCTTGCCATTTCAGGGAATGGGCTACATAGGGCATCCAAAATAATATGAAATTAGCTGATATAGAAAACAGCAAAATCATCGATTTTCTGCGTTTTTCCACCTCGGCATCTTTCTGATTGTCGCTGCTGTGCCGAAGCTTTCTGCGGACTCTATTTGCCACAACGATATGTCTTACGGTTAACCCGTTAAACACCAGGATTAAGCCAATTGGTAGCAACGGTGTTAAAATGTTGTTAAGTAATGTGTATCCTCTCCACACGGGTGAAGTAACGTATTCATAAGTGGGGGCGCACCGCCACGGAATGTTGTCAATGATGACGTAAGGTTCAATGGCAAAGTAAAACGGGGCACATCTCCCGCAGCTCACTATAACCACCGTCACGATAACCACCGTTGCTGTTCTCTCGGTGCAGTATCGTTCCCGCAGCTTTTGGCAACATATTGCGATGAAACGATCGAAGGTAAAACTGACCGTGAACCAAACAGAACAGTCCATTGCTACAACCCTAAGTACAACTGTCAGAGCGCATATAGGAGTGATGAGCAGGAATCTGGAATAAATGTAGATATTGTTGGTCTGTTCCACTAAAACAACAACGATAACCACCATCAGATCCGCTGTTGCCATTCCAACCAGGTAACAGGTGATGCATTTGGAGAGTCCGCATTTTCCACGAAATAGGATCACAATCGCCGTTAAGTTAACTGCAATAAATTTGAAAGAAAAAAATATAAATAGAATAAATATAGATATTGTTGGTCTGTTCAAACAAAGCAACAACTGCAACCACCATCAGATCCGCTGAACCCACTCCGACCAAGTAACGCGTGATGAATTTGCAGACTCCGCATTTTCCCCGAGATAGGATCACAATCGCCGGTAAATTAACCTCATGAAATTGGAAACCAAAATAGAAATATTGTCAGCGGCAACTCTCTGAATGCCCCCATGGGTATGGTTTGCTTGTAAGTGGATGGCGGGAGTCCAAATTGTGCGGTCTGGGGTACTGCACTCCGGCTGCAGGGCAATGACACTTGTGAATGTCAGTGCATTGGCGACCTTCCGACAGTTCAGAGCAAAGAATCTGTTCCACGACTCACATACCGGTGAACGGGCGATCGTCCCAGTAAACACCATTTCAATTATTAAAGGCGAAATACTGATGGGATTGTTTGCACCGGTGAGAAGTGTAATCAAAAGATACAAAACATATTTTATCCAGACTTATGTAAGAACGGACCTAGGTGTCGAAAATAGACCGGTCCGTTATTTAAATAATCTGCCACGGTGTTATAAGGTCGAAGTGTCTACACGGAGAGAAACTCGTATCTCGAAAAGCAGAGAACAGCATCAGTTCAGAAAGACTAGCCAGGTGAAATTATGAAACAATTTCAATATCAGCACGAACGTAATTAACAAATAAAAAATCACTTCGATCAAAATACGAAAATGAAAATAAAACAATCAGATGCTGGAATCCTCAACTCCAGAAACACGTTTCAGCCAATAGTAGAATTTGTGCTTTGTAACAGTGCGAATACCGCAGCGCAGTAACGACGGCACGATTCATAAATTAACCAGCTCCGGCATCTTACCGGGGACACCAACCGCTACCAGTGTGGGATAGAAAATAACAGGGATGTAGTATATCGCCGGATATCCCATATTCCGTCAGAAGCAGCGTTCAGTTGTACGGAACGTTCCAGCTGCTCAGATGGTCTGGCAGTCTTTTATTGAGGTGAGAGCAATTCCACTGAGGTAATCAGCGTGGCTGTCACGTCAGGGACGTTAGTGATAACTAACTACACAAATACTTACTTTGAACTATTTATACTCACTCTCTCGCCGTAACATGTATTTGGCTCCTCAACGGATATTACAATTTATTTACTTTGGAACAATTTATAATGTGCGTTTTTGCATGTTATTTTCCATGATACCTGGCTTCAGCTATTTAATAGGACATTTTTTTATATCGGTGTTGCTTTTAAAGTAGGCATTCACCGTGAAGTCGATTTATTTTGTAAGATTTGACGGAACACAGTCACATCCAAAATTGAGGGAAGGAGTTTGTCCTGGCTGGGGAATAGACAACACTTCTTTATTGAAGGGGAACATTCGTTCATCTCTTCTTTCGTTCTTCCAGCCATTCCGGGCGGTGAAAGACTTGAGCACCCCATACCCGTGTCGGGCGATGCAGTCTGTTTAACTTAAAATATATTTTCAAACCTGTCACTCTTCTACCACTCTTTCTCCAGCCATTGATTTTTTGAACAGAAGTAGCAAGTGAAATCTATGAACTATCCTTCTGGTCCCAGGTTGTTCTATTATTTGCCACAAAGTTGTATTATTTTTTATCCTGATTTACTGTTAGTTATATTGCCTTTAGAGCGTCACTGGTCGGTGCAGCAGTGAACCCCCCTGTGCCTATTGTGATACTTGTACCGATGACCGTGCCTCGGCTTATTGCAAAAAACTCTCACCACCCTGTGATCATTGTAGAACTCTTACTAATGTGCGGCCTCGTTTGACTAGAGAAAGTATCACCTCTGCCTTCAAATTCATCCTTCCAAAGTGAATCACTCCGTAACGTTACGGATCGATCTCCATCTGTATCTTTACAGAGCTGCTCTCCGTCTTGTCATTGTACTGTTGTAATCTGTGATAACCTCCACACTATCCCTGTTTCCACCAACTTCCACATCATTGCAAATTCAATCACTCACTCTTCCACTTCCTTATTCACCTCACCTTTAAAGCACAAAAATCCTGGAGTCTCAGAACAGATCTCTGCAGGACATTACCGGCACCGACATCCAGGGAGAACACTTTACATCCCACAACTACCCTCTGGCTTCTTGGGTGTCAGTCCTGAATTCACAAGCCTACTTTCACAGGATACCAAGCCTTCCGAAAGGTTCTCCAATGGTTAACCGTACGTATAACCGTCACACCCTCACTGAATTGAACCAGGATGGTGAGATATGATCTGACGCTCACAAAGCCATAATGATTCTTCGAAACCAGGTAATGTTTCTCCAGATTCACGTAAATCCTATTTCTAAAAATATTCTCCAATAATTTGCCCGTCACTGAAATAGGACTCACAGTTTCCCGCAGTCACCCAGGTTTTCTCCCGAACACTCGAGACTTCCCTGTTCTAATGTTTTTTTTTTCAAAAGTTCCAGCACATCCTCTCTTATAACCTCGATATGTTGTCGCACATTGGGTTGTTTAAGGCTCTCCTCACAAATGTCCTTCTGATTGGTGAATACTGATCTAATGCCTTCATTCAGGACCTGCCCTTCTTCCCCCGACTTCAGAGCCGTGTTTCATCTTCAATCCCAGAACTGTCCTACACTCATTCAGGTCATCTTTTTCTTCGCATACATCTAGAATGGCTTGGGGTTTCCTTAATGCCACTGCAGAACTACTGTAGGCGTTTCTAGTTTCCCAATTCCATTCTTCAGTTTGTCCCCGGCTACTTGGTAAATTTACAGTCATTTCAGATCCTTGCTTTCCGATCCTGAGGTCAACTTCCTAAAGCTTACCTCATCCTCTTGACCAGATGTTTCACATCTGTTTTCAACCATGGTTTCTTCACCCTACAATCCTTTCCCTGCTTGAATGGGGCAAACCTATCGAGAACCCCATGAGGTGCAGCATAGAATATCTTCATATTTCCTTTGCGCATTTACCAGGACACATCCTCTCCTGATTTATGGTCTGATTTACCAGTGTAATATAGTTATAGTTCCACTTACACAGTTAGTTACTTCGGGAACTGACTCGGAGCAGTGTGCAGAGAGTGGGGCAGTTGGATCGTTATGGGAAATGACACTAGATTGTGGGAACACAGCCAG
>JAUOBT010000169.1:20959-34594 GCA_032362145.1 Hypanus berthalutzae | reverse complement strand
AAGATCTTCCTGGAGTAAAAGGCTATCCTCACGATCGAAATGCTTCCCTAAATAGTCTTAGAGACACAATTTCTAACCCAACTGTCCATGAGGACAGGCACTGCCAGTGCAAACCGTGAGCTTGTGCTCCCCGATTTCTGGCCTCACAATGCACTTCCCACTCAGGGAAGTCACGTGGAAGTGTATCGCTGTTGCACCGCAGACAAGCACGCACCTTTTAAAAAATCCCGCCAGATCATGCGGGTCTTTGCTTTGAAGGCTCTGGGATGAGGGTTGTACCGCAGCCTCCTGTCTCAGAGGCAGAAGGGCTGCCAGTTGGGTGTCTGTTGAACTAAGAGCTGAAACGTTGGAAAGTTCAGCGAGTCATTCCCCCTGCACAAGCCCACTCCTGGGAGCACTGGAATTGAAAGTTTACCCCTACGACACAGGGCAACCAAAAGGAGGGCATTAAATTATAATAAGGAAGGAGGAATTCGACCAATATCTATCTATCCATTTGGAAATGGCAGGATTCCTGCAGCTTCCGATGGATTTATAAACCATCTCATTCTTTGCGCTCATAAAAATATCTCCCTGAGCCAAGGTTGGCAGACTTCTCGTTGTTTAGATTTTCACTGATCTCTGAAAAGGTAACGGAAGGGGAGAGCAAGGGGAGTGAGGTAAGGGCAGGGAGGGGATGGGAGGAAATAAGGGCGCAAAGAGTGGGGGACAAAGGGCAAAGAAAGAGACAGGCGGGGAGGAGAGCGAGGGAGAGGGGAAAGAGACAGAAAAAGAGGGGTAATCAGACCGAGGGGTTGTGAGAAAGAAAGCAGAGAGCGAGAGAACAAAAGAAAATGGATGGTGGGCATCACTGAATCGTAGCTGAATAAAGTTTACAGTTGGATCAAAAGGTTTGGGTTGACTCTGTTGTCATTTAAAATGAATACTCCTGAGAAAGAGTTGATATCAGATTGGACGATGGAGATGTTAAGAAACTGCATAGTAAATTGACCCTGATGGAAATTATATACAGGCCTTTTAACAGTAATCTGTATGTGAGCTAAAAATTACAATGTGAGAGAGAAGATACATGCGAAAAGGTGAATGTGAAAATAGTCATTGGGTATTTCAATACGCAGGTAGCTTTGGAATATCAGGTCAGTGCTGAATCCCAAGTGAGGGAATTTATAGAATGCATATGAGATGGCTTTTGAGAGAAGCCTATGGTTGAGCCCATTCTATGAAAGGCGGATCTGGATTCAGTGTTGTGTATTGCACCAGATTTGATTGTGGAGCTTCAGCTAAATAAACCCGTAAGAGGCAATGATCATAAAATAGCAGAACCAACACTGCAGTTTGAGAGGGAGAAGGTTTAAGTTAGATGTATTCGTATGACAGTTGAATAAAGGAATTACACGGGAATGGAGCTGGAAAAATAAATTTGAAGAGGACACTAGCAGAGGCAACAGCAAAGCAGGAATAGATGAGGATTCTGGAAGTGATTCGGAAGGGGCAGATAGAGCTAGGTAATCCCAAAGATGAAAAATTATACCAGAGGGAGGATGATCAACCGTGACTGACTAGGAAGTCAATGCCAGCACAAAAGCAAAGGAGAGCACACAGAATATAGAAAAAATATATATAGGAAAGCTTTTACTAAACAGCCGAAAGCAACTAAAAAGCCGTAAGTAGAGAAAATATGAAATATGAAGTAAGTTAGCTACTAATGTAAAATAGCTCACCAAAAGGTTTGTCTGATATATATGCTCTTTTCGGACAACCCATTTATTTTTAGGGTCATAAGACATCAGTGGTAGTTCATGTCTAACCACTTTTAAAGTATTTCCAGGGAGTTACGGGAAAGTTGATGAATCGAAGGAAATGGGTGTTGTCGAAAGAATGCGCGGCATTTGACAAGGTACAGCACAGGAGGCTGGGCAAGAAATTTCAGTTGCTCAGCATCCAAGTTAAAGTGGTAAATTGGATTTGACATTAGATTTTTGGAAGAAGACAGAAAGGTTATCTGACTGGGAGCTTGCAATTTGTGCTGTGCCACAGGTATCGGTGCTAGGTCCGTTGTTGTTTGTCATCTATGTCAACGACCTGGATGAAAATGTGGTCAATTGGATCAGCAAATTTGCAGATGACATCAAGAGTAGGGACGTGTAGTGGAGAGTGAGGAAGACGACCAAAGCTTGCAGTGGTGTCTAAACCAGCTGAGAAATGGGCTGAAAAATGACCGATGCAATTAAATGCAGACCAGTGTGACGTGTTGCACTTTGGAAGGACTAAGCAGGGTCAATCTTAGACAGGGCCCTGAGGATTGTGGTAGAACAAAGTGAACTTGGAATACAGGTCCATAATTCATTAAAAGTAGCAGCAAAAGTAGATACACGCACAAAATGCTGGTGGAACGCAGCAGGCCAGGCAACATCTACAGGGAGAAGCGCTGTCGACGTTTTGGGCCGAGACCCTTCGTTAGGACTCACTGAAAGTAAAGATAGTAAGAGATTTGAAAGTAGGAGGGGTAGTGAAAATGCAGAATGATAGGAGAAGACCAGAGAGGGTGTGCTGAAGCTGACAGCCAGAAAGGAGATAGGCAAAAGGAATACAGAGCTGGAGAAGGGAAAGGATCATGGGATGGGAGGCCCATGGAGAAAGAAAGGGGAGTGGAGCACAGATCAAGATGGAGAACAGGCAGAGTGATGGGCAGAAAGACATATAAAAAGAAGGGGGAGAAAACTAAATATCTCAGGGATGGGATAAGAAAGGGAGGAGGGGCATTAATGGAAGTTAGAGAAGTCAATGTTTACGCCATCTGTTTGGAGCCTGGATAGGTACATGAACGATAAGGGTATAGAGCGCCATGGCCTGGTGCCGGTCAATGGGAATAGGCAGCTTCAGTAGCCCTGAATGGAATAGATGGACCATAGGGACTGTTTCTGTGCTGTACTTTGCTATGACTATGACAAGTCAGCCACTTATTGTTTGGGAGCTCAGGTGGAGATCAGACCAGCTGTGGTTAGTAGGTTTCCCTCCCTCAAGTCCGGCAGTGAACCCAGTTGGCCCAATTTACAATCTCACAGTATCATATTCATCCTGAATTAACGACTTGAGAGGAATTTGACCGACGGCCCTGATAAGATGAAAAAATTAGTTTTGGACTGAATGCCTGTTCAACAATCCAGATATACAGTCACTGTTCTTATTTCTCACTGATAAATACAGCAGGTGTGAGAGGAAAAGGTGAAGCTGAACCTATAGTTCCGAGTGCTCCCACCCATTAACAACTGAGACCAGATCTGCTGGAGTGAAGTCAGAGCTCAAAGTCTCCATTCCCATGTCGAACTCCTAGAACGTGCAGGAGATTAATATTGATCACTATTCCCTCTGATACCACCAGTTCGGTCACAGACTCAAATTTCGCTTGTCTCCATCGCTCTCACCCAAATCAACAGACCAGTCATGTCTTGAACCTTAGTGTTCATCTGCTTTCAGCTGGAAATGCATATTTTGCCCTAATCTCCAACATTGGCCTTAAAACCCACCCACCAATGCGCTGGACATGACGTTACCAGAAATACCACATTCACTAGAAACCTGTCTCTCCCAATGTCCCACCCACTCACCAATTTCAGTTTAAGATTAGCAATAAATGTTGGGACTGTCAATAATAGTCAATTCCAAGAGATACTCTCTCCATCTTGGCGAATACATTTCCCATAAATTATATCCTGGAAATACTCTCTTATCCGGATAGCTGCATTTCCTCCGATACACATCCTGGAAATCATCAGAGCAGGGAATACATTTCCTGTAGTGGGGTAACGGGTGCCCACTACACCTGATGCACCGCATCCACACATTTCCCCTCTCTGACCAACCCTTCAACAAAGAAACACATTTACACGCCATCCTACCTCATTCTGTGAACACATCACCCTCACATTTCGCTCACCTGCTCCTTGTGGGGGAGTTGATAATTCCATGTTCAATGATCTTCCGAGCTGACAGGCAGTCACCTCACTTGTTCTGGTTCCAGGGTCCTGTTCAGTGTCTCTGACGTCACTGACTCTGTGCTGAATTTGCTTCACTTCCGCTGCGGCCGGCCCACATACCATTGGGACATTGCTCTCAATCTGACCCTGCTTCGGCACCTTGCTCCCCGTGTCCCGATCATCTTCCCTTAGTGATTTGCCTGGTAAAAACCGCTTGAGTACTTTTCGTGCCCGATTTAATTTCCCACCTGAAGTAAATGATGAATAGCAGGTTTAGAGTGATTTATACTCGAACAAAGATTCACAATGGGTATCTGCAATGGAGCAGAGACTCTGGCTGACCAGATTTGGAGTGGGACTGTGCTGCTGAATGTGAACCACACTTCCTGCTGGGAGATCATCCCAATAAGCCGGTGTCTGGACACATCCACTCTCAGAAAAGAACTGGATAGACACAGTAATACTAATAACCGGTTACGCATTAGTTGAACACACTGATAACCAGCGGTTTTTAAAGGAACAGCATCAGGTGAGAGCAGGAATTATCAATGGGGTTATCTCCCACAGACATAAATCTCCCTGGATCACAAACTGTCCAGTCACCTGTGTCACTCACAGACAAGCAACTGGATTACTCGTGGTCCGATCTTCTAGATCACACGTTCTCTGTTTGCTTTGTCACACACTGTCTTGTCCCCTGGGTCACAGACTGACCACTGCCTTGAGACGAACAATGTTCAGTCCCCTGGGTCACAGACTGACCATTGCCTTGAAACGAACGATGTCCAGTCCCCTGGGTCACAGACTGACTATTGACTTGAGACAGACAATGTCCAGTCCCCTGGGTCACAGACTGACCATTGCCTTGAGACGGACAATGTCCAGTCCCCTGGGTCACAGACTTACCATTTCCTTGAGACAGACAATGTCCGGTCCCCTGGGTCACAGACTGACCATTGCCTTGAGACGAACAATGTCCAGTCCCCTGGGTCACAGACTGACCATTGACTTGAGGCGAACAATGTCCAGTCCCCTGGGTCACAGACTGACCATTGCCTTGAAGCCCATGATGCCTGGTCCCATCCCATCTCTTGAATGATGATTGTCAGGTAATAACTGTACAAGTCATTGGCAAAGGGAGAGTCTTGCGTGCATTTCTCAGCAGCTAAACGTAAAGACTTGCTTTTGCAGTCGCTAATCTATAGGATGGATGTGATTCAGACGGAAAAAGTGTCGGGGAGATTGACAAGTACGTTACCATATGGGGCTGTCTGGTTTTTGTGTTAAATGGTTTGGCTGGGACAGTTTGCCCTGGATCATGGGAGCTTGAATGGTAACCATACACATTTAATGAACAAATATAAAAACGCATGACTTAAAATGAATGGCAGTGATGTACATAAATGATACCCGGAATTGGATTTTTGTTAAAAGATTGTGACACTTTTGATGTGATGATTGACGCCAAATATGTTTTTTGTATAAGTAAGAGGGGAAGGCATAATAAGCTG
Source organism: Hypanus berthalutzae (assembly GCA_032362145.1). Taxonomy (NCBI): domain Eukaryota; kingdom Metazoa; phylum Chordata; class Chondrichthyes; order Myliobatiformes; family Dasyatidae; genus Hypanus; species Hypanus berthalutzae. Next base: position 29,106 of record JAUOBT010000169.1, on the reverse strand, counting down.
TCGCTTCAGCTGACACCCTTTCGGCCAGTTTTAAAGAATATCTACATGTTCTTGTTTTTTAATTATTATTTAATTTTGTCTTATCAAATCATCATTGAAAATGATGGTTTCTGTTATGTTTTTACTGACCGAAATAAAATTTCATTCATTATTTCATGCATTCATTCGTACAAAAGGGACTGAAGAAGCATTTTTTTTCCACGGAGCGGGTGATGAGTATAAATTACATGCAACCAGAGGAGGCTGTAACACAAACAAAATTAGAAAGTTGAGAAGATGTGGGCAGGAAAAAGGTTAGTAGAAGTTTGCAAGGAAAATTTGGGATAAGCTGCTGGGAAATCCGGCAAGCTCAGAGACATTTAGAAAAGCATGAAATAGTTGGGCCGAAGGGCCCGTTTCAAGGCTGTAAACTCTCTTTCATTCCACCGAGAATCACAGAGTTGAGCACAATCACAGTGCCTTGAAGAGACAGAGACAGTTGGTCACTGGTTATACCAGGTCTCCCATCAGAGATGCTGCGTATTTAAATTCAGGTAGCAGGTCATCTCAAGAGGGAAATAGTGAGAAATCACGTTCACCTTTTGGCCACAGACGGGACACGGATTGGTGGATGAAAAACAATAACAGGGTTATTATCACCGGCACGTGACGTGAAATTTGTTAACTTAGCAGCTGTTCAAGGCAACACATAATCTAGCAGAGAAAAATAAATAATAATAATAATAATAATAATAATAGTAATAGAAAACAAACAAGTAAACCAATTACGTATATTGAATAGATTTTTAAAAACGTGCTAAAACAGAAGGACTGTATATTAAAAATGTAAGGTAGTGTCCAAAGATTGAATGTCCATTTAGGGAGCAGATGACGGAGGGGACGAACCTGTTCCTGAATCATTGAGTGTGTACCTTCAGGCATCTGTACCTGCCTTCTGATGGTAACTGTGAGAAAAAGGCATGCCCTGGGCGCTGGAGGTCCTTAATAATGGACGCTAATATTCTGAGACATCGCTCCCTGAAGATGTCTTGGGTATTTTGTCGGCTAGTGCCCAAGATGGAGCTGACTAGATTTACTACCTTCTGCAGCTTCTCCCGGTCCTGTGCGGTAGCCCCTCCACACCAGACAGTGATGCACCGAAGCAGACCACAAGATAATCTGAAATGAAGTATCTCCTGATCCTCAGCCATTTCAAAGGCTGGCAATGCTCTCGACTCGGCTACAGAAAACAGAGCTCGGAAAATTCCCCTCATCTACTTTGCGCATGGAGGGGGGAGTTGATAGCTCTCCTGACAAAACGTGAAATGTTGTACTCTCACACAATTCCTGAATTCCCGAAATGCTCCAATCACCTGCGTCTGAATTTTATAAATGAAAGTTGGAGTTGTCTTTCACCTCTAAACAGGCCCTGATGTGCAACAAACCCTGTACCTGGACTTTTACATAACAAACAACACCGCTGTCACATTCCTGTTTGTGTTTCGCTCTCAACCTGCTGATTCGGGGTCCCCGTCTCCTTTCACTCAACTGAAGCTTTGCCTGGTGAGCGGAGTCATTCGACCATCACCGGTGTCAGGGCCCTAAGCTGGAACTGTTGGACCGATCGATTACACAAAGCCGCTTTACAAGTGGGATCAAGACACTGCTTGATGAAACTTTTCACTGCCCTGTCAGCGCCTGTGTAAGTTTCTTAATCAACAGGGATTAGGTTTAATTATAAAGATCCAAGTGATCATACCTGTGTCCATTCTGATTCCGACTGACGATTGTTGATTGTCGTCGTCTTGTTTACACTTTTGTAGCGATGCAGGACAGCCCCACCTACTGGTGTGCCCTGAATTACACAACAAGCAGACAGTGAGTCAAAGAGAATAAGATTACTTTGCAAATGTGACAGTACTGTCATCCTCTGTATCAGAGCAGCAGTGTGCTTAGGGAACAAACATCAACTCCCACAGCATGTCTGTATGTCGGTCCGGTGATACCTGGCGCATCCTGCTGATAGAGTCACAGAGCAACAGAGCGCAGATACAGACTGTTCAGCCCATCGAGACAATGTTGACCACAGTGTATACTTAGATGGTGCTAGTTTCCTGTGTTGAGCCCATTTCCCTCCTGGCCTCTTCATTCCATATTCACATCCCAACTGCTTCTGGAATTATACAGTCGTGCCTGCCTCACCCACTTCCTCTGGCTGCTCCCTCCACATCATCACTAAACTCTGCCTGAAACCGTTGCTGCTCGTGTTGGTTTTGCAATCTATATACCACTCCTCTGCCCAATTAGAGTCCCTATAAGCTACGATAATCTTCACCGTGAGTACCATCTACTAATTTTGAGTCATCTACGAACTGACCAGTCAAGCCTTGCGCACCTGCATTCACTTCATTGCGATCAACTAACAAATATCAAATGTTACTTGTAGCTTTGCGGTACAACACTACTTACGCGCCTCCATTCTGAGGAGAAACCTTCAACCATCAATCTTTGCTTGCTACCTTCAAGGCAATTTTTGAATCCATCTCTCTGTACCGCATGAGACCTTATCTTCCAGACCAAGCTGTCATGAGGCACCTTGCCAAAGGTGTTCAAAGTACAACATCCACTCCCCCACCCTCATTCATAATAATCTTGAAAAACCTTAAAAGGTATTGTTGAACACAAATTTCCAAGCACCATGCCATGGTGAATCCTGATTAGTCTCTGTCGATACAAATGTTAGTATATATTCTGTGTGTGACTGGTCCATACTGTGGAAAATTATCTCCCGCACCTGCCCTTCCATTTTCTCCACTCACCATCAAAAAGCCAAAATGGCAACCCGTAGTACGATTATGCTTCTCCAGATGCTCAAATTCCCTATCCCTATGTATCCGCCCCAAGGGTTTGCCCACCCCCGATGTAACACTCACTTGTCTATCATCCCCAGGATTTAAACCCATTGGATTTATTGAATTACATAATAACATTTGACAGCCTCCAAACATGTGTTACTACCCCTGTGGCCAGAGGGGATGCAATGTTCATTGTCAATGCCCCGTAATCACCCTTCACTTTCTGTAGTAACATGGTGTTTATTGGTAGATTGAACAACATCACTTTCTTAGCAGAATGGCAATATTATGCAATCATCACAATCACTGTCCATCTCATTGGTAACTCTGAATCAAAGCATTCATTAAGCACCTCACCTATCACTGCATCGTCCAGGCATGTTTCCATCTGTGCTCCTGAGTATCCTACCCTCAAGCTATTCCTCCTCCACTTCTTCACGCACATGTAGAACGCCTTGGGCTTTCCTTTATCCTACTTGCCAAGAACTTCTCAAGTTCCCTTTGACTTCTAAGTCGCTTCTTAAGTTCCTTCCAGGATATCATATAATTATCTAGAGCCTCACTTGAATGTTGCTTACTGTACCTAAATAATGCTTCCTTTTCCATCTTGCTTAAATGTTCTCATCTCTTGTGAACCACGGTTCATTTATATAAACATTCTTTCACTGTGTGTGGAACAAATCTACCCGGAACCTCATTCAAGTGTTCCTGAAACAGCCTTCACAGTTCCATCATGCATTTCCCTTTGAAAATATTTTCCCAATTTACACTCCCAGGTTGCTCCAAACACCATTGTAACTATCCATCCACTAATTAAATACTGCCTTGTATCATCTGCTACTATCCTTGTCCATGACCATGATACAATTTGGGGTGTTCTGGTCACCATCTCAAAAAGGTCACCCATCGTGGCATCTGTCGCCTGACCAGCATTGTTGCCTCATACTAGATGCAGTATGGCAACTCCTCCAGTTAGTCCATCTACATATGATGTCAAGAATGCTTCCTGGACACACAATGCACTCTGCCCCATTGACACATTTTGGAACAATGAGGTGGAATCAACTTCAATAAAACTGAGGTCAACGGTGATAACAACCTTGTTGCTTTTGACCTTTCCCAAAACTGCCAAGTAATCTGCTTTCATTATCCCAGTGGCTTTGGGGGAGGCCTATAGAAAGCTCCCAGAATGATAGCCCCCTTCTTGTGTCTGACTATCACCTACATTGATGTCCTCTGTTTATGTAGCTGTGATACCAACCCTAATTAGACAATTCTCCCCCTTTCACTCCCCCCCACCCATATGTATTATGAAACAACTAAAACCTGGAGCATCAGACACCAACCCTGCCCTTGTAACAGTCAGGTCAGTGCAATGGTGATAACATCTACCATCCATGTTCTAAGTTACTATTATTCTTAATACTTATTGTATTGAATTAAACACATTTCCAGCTGACTACACGATGCCCTGTCCACAACCAATCCTTCCACAGTCTCTCTGAACATCTACCTGTATATCAACTCTTCTATCATCTGACCCAACACTCTGGTTCCCATCCCACAATGACTGAGTTTAAACTGACCTCGGCAGCTCCAACGGACCTGGCTGCAAGACATTTGTTCATCTCAAGTACAGATATAACCCGTCTTTGGTACAGGGTGAAATGGGAACATGACTTCATTGTAAAACCTAACTCTGCTTAATCACAGATTTGTCGGCTCTGACAATTTATTAGTAGGAAAGTACTTGAGGATGACAGGGTATGTAAATATAAATTATGGGTTGGCATTTACTAGTTAGGACTGAATGAAATGTGGTGCTGGTACATTTGGCTTCAAGAGGGTTTGTTCTTAGCAGAGGCCAAGCAAGGAAACATCAGAAGTGATAAGTTTGAAATGAGCAAACAATATGAGGGAATATGTATGGCTTCACAGAGCTGATGCTGACAGCACATTAGTAGATCTGGACTGATTGCAGCTGGGTCTGATAAAAATGGTATACCTAGGCTTATTCAGTCCCATTCCAGCTACGCCCTACCTTCCTTGGTACAGAAATGTAATGTCTAAAGGACCAGTGTTTGAGTAAATGAGACTCACCAAACTTTCTCCTGACTGAATCACTGGAAACCCTGAGTCAGGAGGGTTCTCTCCAGTTGCTGCTTTCAGTCCTCGGGCTGGTTCACGTTGCTGTTTACTTCCAGTTGTAGGCTTTTCTTCCAATAAATCTTTCAACACAGGTCTAACTTTAACAGGAGATATAAGGAAGCATGTTAACAATACAAAGGAGAACAAACAATTAATCTCATTGAAATTTAAATCTTGAACACATATATAATGATCCAAGTGAAGAAATCTGTAACTGTCTCTCACACTTTACAAAGCCTGACATGGGATACAAAAGAATACACACAAAATGCCGGAGGAACTCATCAGACCAGGCAGCATTGACTCTACTCTTTTCTATTGATGCTGCTGAGTTCCTCCAGCATTTTGTGTCTGTTGCTTGGATTTCCAGCGTCTGAAGATTTTCCTTGTTTGTGATGGGATACACATACTGGGGCACAGTCATGGAATAAGATACATGTCATAATACATAGTAGAATTAGGTGATTCTGTCATTCTAGGTTACCCCATAATCAATCACGGAGGACTTCATTTCCAACACTGTATTCCCTGCTATAACACTCAACCTGTTTAACAATCCAGAACATGAATATACCAACGATCACCTCCAGCACCCTCTGTGGCATCAAATTCCACAGATCAACCAACATTTGGCTCAAATAATTACTCTTCTCTCAGTTTTAAAGTGACGCTTCTTTATTCTGAGGCAGTACTCTCAGATCCCAGACTCTCCGTCGAATCAAAACACCCTCTCCATTCCCACTGTATCCAGGCTTGTTGTTATTCAGTTTGTGGAAATAATCACTTCCAGCCAGCCCTGCCCCTTCAACCACCACTTCTCTGAGCTCCACTGAACACAAGTCCAGGGCCATCCAATGCTCCACATGCATAAAGCTTACCATTCCTCAGCTTATTCTAGAGAACCTTGTTATCAACAATTGTACTGAACACACGTCCAGGATTGAAAGGACAACTGGTACCAGGATAATTTACAGGGAAAAGCTCTGATTTCTTTACTGTTCAACGATCAAAAAAACAAGCACTGCTACACTGCTCCATTCGCGAGAGATTTAAAGTGTTCCCAGGTGAATGTAATAAAGAGAAACTGGAATCACTAGAAACGCTCTGCAAGTAAGGAATTGCTGTGGGGGGAGGAACAAAGTTCATGATTCGGTGATTTGTCGAATGGATTTCAATATTATCCAGTTTTTACTTGAAATCTTGGGTTGTTTTCCTTGGAGCGGCAGAGACTGCGGGGAAATCTGTGAGGGGTCTGTAAGGTTCTGAGACATTGACAGAATAGTCGGGGAGCATCTCTTCACTGGTTAGAAATGTCCAATACCAGAGGACATGCATTGAAGGTATGAGGGAGTAGACACAAAGGAAGTGTGAGGGTGAGTTGTTTTACTCAGGGACTGAGTGGTGAATGCCTGCAATGAACTGTCTGCTGTGGTGGTGGAAGCTAATACATCACTGTATTTGAAGACATGTTTAGATAGCACATGGGTGTAAGGAAGATTGAAAGGATAAGGACATTGTGTAGGTAAGAGTCATTAGGGGGGGGGACTTTGATTTAATTTATAGCTGGTTTAGCACAACATTGTGGGCTGAAGGGCCTGTTCCTGTGCTGTACTGTTCTATATCCAGCACCTTGAGTTTCTGTTTGACTGCCACTGGTTGATAGACAGGCGAGAGTAAGGGAGATTTTCCAAATAATTCCCTGAAAGTGGCGTCACAGGTAGTCAGGGTTGGAAAGAAGGCTTTTGGCATCCTGGTATTGATAAATCAAAGTATTGAATACAAGTGTTGCGATGTTATGGTGAGGTTGGATAAGACATTGGTGAGGCCAAATTTGGAGTATGGTGTGCAGTGCTGGTCACCTAACTATAGGATATAAGGATGTCAGTTAAGTTTGAAAGAGTGCTGAGAAGATTTACTAGGATGTCGCTGGGTCTTCAGTTGAGTTACAGGGAAAGATTGAACAGGTAAGGTCTTTATTCCTCGGAGCATAGAAGAATGAGGGGGAGATTTGATAAAGGTTTACATGATTATGAGGGGTATAGACAGAGTAAATGCGAATAGGCTCTTTCCACTTAGATTAGGAGAGATAAATACGAGAGGACATGGCTTTAGGGTGAAAGGGGAAAGGTTTAGGGGGAACATTGGGGCAACTTTTTTCACTCAGAGTGATGGGAGTGTGGATCGAGCTGCCATATGACGTGGTAAATGCGGGCCCACTCTTAAGTTTTAAGAATAAATTGGATAGATACATGGATGGGAGAGGTTTGGAGGGTTATGGACTGGGTGCAGGTCAATAGGACTAGTGGAATAAAGTTTCAGCACAGACTAGAAGGGCCAAATGGCCTGTTTCCCATGCTGTAGTGTTCTATGGTTCTAACCTCTTATTCAACGTCAGCAAGACCAAGGAGCTGACTTTTGATTTCAAGAGAAGGAAACCAGAGCTCTGTGACCCAGGCCTCAAAAAGGACCAAGGGTGGAGAGAGTCAGCAACTTTAAATTCCTGAGTGTTATTACTTCCAAAGGACCAGTCCTAGGCCAAACACACAAGTGCAATTACACTGAAAGTATGTCAGTCCCTCTACTTCCTTAGAAATTTGTGGAGTTTTAGCATGACATTTAAAACTTTTGACAAACTTCTATAGGCATGCAGTGGAGAGTATATTAGTGGCTGCATCACAGCCTGGTATGAAAACACCAATGGCCTTGAACTGAAAGTCCTACAAAAAGTCATGAATATGGCCCAGTCCATCACAGGTAAAGCCCTCCTAACCATCTACATGAAAAACCATTATCATAGACCCCACTACCTAAAACATGCTCTCTTTTCAACACTGCCAACAGGAGGACAATGGAGCCTCAGGCCACGGTTATTACCCTTCTACCATCAGGCTCTTGAACCAGAGGGGATAACTTCACTTGCCCCATCATTGAAATGTCCCCACAACCTACAGACTCCATGGAGAGCAAGGGGCATGATCAGACACAGAAGCAGTCATCGTCATCCAACCAAAGGAGATCCCAGATGTGACACATGCTCACACCAATGGACTCCGACTTCCAAGATCAAAAGAGAGTGGAACTGCCCCAGGGCAGTTTAAAGATTTTTCCACTTCAAAAACATGTTTCCTGTCATATTTGGACAACCACCATAACCACTGGCTGATA
>JAUOBT010000163.1:122196-136052 GCA_032362145.1 Hypanus berthalutzae | reverse complement strand
GTATGTGTGTGGGAGTGTGATTGAGAGAGAGAGAGAGAGAGAGAGCGAGCGGGTGATATATATATAGAGAGAGAGAGAGAGAGAGAGAGAGAGAGACTGATGAGAGTGCAGAAAAGATTTACGAGGACGTTGCCAGGACAACCTGACCTGTGTCATATGGAAGGATTGGACAGGCATCGAGCTTAGTAGAATGAGAGGAAAACAAGCCAAAACGACTAAAATCACCAGAGGGTCGGATAGACAGCGTTTAAAATGCTGGAGGAACTCAGCAGTGCAGTCATCATCTGTGGAAAAAGATAAAACGTAGACAATTCAGGTCAACACATTTTCAGTCCCCAGTCTCTAATCTGATATCCAACTCTCCACATCAGTCTCCCGAAATGCTAATCTGACCTCCAACAACCCGCATCCGTCACCGTAATTCATATCCTGAATGCCAGGTCCCTAAACTACATTCGACACCCCCGACGACACGCGGGTCTCTTGTCGTGACACCGACCCTCAATCGGCTCACCTCCAGAGCCCAGAGATCCCAGGCTTCCGAATTCGAGCCGGGCTCTCAGGTCGAGCCTTTGGAGTGCCGAACAACGGGCAGTTATGGAAGCCCAAAAGTGGGTCCTATTCCTGCAAAGATCTGTCGTCGGCTTGTACCGCCAGGTGAGGGTTTTCAAATGAACTCTGAAAGGGAAAAATAGAGATATTAAAGATGGAAGTAGAGCTGTTTCCGAAGACGTCAGGCGCCATTAACCTTCCTAAGCTTCGTCTTCGTCTTCATTGCCTAATCCGGTCGCTGACTGATCCACATGCCTCCCATCAAACCCAAGCTGATCTCTCAGTAACCAACATGTTTGTACCTAAACTCTAACTCACTCATATGCTTCCCAGTAAGCCCAAATGATCTCTAACTCACGACCACGCTTGTCCCGAAACATAAACTGCTGTAACTCACCAACATACCTGTCTCTAAACCCAAGCTGATCTCTTACACCCAGACCCCTGTCCCCGGGCCTAAATCTTGCCGCTCACAACATCGCATCATTGCCACTCAATCCTACTGTAAATTCACATATCCTTGTAATTATATCTATTCTGATATCTAACACTCTACATCACAGCTGCTGAATCCTAATGTAATCTGATCTCAAACACCCCACATCTCTGTTCATAAACCTCATCTGATCTCTAAAAACTCTCATCACTCTCCCTAAGCCCGAATGTAATCTGATCTCTGACACCCCACATCTCTGTCCCTAAACCTCATCTGATCTCTAGAAGCTCTCATCACTCTCCCTAAGCCCTAATGTAATCTGGTATCGAACAACCCACCTGTGTGTCCCTAAACATAATCTGATGTCTAACACCCCTTATCACTGTCCTTAAACCCTAATGTAATATGATATCTAACCCCACACATGTCTGTCCCCAAAACTAATCTAATCTAATCACTGACACCCACTTCCCTGTCCTTAAACTCTAACCCGCCTTCTACGTCCCCCCATACCCCTGTCCCCAAACGTGAATGTGCCTCCTCACAGCAATACATCCCTGCACATTGCCCTCATATGTACGTTAATTTCCCTTTATCCCTTTACAAAAATCCTTAGCCGAACACTAAACACCCTCCTCATCGTCCCTTAAGGTTAGACTGACTTCTCTCACCCCACCTTCCTGTCCCAAAACGCTAACCAGACATTTAACTCACCACAGCCAGCTTACTAATCGCTTATATCTGCCTCTCCACATCCCTGACCCGAAGCCATAATCTCACTCCTAAATCTCCATACCACTGTCCTCAAACACCCCACACCACTAAACCGAAACTCTCATATAATCTGACGTCTAATACCCCACATACGTGAACCTAAACCCTGCCTTGACCTCAATCTCACCACAACGATGTTCCAAAACACTAGTATGACCTCTGACTTCCCACATATTGACTCTAAATATAACCCGAACTCGAAATTTCCACATCCTTCTCCGTAAATCCTAATCGGAGCAAATACTAATGCATGGGCCAGACAGAAATGGCAGGGCTGCGTGATACTGAATCCCGAGTGAAGAACCAGTAAGTTAACTCGATGTTTCAAGAGGACGACGGAGGAGAACCCAAGTGCAGGACACTCATTTGGGGATGCTGGCGGAGACCTGAACGTAGAATATGAAACCGGAGGAATCTTGACGAAGAGACGGGATTCACTGGGACTATCTAGAAACCAGAGCGGAACAGAACTAAGGGTTCTAATCGGAACAGGGTACGAAGTATCACACGAGAATTGACCAACAAACTGGCAACCTGTGATAATGTCATCCTCGTATTTATATCCTAGTCTCTCATGAAAGCCAGGTGTATGATTATTGGGTAAACTAGCAGCAAATGACTGAAATTGAGGCAAAATCAGTGAGAAAGAAGTGTTAAAGGGGAACGGCCAACCGGAACCATGACAAATAATTGCTATATTCTATGCCCCGTCTTTTGTTTTGCCTCATCCTCCCTTTAAAATACCTTCTTCGGGATGTATCTATCCTGCGCCTTCTGAATTTCTTGCAAAAGGCGTAGCATTGACGCAGAGGTACAGCGGTACCTAAATGTGTTGAGACGGGTAAATAGAATGAAGGCATCCAGTGGAATACCTGTCGTTATTAGGAAATTAGTGAACAGAACTCTTGGAAGGACTTTTTAAAACATTAATTGTTTGAAAAGCTTGCGTAGTGTATACTTCTGGTGCCACACGGCAGAAGATGTTTAATTGCTTTGGAGATTCACCAGAATGTATGGGATGGGCTGAGGTACAAGGAGAGAGCGCATTGGTGGGAGCAATGTGCATTGGTACTCAAACAGAGGTCTGAATAACAAGGAGAGTTTTAAGAAGGAAGAGTGCGAGGTTTAGAGGGGATCTGAGGAATAATTGCTTCTGAAGGCTACCATCTGGAACATGATGCCTGAGGGGATGATGCAGGCATGTATTTAAAGACCATCTCTTTGAACATTTGAATCACCAAGGCAGAGAAGGTAGACCAAACGCTGAATTAGAGAATGAGCCGAAATCCCTGTTTCACTACTGAATAAACTTCTGGCTCTGCTGTGGGAATCAGGGACACAACACTGGTCTGTCCGAGTGGTACGAATTGGTTTAATGTGCTGGATTTGAGGGGCGAATTTTGCCAGATCCCGATGAGTGAGGCCGACAAAGAGAAGACGGTAATTATCTGTCCTATGCCCTTCTGCACCTCTAATGTTTGAACCTTGTTCCATTTAGATTATAGTCTACATTATTGTTCCTTTTACCAAAATGCATTATCATACATTTTCCAGCACTGTATTCCACCTGCCACAATTTTTGCCTATTGTTCCAACGTCTCCAAGTCCTGTTCCAAGTCCTGCTGCAAGCACATTGTTTCCTCAGCACTACCTACCCCTTCAACAAACTTCACATCATTCGCAAACTTTGCAACAAACCTTTCAATCCGATTATGTACAATATTGATAAACAATACAATAAGAAGTTGTCCTAATTCATAACCCTGAGGAATACCACCAGTCACTGGCAGCCTCTTACCTGTCAGCCAATCCTCTATCCATGCCAGTATCTTTTCTGTAACGCTATAAGATTTTAACTTGGTAAGCGGCCTAATGTGTGGCACCTTATCAAACGCCTTCTGAAAATCATGCTGACTGTAATTTCTTTTATCATTAGCCTCCAAGAACCTCGAAACCTCAATAAGACTCCAATACTTTCCCAACCACTGAGGTCAGAATAACTGGCCTCTCCTTTCCTTTCTTTTGACTTCCTCCCTTCTTAAAGAGTTGAGTGACATGGTCCCAGTCCCCTGAGACCATGCAGGAATCAAGAGATTCTTGAAAGATCATCCAGTATCTCTTCAGCAACCTCTCTCAGGAATCTGAGATGCAGTCCCTCTGGACCAGGTGACTTATTCACCTGAAGAGCTCTGAGTTTGCCGAGAACTTATTCCTTTTAATTAGCAATGCCACTCACTCCTGCTCTCTCACACTCACAGATCTCTGGAAAGTAACCAGTATATTGTTACGTACCCTGTAACCGGGTGTCTAACCAGCAGAGAAAGAAGTATCCGTTGGAGTCTGGTGGTACTATTTTCAAACAGTGATTATTAGTAAAATATACAAATCAATATCAACAATGCAAATATATGGATAATACACGTTAGTAATAATAAACCTAAAATTGTGGGTACAATAATAATCAATAATAAACAAGCTCTATCGATGTCTAGGGGATAATGAATTGTCATATGTGAATATAAAGTTCTGTTCAGTTCATAGGTGCTGAGGTAGATGTTGGTCGCTGTGTTGTAATTGTTGGAGAGTGCGAACAATCTGTAACAGCTACAGGCAGGCAAACCTTCCTTTACGTTCTTGATCCGTCGAAGTGTTCTGGCCGTTCAGGTATGACCCCTCTGTCCTTCTGCTAGACCGTTCTTCTGTGGTGGACTCGTCACTCTGGCATGAGTGGACACACACCCATAAGCCCTCACCGGCCCTGCTATAACACTGTGAGTTCAACTGACCGATCCCTTTGTTCGGACTCCGATGCCCCACACCTTCACGTGGGTTCCAACACTCAAGCAGTGCTCAATAGTGTGCCTCCCGGTGTGCCTGAGGGGTGTCTCCCCAGACCTCACTTTTATCCCTACCACGGGGTCTCATGTGTTAATCAGTTTTGAATGGCTTTGTCCATCAAACCAGCCCACTCCGGCTGTCCACTGAGGAATTTTAATGAGCAGAATAGTATAAGGTAAACAATCCTCTCAGAAGCCATAAGTCTTTCAGAAGTCATAATATGGTGAGTTAACAAGCCTCTCTCCCCCTTATTTATCTCGTTCTTATATGTAGCAGCTCTTCTTGTTCCAGCATGTTACCCCTCACATCTCTTTCTCTCTCATTAGCAGCATAGCAACAGTAACGGTTTGCGATTTTCCCGGGGGTGGGGGGGGGAAGACATCTGGCTTCTCTTCACCCTTCTGCCCATCAGAGCTGTTCATCCTTCGCAACAATATTCTGCAGTGAAGGTAGACGCAATGTACCCTTTGTGTTTATCTGCTACTTTTGTCCCCCATGGCTACCTCACCAGCATCATTTACCAGTGGTTTAATATCAACTCTCAACTTACTTTTATTGTTTACAGAATTTAAAAAAAATTGGTATCCTGCTTTATTGGTATGCCTGTTTATTTGGGAACTTCTTCCTCTGAGCAGACGATGTATCCGGCACCTTGTGAACTAATACAAGAAACCTCAGCCATCTCTGTTCTGCTGTAATCCCTGCCAGTCTCCTCCTCCAATCCACTTTCAAGCCTGTGTAAATACATTTATTCTATTAGTATAAGGATATATCTGATTTTTGCTTCACCCTCTAAGATCGCAGTGTGAATTCAATAATATTATGATCACAGCCTCCTAAGGGTTTTACATAAAGATCCCTTCTTAGTTCAGGATTATTATATAACCATCAATCTGGAGATAGCCTTTTCTCGAGCAGGCTCCAACACAATCTGCTCTAAAAAGCCATCTCTGACGATGAGTGCCTGTTTGTTGCGTGAGACCACTCCACTAGTAAGCACATCTCACTCCTGCAAACACTTTTGAAAGCACCTGAGATTCTTTCTACAATGGTTCTATCATCAGAAAATGGTTTCCCAGCTGTCTCTACCCACACAGACATGGGTATATAGAGATTAGAACAATGGGCTAAGCACACATCGCTGAGGTTCACCAGTGTTGATCGTCAGCGAGGAGGAGATGTTATAACCAATATACACAGATTGTGGTTTTCCGGTAGGAAATTGAGGGTCCAAATGCAGAGGGAGGTACAGAGACCCAGCTTCTGCAACTTCTCAATCAGAATTAAGGGAATTATATTATTAAATTGGGAGTAATATTCGATGAACTGCGTCTTGACATAGGTGTTTGTATTGTCCAAGTGGTCCAAAGCCGTGTGAAGAGCCATTCACATTGCATCTGTCGTTGACCTATTGTGGCAATAAGCAAATTGCAATGGGTCCAGCTCCTTGCTGACACAGGAGTTCAACTTTTTCTATGAGCAACCTCTCTAAACATGTCATAACTGTTGATGCTAGTGCTATCGAGCAATAATCATTAAGGCTGCTGATATTATTCTTCATATAGTTATCGTCTCGTGAGACCATGGATTTGCGCCTTGGAAGTTTTCCAGGGCGGAGGCCTGGGCTGGGTTGTATGGGAGACCGGCAGTTGCCCAAGCTGCACGCCTTCCCTTTTCCATGTTATCCAAGGGAAGGGCACTAGGAACCAGGCAGCTTGGCACCGATGTCGTGTTTTTAAGTGCCTTGCTCAAGGGTTCAACGCGCTGACTCAGATGAGGATCGAATTCTAGACCGCTGCCTTATCCACTAGGCCACGCGTCAACGCATAGTATTATTATTCTTAATACTAGTCTTCATGGGCACTGGTATAACTGTTACCTTTTTGAAACGAGTGGGAACTTCTGTCTGTAACAGTGAGAGGTTGCAAATGTCCTCGACTACTCCCGTGAATTGGTTGGCCTAGGTTTTCAGAGCCTGACCATGTGCTCCATCCTCTTCTTGCGAGGCTGCACTCTCCTTAAAGACAGCTTTTCAACCAGACAACATCCAGATCAGCTTCTTCTTCTGCTCCTTCTCCAAAGCATCAAGATCCGTCCTGTACTGGATCAACTGGAAACATATACCGTACTGGAGATGAGTCCTAACCGAAATCTGCAACATCACCTCTAAGAACCTCGAGCTCAACAACTCAGCTAACAAGCGCAGATTGACCTACGTCATCACTTTCTAGGAGCTGTGAACTTGGACCTCAAACGTCTCTGCTCTGTTAGTGGTCTTCCCCTTACCCCTTTACTACTTGCTTTTGGCCTGCCAAGGTGCAACACTTCACGTTTATCTGTGTTCATCTTCATCTGCCATTTCACTGTCCTTATCTGCAAATGATCTTCATTGTGCTGTATCCTTTGCCAGTCTTTTTCACAATCCACAATTACACCACTCACGGTATAATTCAAAATCTGATTAAGAAATCCATCTACATTTTCATCCCGGTAATTTTAATATTTCACAAATAGCAGAGGTCCCAGCACAGATCCCTGCAGAACGGCACGTATCACAAACCTTCAGCTCGAATAATTCTCTTCAATCACTTTCTTTAATCAAGAGGGACATTATTAAATGCTTTAGTCAAATCCATGTAGACGATATCATCAGCTCGACCTTCATGTATGTCTTTCGTGATTTTGCCAGAAAACTCAATCAAGTTGTGAAGATGGGACCTGCACCACACGAAGCCACGATGGCTCACTGTAATTAGCCTTTGGCTTCAAAATGGAATTAGTTGCAGACAAATGTTTCAGAAGTGTTTGTAGACCCGGTCTGGCTGCCGAGTAGAAAGAGAGCATACTGATTTACTTACAGACCAAAGGCGAGCTGCATGGTGCATTCACAGGCCGGGAGATAGTCCTTAGTGTACATGGAAGACAGGAGGAAAGAGGCGATATGAGATAGGAGAGTTACCGTGGATAGGGTCAGGGCCATATCCATGATAGATATGTCCTGCAGAGACTGAGTCCAAGTTTGCTGTGCGATGAAGAGCAGCGAGAGTCAGTGCCTGAATCCGGGAGCAGCTCTCAGCGGTCCCAGGACCAGTGGAGTTGCCAAATCGTGGCTGGGTGTGAATATTTTACTGGAAACGTGAGAAAACTAATTGCGGTACTGCCATTGCGTCCTGTCCTGCGTCAGGGAAGGAGCTCTGAATGGAACTGGGATTATGCCTTGTTTCTGACTGCACTGGTGTCCTCTCAATGACCAAAGGCAAGTTGGATGGTGTGTTCATTGGCCACAAATTACAGACTGACAGGTACATTGGTGACAGAAGGAAAGAAACATCTTTCCTAACTCTATACACTCAAAATGTAGGATCTCATCACAGAGACCGGGCCCAGAGCCCAAGTCTTGGCTCGTGTAAATAGAAGGTGACCGCACTGGTTTCCTTCCAGAGACCAAAGGCGAGCTGTATGGTGCGTTCACTGGCTGTAAGATACTGTCATTTGTGTTCATAAGTAGCCGAAAAAAAGAGACGATGTGACGCAGGGGAGTTGTCATGGTCAGGGTCAGAGTCATAACCAATGACTGTCATGTCCTTCCCAGAGAGAGCCCGAGTTCATGGCCTTGCCCTGAGTTACATTGCAAAGACACAAAAATCATTAGGACATCACCCTGAAAGCACACTCCACGGGGCTTAATGACATTTATCTCATGGTTATGAGACTAGCACTATATGGTTAATTATTGGTCCCACAAGTTGCCACATAGTGATCTTGCACCTTATGATTTACCTTTCTCTGCAGCTGTTATATTTTGCTACATTTTGTTAGAGTTCCATCTTGTACTGCAACAAAACACTGCATTATTTTTTGACCCAGTATGCCAGTATGCTAATACACTAACATGGGGGAAGTACTGTATGGATCTGTTATTCTGTAACATTCAAGGGAAGTTGGTGAGCCTTCGGAACAAGTGATCAAATATTGTCTCGAAGTGCTTTGGGGGAGTATGTCGGTAAAAAATAAACAAAGCCCTTAGATTGAATTTCACAAAGACAAAGTTTGTGTAGATATGGCAAAGACCTCAGGAGGAAAAATGGAAGAAACTGCTTGTCATTGAGTCAGTTGAGGGACAATGGCATCGATTTAAATACTTAATACATGTCGTGCAGGAAATATTCATACCTAAGGTCAGCAAGATGCAATATAAAACATTAGATCAACTATATGGATGAGCAAAGATTTATAAAAATATTGAAGAAAAGACAGCTAAGTAAGGAACACAGAAAAATATAGTGATACATTTTAAACATAGGGCATATGGACATATGAGGGCTATAGTCAAGTATGAACTTTATACTGCCAAAGACAGATTGAGCGGATGTTGCTGATAATATTAAGATTGACCAAGAGTTTTTGACAATACTTCAAGCGTAAAAGAAATGTTAATTGGAAAGTTAAGTGTATTAGGAATAACAGTTTTGCAGATGATAAATAAATAAAATAAAATAAAAATTAAATAAAAGTTAAATAAAATTTTGAAGAGGAGGACATAGCGGATACTCTTAACATTTATTTTGCTAAAGTGTTCACCTGCAAAGATGTTAAAAATAAAGTTGCTTAAGCTGATTCAGAGATCTTAGTAAGTGAGGTCCTGTTTCAGCTGGAAAGGGTGAAAGTTAATAAATCTCAGTGTCGGACAACATAAATCCAAGGGTACTTAACGAAGCCTATGATTAGAAATACAAATACCAAACAAGAACTTTTCAAAACTCTGTGAAGACTGATAAAGTCTGTAAGGACTTGCAATGGGCAAATATTTTCCTGATATATAACGCACTGACCCGTTTAAATACTTACCAGGAAGCTTAACGTGTATCGTGGGTAAGATAAGAGGAATATAAATAAATACCGAGTTGGAAAAGCCGCTAATAAGAACAGGGATGCAGAAAGTGGGAATACAGGGATCCTTGTCTGGATTACTGCCAGTGACTAGTGGTGTTGGGTCCATTACTTATTGCTGTATATAAGTGATTTAGATGATGAAATAATTGGATTTGTTGCCAGGTGTGCTAATGATATGAAGACTGGTGGAGGGGGAGGTAGTGTTGAGAAAACAGGTAGGATGCAGACGCACTTAGACAGATTAGGGGAAAGGGCAAATAAGTGGCAAATGAAATATAATATTGGAATATGCACTATCATGCGTTCTGGTAGTGGTGATAACTGTGCAGACTATTTTCTAAAAGGGGAGAAAATCCAAAAATCTGAGAGGCAAAGTGACTTTGGTGTCATTGTATGTAACACCTTAAAGGTGAACTTGGAGGTTGAGTTGGAGGTGAGGAAAGGAACTGCAATGTGATCATTCATTTCTGATGTCTAGAATACCAGAGCAGGGATGTGATACTGAGGCCTCACCTTGGGTATTGTGTACAGTTTTGTGCTCATCATCTCAGAAGCGATGTGCTGGCATTGGAGAGAGTCCAGAGGAGGTTCTAAAGGATGATTCCAGCAATGAAAGGGTTAGCATACGAAGAACATTTGATGACTCTGTGTCTGTACTCACTGGAATTTAGAAGGATGAGGGACGTTCTCATTGAAACATTTTGAAAGTTAAAAGGATCAGACAGAGTAGAAGTGTAAAGGATATTTCGCACGGTAAGAGAGTCTAGGACAAGAGGGAACAGATTCAGGATAGACAATAGACAATAGATGCAGAAGTAGACCATTCGGCCATTCGAGCCTGCACCGCCATTCTGAGATCATGGATGATCATCTACTATCAATACCCGGTTCCTGCCTTGACCTATATCCCTTGCTTGCCCTATACATAAGATACCTATCTAGCTCCTGGGAGCTGATGTTACTCATTGTAACTGGGTGGAGCTGTCGTTAGTTGACTTCTGACATGTGAGAGTCAAGTAAAGCCCAGCCGGACAGAATTTAGTAGTTCCCTGTCCCTGTGAGGAGGGTAGAGAAGGAAAGGGATGGGCAGGATGATGAGAAATATTGTATTTGTATAAAATATACGAGGAGTCATACGTAAGGAAGAGGAAGATTAAATTGGACAGGGTCTTGGAGGAACATACAGGAAGCAAGAAGCAAGTCACACAGTGAATTAGGAGAGTGAATAGTTACCAGGAAATATCCTCGTTCAAAAAGAGCAGTGAGAATTCCCAAGGTATTTTGTACATACACAGACAACGACAGTTTAGTGGGGAGAGTACAGGAACATCCTAGGACAAAGGTGAGAGTTTATGCCTGGAGCCGGAGTTAGCATGTGAGATAGAAAATGAATACTGGTGTTCACTAAGGAAAAGGTCAAGGATGAACGCGTGATGAGAAAGGCGGCATGGCGATATTCTCTGACGTGTTAATACTACAGAGGAAGTGCTGTTGGGTCTCTCAAACCATTTTGATGGGTAGACCCTTCGGGTAGACCACATGCAGTTAAATGTGATGTTCGAACTGCCGTACCGTCCTGTAAGAACAGAAAACGTCGCAACATCTGGTCCATATTACAAGGGAAGGGAATGGTCCATCTCTGGTATAAACATGCCCTGCATATGGGACTGCTCAAGAAAAGGTCAGCATTTGACTACCCGGACGGTGAACTTTACCGTATCTAGACCTTCACTACTAGGACACAAAACAATAAAACTCTTAGCACTCTTAGCACTGTGCAACCGCAACAGTTTAAGAACAGAGAACCGTACAATCATGACAATGGTCTTCAATTCATGGACACTATGTATTACCTTCAATTCCACTGGACATCTCTCAGGATGTAACAGAGAGTTGACAAAGGAGAACCTTGAATGATGCCTGCTTCAATTTCCAGAGATTTTTGAAACGCCAGCAGCAGAAAGAAGAACGGAAATGCAGGCAGGTTCTGGAAAGTAGTAAAAACAACAGAGTAGCGGGTCACTGTAATTTCCCCAACATTGACTGAGATTGTCTAACTGCAGAGGGTCCGAGGAGCGGACGCTTTTGGCATCGTGGAAATATTTCCCAGAATTTTCAACCTATACTATGTCAGTTTGCGCAAATTTAGCATGTGATCAAAATCTTTGATAATCTTCTCTAGATCTACAGTGGAGAATAACCTGACTGGTCTGGTTTAGAAACACCAGTGCCCTTGAATGCAACAACAATTGAAAAGTTCATCACAGGTAAAGCCGGCCTCACCACTGAACACATCTAGAAGGAGACCTGTTACAGGAAAGCAGCGTCCATTATCAAGGACTCCATCATCCAGGTGATTTTCTGTTCTCCGACCTGCCATCGAAAATGAGTTACAGGAGCCTCGGGTCCCGCAGCTCCGGGTTCAGGAAATGCTATCACCCCTCAGCGATCAGGCTTTGGAAGCAGAGGCGATATTGTCACACAGCGCAACAACTCATTCACATTCAGGGGCTCCATGTCTCATCTTCCTGATAGTTACCGTATGTTTATTATCATTTTGCTTTGCTCTTTTGTTTACATGTACAAATTATTCTCTTTGTTGTATTTTCTACATTGGTGTTTTGCCGGTCTTTGATGTGTGCAGTTTTTCATTGATTCCTTCGTGTATACAAACACAAGATCACACACACAAGACATCTGTATTTACTGTGCATCCTCGCAACAAAATGTACATGATGACATTTGTACTTTGGCAATAAATTCACTTTGAACGTTGAACCTCACAGAAAATATCTTGTGAGGATAGGTGGAGTAAGATAGAGCTTTTATCTTTGTCTGGAAGCAGGGTGAGTGAGGGGTGACTTGATGGAGGTATACAGAATGATCGGTGGCATCAAGTGAGAGGAGAGCCAGAGAATATTTCCCAAAGTGGCAGTCTCTAAAACAAGGGCGCAAAATTCTAAAGTGATTGGTGAAAAGTGTAGCGGAGTTGGGGTGGGGAAGTGTGAGGTCACCTTTTAAACACAGTAAATGTGTGAAGTTTACTGCTAGGGATGGTGGTAACGGCAGATGCTTTAGCGCCTATGAAGAGTCCTTGCACTGGGGCATGACCCTTGCAATTGATGACTTTCATAGGGAGAACATTTTGATACGGTCATCCTCAAAGAACGACACAATACTGAGGGAATTTGCTTAACTAAGAGCAAGTTAATGGTCACCTACCACCTTGTACTTCATTCCCACCTTCCACAATCTACCATCTTATCCTGACCTCGCGTCTATTTTTTTTCCAGTCTTGTTAAAGGGCCTCAGCCAGATACGTTGACAGTTTACTATTTTCCATAGAGGCTAAGATCCTCCAGCATCTTGTGTGTATTGCAAGCTAACGAGAACTATGTTAGGCAAGAACTGGGAAAAGCAGAAACCGGGGCACCGAATACAAGAATTAGGATCTATTGTCACAACTATACAATATTTTGTTGAGACTGTAGTTGGATTGTTGCTCAGCAACAGAAAGGATGTGATTCAGCTGGAGAGGGTGCAGTAGAGATTCACAAGGAGCGACTGGGACTGAGTTACAAGGAGAGACTGAAAGCTTCAGTCTGTGCTCCCGGAATGTAGAAAGCTGAGTGTGGAGCGTATAGAAGTGTATAAACTCTAAGGGACATGGCTGATAAAGTGAATGGCTGCAGTCTTTTTCACAACGAAGGTTATCTAAAACTAGATGGAGTTGATTTGTGGTGAGAGGAGAATGAATTAAAGGACATGTGGGGGAAAGCTATTTTGCACATTCCTCTTCCCATCTTTTACATTCCCCCCTAGTCACGTGTGAACAATCTACACCTGAAGTGAGGAATCTCTAGTGTTGTCCATCTTCCACTCAGCTATAGAAATGTACAGAACAAACCTCGGCCATACTGACCACAGTGTGTATCCCAGTATTCCATTTAACCCGTGTTTGGTCCAATTCTCTCTCAACGTCTTCGATCCATTCATCTGCCTGAATGTCTGCTAAACATTGAGATTGTGTCTCCTCTGCAGCTTCTCCTGTCAGCTCGTACCATACACCCACCTTTTGATCTTTTCCTTTTCAAAACATTCTGCCCTATCCCAGCTCTGTGAATTTCATCCTATAAATGAGCCACCAGATCTGCCCACTGTGCATTGTGGTCTCACCAATGAACTGTACTGTCAGAACATGAAGTCCCATCTCCTGTACTCCAAACTCGAACTGATGAATGCCTTCTTCACCACCCTACCTACACTTCCAGAGCAGTGTGTACTTGTAATCCTTGGACTGTCTGTTCTCTAACTCACTTGAGGACCCGACTAGCTGCCACAGATACCCCTGTCTGCCATTGAG
>JAUOBT010000152.1:7328-17543 GCA_032362145.1 Hypanus berthalutzae | reverse complement strand
CCGAACACGACCCCCTGGCTTGATTTACGTTTTTCATGGACAATGTCAGAATAATCCTACATGGAGACATTATCAAAGTCTTTGGCTCTTCTCTGAACTTAATGTGGGTAGAAGCTTAAATAACGAGCTTTACAAAGGGAATGGTGTGCGTGAGCAGTTTTCTGATTTCTTCAATGATATCCGCGGTGGGAAATGGTCGGTATCTGAATTTGCAGCGAAAACATGGGATAAAATGAGGCCTGGATGCTGTCGGCCTAAGTGACATGAAGATGACCGAAAGCCTGTGGCAGGAAAACATATTGGAGTTAGCATAAGTGTGCTTTGGCGCGTTGAGCTGTCCGCAAGTGATTCCCCTCCAGTCCGGTCACTGAATGGCCGATAAGTATTCTTTACAATCTATCTTTCCCTGATTTACTTCAAGTGGCTGATGAGTCGATTGCATGTCACCGTGAGAAATTTGCACTTTACGCAGTTCAATACTTCCACGGTGAGTTATTTTATGCCACTGTTGAATCAGAAAGGAAAAATAATTGGATTTTAAAATATTTTCTTGACAACAGAACCTGTACATGATGCCACACCACAGTTGTACAAAAAGCTCCGGAGTATGGCACCTGATATCCCACACTTGGATGCAAAGTGGTAGGTTGAATGGACAGATTTTATCCAGACGCATCTGTCCCGTTCTTCGACCTGACCTTGTGTATATTGACAAGCAAAATAGTTGTAAACGTTGTTATTTTGCATAATTTCCCTCCATGAAAGATGACAGAAATCCAACTGCCGCAAGTTCCCGAAATCTGAAATCAAGCACAACTCAGGTACAGAATCACAGAAGGGATTAATGTCCCAGTTCCTAAAGTAAGCAGTCTTAGTGAACGGATGTAGCAACAGTGGGCCAAGCTCCTAACAACTAAGGTATCCGCATTTGCTTCCCGTTGGATCTTTTCCTGTTAAGGCCTTCCTATCCATGGACTATCCAGTTACATTTTGAATGTTGTGAAAGTGTATATCTCAATCACATCTTCGGCACCTCTTTCCATAAACTTACTCATAGTACTGGCCGAAGTGGTTCCTCCGCTTCCTATTCATTCTCTCTCGCCACTTTCATGTCCATTGGTAAAAGATTCTCTGAACTGTTTGTCACTGGTAAGTCTGCAGAGGCGACAGTATTACTGCATTGGTTTGGTCAGTGATGGACGTGGATTACCAAAGCCGACATCATCATGGAAATCGCATTAAATTTCGGTTCTACAAATTAAAGCTACCCATCATTGCAGAGTGAATGATTCATTGAAAGCAGTTCTCAATTCCCAGACCATTAGTTCCAGCCACTGAATACAAGCGGCACATGTTTATGCAATTTCGGATTCTGTTTCCACAGATCCCGATTCGAATCCATATTGAAATTTGAGCAGATAGCTCAAAAAAAAATCCTTGTGAGCGGAATTCATTGTAATTGTACTAAATTCCGTTTCGTCTTTCAAATGAAAATACATTTACCAATCTAGGAAGTGACAGGAGTAAAAGACAAACATCTGAACAAGAAGGATATTTCCTCTTCTTGTTTTGATCTTTCACCTTCTGGTGCTTGTGCATATACATCAGGTTTTGTTTTAGGTTGCAAATTACTTCAAAATACTTTAAAAGTCTCTCAATTTTATTGCACACAAAAATATAACTGAGCGTATCTCGCAGTTCTGCAAGTGCCAAACAATAATGGGTTAAATGCACTCACCTAACTGTAATTAATTTGCCAAGTGATGAAAAATAAATTTCTCTTGTTGTTCTGAACCATCTGCATGAAACAACAGAAAGCTTAAACGTTTATTCCACGCACACATCACTTTTTGTCCCCAAAGTGTAAGCATTCCTAACGTATCTTAACACTTATACAGCGTAGTTTAACAATTAAATTCACTATTTTAATGCTGGTATGCGACATCAGAGGAAATTATATCGGTTGTGTTTAGATGATGAGAGCTCGGCATTCTCATGTTCCCCGGTGATTCCATTATCTGAACCCACTGAACACAAGCGGCACGTATTTTTGTCATTGCAGTTCTTTATCCGTGAACCCAATTGAAAAATGTCCAGATTTTCTTTGTGCGGACTAACTAAATATAAGGGTGCAACACGACTCGAAAACAAACAACACTGAATTTCATTTAGATGTACGAGAATAAAATTGTGCCGGTGCCTCGAAATATTAACAAGGCCTAATGTGTCAATAGGAAAAAGAGTGAATATTTCTCCTTAACTTCTGGGTCACACCTGCGATGAGAACGAAAGTAGCATCAAAAGCCGAGGTGAAATGTCTTTATGTCCACGGATGTTTCGGCCCCATGTTGGCACAGTGACCTCTCCTCTGAATGATAAATTGCACGGAAATTCTGTCCACATCACATCTCCATCTCCTGCTGTACAGGAACTGCAAATGACATTCATGATTGCATTTGTGGTACTGTGTTCAGTGATGTTGCTATAGTCCAGTTTGTTGTAGTAATGGATCCCTTCGAAATAACCTTTGCTTCTCTTCACAACCCAGAAAAATCGAATTATCTGTCTCGTAAATGCAATCCTTGTCAATCAATCGATCTATCCATTTACGAAACAGGTTATCTAGTTATATACGCCACTTAGCGATAAACTGAAAATCTCTTTCTTTGAAATAACATGATGACAATTTCTGTGGAATATGCAGAATTGTAATTAGAAAACAGATGTATATTTGAAATGATTGTGAAAACCGTGCAATGTAAATTTCTGAAAGAATATCAATGGTTTATGTCCCAGCTGATATGTTTGTTGTTTTATTCCTAACTCCTATTGAAATATTTGTAGCATTATTGATAGTCCGTCGTTCCTGACGAAGAGGTAAATTGTGAAGGAAGAATTTCATATCGATAGAGCTATTGCTTTGGGACAGTTCCACTCCTTCGGCAACAGAAGTCTTGTTCCAATGGCAGGAAAAAACTTAAGATTGGAGTATTCCTCCCTCGGCTGCAGCAGATAACTGGGACGGTTTCTGTACAAAATTCCAGATGGCTTCTCTCCTGTCATTATCATCCTGAAAATGATGTTTTTGTACTGGTCAAATAAATATCGCAAACATTTATTACGCTAAATATCATCAACTACAAACAGCATTGAATTACTAACAGTGTATCGTGGGGTTCCTATCTTCAGGAGCAGATCAACATTAACTTCATATTATGAAAAGTATGTCGCATCTGGAATTTTCCAGCTAGCGGATGATTTCCTCCACGATGCTCTGACGTATTGGGAAATCGTATATTAGGCAAGTTACAACAGTAGCTTTGGCCGGGTGAGTTTTTTTTTTAAGAGATCACCCAGCAAATACGGACAGCGTGCAAGCGTGTCGGCTGGATTCAAGTCGGGACTCTCGCCCCGAAGTCCAGCGCTAACACCACTACGCCACCAGCAGGCTAACTGTTAAGGCACTTTAAAATGAAGGTCTTGGAGATTTTATTTTGTCACGAAACTTAAGCTGCTAATTTGAGAAATATCATAAATAATAAGTTTCATAGCATGTACAGCGTGCACTAAAAACCTATCAAATCTGATCTTTAGCAGAGCACAATGAATCTCTGTTAATGACAGTGATTTTTAAGCGCTAAAAATGTAATATATGTGTATGTGTTTCTGAAGGTGGAAGGACAGTAATTGTATTCACCGGAGAGACACCATCTGGAATGTTGTAGCAGAGTTGGCAGAACAACACTTTCCTCCAGTAAATAGACATGTTTCCTTAGCTAACTAGAATTGAACATCCTAATCTACCATCCTCACACGCTTGAAATCTCGTGCCGTTCCCTGTATACTCATCGATTTCAGATAGTAATTATTATGTTTTGCCGTTTTCATTGTTTCATTTTGCACCCATTTGCCTAACCTTTGATTGACTAAACGATACTATCACCCTGTAACTGTTGAATATTTCTTGACATCAAAGTCTCACTTTCTGGAGAATTTTACCTTCCTCCAGAGTCATGGAAACATACAAAACCGATAGCACAATACAGGCTCTTCGTCCCACAATGCTGTGCCGAACACGTCCTTACCTTAGAAATTACCTGGAGTTACATATAACTCTCTATTTTCCTAAGCTCCATGTACCTGACCAGGAGTCTCTGAAAAGACACTATCGCATCAGCCTCCATCACCGTCGCCAGCAGACCATTCCACGCAATCGCCATCACTGTGGACAAAAAAAAAGTACCTACATCCAAGCACCTTAACACTGTGCACTCTCGTTCCAGCTAATTCATTCCTGGAAAAAAAGCCTCTGACTATTCACACGATCAATGTCTCTCAAAACATCAGATCAGATCAACGCTCATCCTCAGCCGTTCCAAAGAAAAAATGTCCGAGTTCACCAACCTATTCTCATAAAGCATGCTCCCTAATTCAGGTAACATCTTTGTAAATTTCCTCTGCACACTTTCTATGGTTTCCACGTCCTTCCAATAGTTGGAGAGAGAGAAAAAAGAATCTTCATGTTGCTACCTAACACACGTCCAGCGTTGCTCTTTCGTAACTTCGTAACAGGGGTACAATTGCCTGAACGGCACCCAACCTGTTCTACAGGTATCACGCCACCCCCTTGCCCACTATCCCTCCCAACGAATCTCTTCCCTGGCACTTATCAGTGCAAGTATTGCATGTGCCATACATGCATCTGCAAGTGCTCCCTCATACCAAATTGTTCATACCCAATATACAGTAGATTCCGGTACCGCATTGTGGAACACTATTGCTTCAAATTCACCATCTAAAATCCATGCTTTTTGACATTGGCGAATGAATGTGTAAACATTCCCCAGGGTTCCTATCCAGACGGATCTGCGGCCGGTCTATAAGAATGGAACCCAGTGAATCGCAGGCTGACTCGTAAAATGAGTTTCCAACTGCCTTACAGCAGAATGCACAGATTTATATTGGAAACCTGCTCTGTGTCTCGCCTCTTAAAATGCCCTATTTTGTGTATATCGATGATACGGAACAAGATTCTGATGGAACATTCCACACTTAAATCTTCAGCAAGTCAATAGGAATTTTGATGCCATCCAGCAAAGTACCCCGCTTCGTCACCTCTCATTCATTCTGCAATGGGTAAGTGCACAGTGCTCGTCCAGGCAGCACATCCAGCGTTTGATCAATGACCACACTTGCAGGGAAACATCACCGCCTCAGAGACCCCGTGAGAGTCAGAAAACCGCATTGACGAGAAACAGACCGTCACTGTTCTTCTCTCCGTCTTCTCGTTCGCTCCGTGAAAGGCTGCAATCCGAAAATCATTGCCATCGGAGGCGCAACTGCAGACAGATAACAAGTGACACCTTGGTAAGAACACAAATATCGCAGAAATCAACAAATCCAACCTTGATACGAGCGTTGCTGTATTGATGAATGAAACGGATGTATTGATTACTGGCGCAGTTGACAATAAAGTGTCGGAGTAGGAATTGAAGTGAATTGCTGTCACAACAATGCCAACTGCTTCCGAACTACTGATAAAAAAAAACAATTTAAAAGAAAAGGTGAATCACATGGTGAGGATAGCGCAGTCAGCGCAATCGTATTCAAACTGTGAAAGTGGAAAAACGTTTGATAAGCGCTGAGATCGTCTAAAATAAGCCGAGAGCCACCCATCAGTACGAGTTCCACAATGGGGACAGAGTGGTGAGTCAGCCCACAGTGATAATAACAGTCCCGCACATCACACATCAATACCAGTTCCACAATGGATACAGAGTGGTGAGTCAGCCCACGGTGATAATAACAGTCCCACACATCACACTTCGATACCAGTTCCACAATGGGTATAGAGTGGTGAGTCAGCCCACGGTGATAATAACAGTCCCGCACATCGCACATCGATACCAGTTCCACAATGAGTACAGAGTGGTGAGTCAGCCCACGGTGTTAATAACGGTCCCGCACATCACACATCAATACCAGTTCCACAATGGATACAGAGTGGTGAGTCAGCCCACGGTGTTAATAACAGTGCCGCACATCGGGCATCGATACCCGTTCCACGATGGATACAGAGAGGCGAGCCATCCTCCAGTGAGCCGTGGGCCGCACATCGACACATGTTACACTATGGATACACACGCGAGGCTTTCTCCAGGCAACCGAGGGCTACACATTATGCAAGTTCCACACTCGATGCAGAATGGTGAGACTTTGTTCTTCCAATAAGCCGCGGACCGCCCTTCGGTACGAGTTCCACAGATGACACGGAGAGGTTTGTTCCACAAAGCAGAAGAAAATGAGATTGAAAGGTGAGTTTAAACACACCCTTTGTTCTGCACATACGAAACTGGTGTCGAGGTGGAAAAGGAGAAGACACTGAATGGAGGAATGGATAAGAGATAGTCACGAAGTCACAGATTATTTCTACAGAGAAATAAGCTCTTCGGTGTATCTCGCTCATCCCTCTATGATCTTCTGCTTTGCCCTATTTATCTGCATCCTCCGTTCTCACTCATCCACGTACCGACACAAACTTAACTGAAATGATACAATGAACTCGAATCTACCAGTTACGCTTGCAGTTCCTTCCACATGTGCTCGACCCTCTAAGTGAGTAACTTCCACTACATAGACCTCCTGCATATTGTAACTTTCTCCCCAAGCCTATGAACTCTAGTTGTCGATTCAGTCAAATATAGAACACAGAACATAGATATCTACAGCATATTACAGGCCTTCGTTCAGCAATTCTGTGCCCAAATATGTAACCCACTCTAGAAACTCCCTAGACTTTCCCGAGCGCCTCGCCGACTATTTTTGTAAACTCCATGTACCTGTCGAAAAGGCTCTTTAAAGATCCAATTGTATCCGCTTTCACCAACACCGGCGGCAGAGCATTCCATTTGTGAAAAATAAATTACCGTTGGTGTCTTCTCTGTACCATTATCTAGCACCTTAAACCTGTGTCCTCGTGCGTTAGCCATTTCAGACCTGAGGGGAAAAAAAGAACCTCTTACTATGCACACGATCAATGGCTCTCTATCATCTTGTGCACTTCTATCAGCCTCCGTTTCTACATGGAGAATAGTCCAAGTACACACAACCTGTTCACTTAAGGAAAGCTCTCCAGTCCAGGAAACATCCTTGTAAATCTACTCTGCACTGTTTCTCTATTCCATCTGTGGCCTCACCAACGCGTTGTGCAGATTTAACAGTAACGTCCCAACTCGTGTACTCCGTGATTGAATTGTGAAGGCCAATGTGATCGGAGCTCCATACAAGCCGACCTGCTTGTGACTCCAATTTGCTGTAATTATCGATCTGCATTGCCAGGTCTCTTTTTAAATGCAGTAGACTAAATTACACATATTCAATATGTAGGTTGAAACCTGTTTTATCTTTCCTCAAAACGCAGACCATCTTACACTTGTCTGTAGTAAATGATATCTGCCATTTTTCAGCCCATTTCCTAGCCAGTCAACATGAAGCTACATGCTTAGAGTTCCTGGCTGGAACAACGCCTCCATCCTAAGAATCGGCAGCAATTCTTCTGATTCAGTTTTCTATAGTGATATTTGAGTCCTTAACATATAACATAACATATAACAATCACAGCACGGAAACAGGCCATCTCGGCCCTCCTAGTCCGTGCCGAACTCTAAATCTCACCTAGTCCCACCTACCCGCACTCAGCCCATAACCCTCCACTCCTTTCCTGTCCATATACCTATCCAATTTTACCTTAAATGATACAACTGAACTGGTCTCTACTACTTCTACAGGAAGTTCATTCCACACAAATTTATTTCCAATTTCCAATAAAATGAATAAGTGAGTCACAGCTAAACTCAGTTCAATTTCAAGTGCATTATGTGTTAATTAATAAACAGCTTGGCAAAACCTAGCCGTGTAACTGCCATATATTCATTGGTGGGTCCCCTTTTCTGAAACTCTTGTGCACAAACAATAATAACATAGCTTGTAATGATTTTCTTTACTGAATTTCATATTGATGTATGTAATCAAATTTGATGAGTATGTTTTCAGCCTTTAACAAAAATATGCTTATGCTTAGCAACAGCTGATTACATAATTACATCATTTGCAGTTTCAGTGATGGTAAAAACATTGGATAACATTCATATCTTTTTAATTTCTGTCCAATGTTGAAAGCTATGGCATGAAGATTACAGCATAATGATGCTTACTGAATTGATTTAAATTACGTTGTTATGACAGTAATCAGAGATTAATGGTTATATTGAAATGCACATTTAAAAAATTCTTTTTCAGGATCTTAACACTGCAAATAAAGCCAGCATTATTACCCATTCCTAAGGTCATGGTGAAGAAAGGCAATGGGCCACATTCGTATATCTCTGCTGCCTTCTGGTGAGGAGTTCCCAATAGTGTTGTTGGGCAGGTGATTAGTGTTCACTCTGGTGAAGGGGAAACGTCAATATACTTCCAAGTTAGATGTTGGGTGACTTGGTGGTGGTGTTTCCATACACTTGAGCACTATTCCATCTTGATGGAGAGACCATGGGTCTGGGATGTTGCCACTCGTTAATGACTGCAGTCAGTGCATTTTGTGCATGTGATGGTAGTTGAGATTATAAATGTGCAGAGTCATATATGGGGTAGTAATCAAACAGAGTGCTTTGAAATGGATGGAATTTAATAGGAATATTATGTTGTTTATAGCTCCTTGAGCTTGCATCCTCATACTAATATATGACCCAATTTTACATAACTGTCTTTCTTCCTTATCGGTTAAAGCCTTGGTTCATAAAGAGCTATCAGATGAATGATTGACATAGAATTGGTTACTGTTTTTTTCAACTTACATAATTCAGTTATCCTGAACAGGTAGAAGTGTTTCTGAACACCAATCATAAAATCAACTGAAATCATTCCAGGCTTTAAACTTAGGGCAAAAGCTCCAAAACGTGGGCTCCACAACCAGTAGTAATATTTAACAGCTTGAAAACTGTAATTTTCTTATACCTTGGAAATTCAACGCTAAATTTGGTAATCTATCCTTTCTAGTTAAACCTTTATATGTTGGGAATTATTCTTGTAAAACTATGTACATTCTCTCAAAGGATTTTATGGTCAAAGTCAAAAGTGCACTGCTTAATGTTAATCTCATTGAAGGCTACCCGCAAAAGTGTAGCGTCCGGTGGAAGTGCACCATATTCACAGTTCAAAACTACAATTACTCATGGAGATTCCTTGCTTGGCTGAGCAATCAACAAAAGTGAACAATTTTCACTACAATCAAAATTAGGAAGTAAAAATGCAATATATAGCTTATATTTAAAAAGGTTTATGGAACAAAATAATGTAATATGTGATCAAAATTGTAAAACATTTTTCCCAGAAAATCCATTATATTTTTAAGCATCCAATGTAATTACTGTTCGTTATGTTTAAATAGTTAATATGAGATGAAAAATCATTAATAATTCACACAACATAAAATAATATTTTCACAACTTACTTTGAAAATAGTTCATAAATACTTAAAATTTTCATCACTCTGCAGAGAAAATGGGGGAGGACACTGCAAATCTATGGGTGAGCTGGTTATCACCAATAGTAACTTTGGGATGCTGGTACTAACTTCCAGATGTATTAACTCCAGAAGTTATTGTCAGTTTTACGGTGTCATGAAGTGAATGCTGCAATTTTACCAACAGCAAAATCAAGGCCGATATATCCTTCCTATGATTTGGGTTCACAACGCTCCTACACTGATAAAATCAGAACTGTGTATGACTGTTGGATAACTTCAAATGCACTTACAATCCAGGCTTCAAAGGGCTGAATTCAATTAGTATGCTTGATTATCTGCTACTTTATGACATCCAAGTGACCCAAGTACAGAGACCTACATTGTTTAACTCAGGTTCTAATATTTCATCTTAATGCACTCTCTTCTAGCTCTAAATTTCATGATCTCTTTTGCTTGTATTCAAATTCATTGGCAGCTCTGGCTGGTCACATAATCTATGAATATTTATTCATAATCTAATGTGCACATTTTATAATGCAATGTTGCTTGCTCTGATTCTCAGTGACCTTGGATTTGTCAAACACATTCAAAGTTCAAAGTATTTACGTACACATTAGAAAACCTTGAGATCTGTCTCCTTACAGGCAGCCACAATACAAAGAAACCCTAAAGAACCTATTTAAAAAGTCCAT
>JAUOBT010000128.1:0-13463 GCA_032362145.1 Hypanus berthalutzae | reverse complement strand
ATTGTCCCTGACAAATAATGCCACCCCTCCCCCTTTAATTCACCCCCCATCACACCTAAAGCAATGGAACACTGAGCTGCCAGTCCTGTCCCTCCTGCAACCAAGATTCACTGATGGCTGTAATATCATAATTCTACATGCTGATCCATGCTCTAAGCTCATCTGCCTTTCCTAAAACAGTCCTGTTGAAATAGAGGCAACTCAGACCATTATTTCCACCATGCTCAATCTTTTGGTTCCTGTCTTTGTATGTAGACTTACCGTCTACTTTTGTCCACACCCACTGCACTCACTACCCCAGCACTCTGATCCCCTTCCCCTAGCAATTCCAGTTTAAACCACTGGCCCCCAGAACTGCACTAGCAAGCCCACAAGGATATCGGTCCTCCTCCAATTCAGGCACAAACCAACCCATTTGTACCATCTCACTTTCTGTGGAAGAGAGCCAAAACTCTGAAGCCCTCCTCCTGAACCATCTACTTAGCCACATGTTAAACAATAATATCTCCTTATTTTTCACCTCACTAGCATATGGTACTGGTAGCAATCCTGAGATCACACCTCCCTCCATACTAATGGTACTATCCTTTAACATAGCACTTAAATTCCTGAACTCACTTTGCAAGACCTCATCACCTCTCCTGCCTACTCTATTGGTGCTAACATGGGCTATGACCTCTGGCTGCTCAGCTTCCTCCTTAAGAATGCTATGGACTCAATCACAGATAACCCTGACCATGGCACCAAACCATAAAGGAATCTCATTCTCATCTATTCTTCTAACCAATGAAACCTCGATCACCACTGACTGCCTCTTCTCTCTCTTTCCTCCTGAGGCACAGAGTCAAACTTAGTGCCAGAGACCTGACTGCTGTGGCTTTTTAATAAGAGCTTGCTTTCCCCCTCAATATTGTCCAAAGCAATATGTGTACTTCTTGTTGAGGAGAATAGTCACTGTGGTACCCTACAATGGCTGTCTACCCTCTTTCATTCTCTTGATGGACACCCGGTTACCTTTGTTCTGCATCTTAGGTTTAGCTGCCTCCCAGTATCTCCAGTCAATCAAGCCCCTTGTCTCCCAAGTGAGCTGACTGTCACCCTCACCTGGCTCCAGATGTAAGTAGTTCTTGCAGGTGCAGGCATCGGGGATACTGGAGGTCATCCTGCCTTTCCACATCCTGACCATCATTCCCACTGCTCTAACGGGAAGGAAAGAAAGAAAGAAAGAAAGAAAGAAAGAAAGAAAGAAAGAAAGAAAGAAAGAAAGAAAGAAAGAAAGAAAGAAAGAATAGATAAGTAAATAGAATCTCGAGGTAAGCAACAGAGATTCCAGGCAGGGTAGTTGAATGCTGCTCTTCACCAATGTCGGGAGGCAGGGAGACCTCCAGTGTTCCTGATGACGACAACTGCCAGAGGTGCATCCGGCTGCAGCTTCTAACAAACCGCGTTACGGAGCTGGAACTGGAACTGGATGAACTCCGGACAATTCGGGAGGCTGAGGGGAGGCAGCATGGACAAATAAAGAGGTAGTTACACCCAGGGTGCAAGACACAGGAAACTGGGTGACCAGAGGATAGGGGTTAAGGAGCCAGTGCAGAGTATCCCAGTGGCCAGACCCCCTCACCACTTTGGACACTGTTGTGGGGCAGTGACCTAACAAAGAAAAACCACAGTGGCCGGGTCTGTGGCACTGTGTGGGCCTCTCTGACATGTTATCTGTTCTGCAGATTCCTGCATATCAACCGCTGATGAAACTAGTCAAACGAGTTCAGAGGGAGATACGAACCTGACCAGAGGGAGGAACCCCGGCATTTCGTGGCGGTTTTGTAACCAACGTCTGGATCATGTTCAAAGAGGCGGCTACCTACGACGGACAGATCAACATCGATGAATATGCGAGATCTCGGTAGGGTATTGCAGACGTCACCGTTATTAACAATATCTACCTGAGAACAAATCATGGCTAATGGCTGGCAATAGTCAGACAGACAGCAAGACAGGCATTATTGATCCCGAGGGAAATTGGGTTTCGTTACAGCCGCACCCACCAAGAGTAGTGAAGATTTTAGCAATGTAAAATCATAAATAATTAAATAATAATGTCAATGATGCCAAGTGGAAAAATAAGTCCAGGACCAGCCTATTAGCTCAGGGTGTCTGACACTCCGAGGGAGCAGTTATAAAGTTTGCTGGCCACAGGCAGGAATGACTTCCTTTGACGCTCAGAGTTGCATCTCGGTGGAATGTGTCTCTGGCTGCCAGTACATAATAGAATGGATGTGAGATCGGGATTCTACCGTTATATCGGTGGAATAAGGCAGCTCTCAGGTCTTTTCTGCTCAGTTTGATACACGGAACGACGTTTCGGGAACAAATGCACCACCACCCCCCAAGGAACAGGCACTCCGTCTTGCCTGTTGATTTGAACTGGGGTGAAGACCAATGGCGGCGGCGGGGGTGGGTGAGGGAATGGGGAATGGGGGTCACGGTCATATCAACCGGGTCCTTACTGAATAGCTGCTGCTGCGTGTTCGTATATTTTTATTCATATGTTCCCATGAAGTATTTCGATTGGTATCGTTCAGCACAGACAAGGTGGGACAAAGGGCATTTTCCCGTGTGTCATCTTCCATGTTGAGTGGTACTGAAGAATTAAGTTAGTATTTGCCTTCCTCTTTGTTTACAATGAAGTTTTAAATAGTCGAGCAGAAAAAATGAATCATGTTACATTCATGTAAATATATTGAATTTCAGATATGGGGTAGAATATTATCTCAAGTCGGGCGTGGGATTGCAGACTCTTTGGATTCGCGGTGGTGGAGACGCGCTCGCTGAATCGGGTGAGTCTAAGACCAGAGGACGCAGCCTCGGAATAGAGGGGCGTCATTTCAGAGCGGAGATCAGGAGTGAAGTCTTCAGGTGGAGAGTGGTGGATCTGGGGAATTCGTTGCCTGAAGCAGATGTGGAGGCCGTCTTTATGTGTAGGTGTTTAAGGCTGATATTTTCCTGACTGATCAGCGCATGCAGGGGTATAGGGAGAAGGCAGGAGAATGGGGCTGAGAGAAAAACTGCATCTTCCACGGTGAAAAGGCAAAGCAAACCCGATGGGTCAAAGGGGCTAATTCCGCCCCTATATCTTACAGGATAATGGTCCTGAATTGAACAATTATTGTGGCAGCACGTTAATAAACACGATAAGTTAGGATAAGAACTATAGATTATTGTAAGAAATATTCTAATTCCCTGACCGGGAATCGAACCCGGTCTGAGATGAACTGCCTAAACTAATTAAACATCTGAGAGAGTAGAGGAGCTGCCGTGCTTTCTTTTTAAGGACACGTACGTGCTAGACCAGAGCAAATCTTTTGATAAGATAACTCCACAGAATTCAAAGTTACAGACACTCTTGCCCTATGATACCCTAATGAGGAGTAGTTCACGGACCTCCGGTGTCTCCTTTCAGTAGTTAATGATCTGCTCTTTACTTTGGCGACGGTAAATAGGCGGTTTCTGTCGTGCCGCGATTCAGGCAGACTTTCAATCTCCCTGCTATTTACCGATTCACCTTAACTTTTCATACCGTCAGCGAACTCAAATGTGGCATCGGGGTTGTACTTAGCCTCCGTCACAGTTATACAGCGAGTAGAGCAGGGGCTGAGCCGACTGGTGCTGATGGTGATAGTGGAGGAGATGTTATCACATTCAGAACTGACTGACTTATACCAGTGGGGAAATCGAGGATCCATTGCACAAGGTATTATTGACGCATAAATATGATTATCAATTAGTTCTGTGGGAATGACAGTGTTCAATCCAGAGTTCTAGTCAATGACGTGCATCATGATGTATCAACCTTCACTCTCTATTTTTCCCCGGGACGAGTAAATAGTCAATAAATTGGCATCTGTCTTTGATTTAGAGACGGCAGGCAAAGTGCATCGGACCCATTTCGTTCCTCGGCCTAGGGCCGATACGTTTCGTCCGCAACCACTCAAAACACTTCATCAAAGTGGAAGTTGGTGCTTCTGCACGATAGTCTTTGAGGCCGGTTACCGCAAACCTCTTGGGCGCCAGTATGGTTGAAGACCTCCTGACACTGTGAGTAGCTCAGACCGTCGAGGCGAGCGGTTAACGATACAAGTGAAATCTCCAGCCATGGAATTCGCACAGCTGATCAGACAGGTTCACCGTCCGGGCCAGTTGCTTTCTGCAGGAAAGCGCTTGTGTAAGGTTCACCATCCTGAACGACGTTCTCACGTCAGCCTCAGAGAGTGAAGTCACCGGGCCGTGGGGAACAGGGCGAATTTGCTAAGGTGCTTCCTAAGTCGGTCAAAATAAGCATAAAATGCATTGAGTTAATCTGGGAGCGGAAAACCAGCCGTCACGTTTGTCGCTCAGTTTTTTATTCTTGTTGGATGTGATAGCACTCAAGCCGCGTGGCAGCTGTCGAGCGTCTTTCAGTCTTTCAAGTTTTGTCCGGAATTGCCACTTCACTTTTGAGACAGCTTTCCGGAGATCGCACCTGCGCATCGTGTAATTTCCTTCGTCACCCGAGCCGAACGCCACGAATCTGGCGCTCAGCAGGTTGCAGATCTCTTGTTCATCCACCGCTGCCGGTCGGGAAACCGTCCGGACTGTGAATGAATCAGTGGGGAACACTAGTGATCATTATCTGTGTCTTTATAAAGACTGTGACATCTGCTCTGGCGGTGTACAACATGTGGTTTGGATCACAGAGGGGAACCGTCTCGGGAAGTAGCCCCGACAGAACTTAATCATCGGATGTTCCAGCTTGGGAGAACAAGCATGCAGCAAGAAGACTATGTACGGAAAGCATGAAGAGTCCATCATGAGACAACACCTTCCCTCACCCCAGCACCACAATACCTTCTTACCTTCTCCGAACGGTGGATCGAGAATCCTTCCGGCTGTTCCACCGAACTGAGCCGTGTCCCCATGAAACAGAGAAGGAAACAATCCCCCGTTTCCCACTGAAACGGCAATGTTGAAGTTAGGTCATGTGTTTTGCTTTCCAGTAATTGGCCTTTTGTTGTAATCGTGCCGGGTGGAGGATGCTCCATATCCCATCGATTTAGTCTGGCTTGAAGTCTTCCGAACCGACCTCTTTTCCGGCAATGGTAATGGCTGACCTTCGTTGGTCGCTGAAAGGTGCCGCAGCTGCATTCCCGAGAGTCAAGTCCATCTGGTCCTTCAGCAGCTCGTTAAACTGCCGATTAATTTAGACAGAACAACAGTACGTTTCTGAAAGGGAAATTCGGGGTCTCAGATTGCTGCGAATGTAGTAAAGATGAAGCACATCGAGACATTTTGCGAGCTGTCGGCAGTAATTCATCTGTATCGACAGTGCTATCGTGGATCTTTGAATTTATACTCGAAGCTCAAAGCTCTCTAAAGCCTCATCGATGATGAAGGCATCCCGCTCTTACCTGAGCCTACAAACTGCATCACATCGCACAACATGTTTAAACACGATCTGTCTTTGATCTGTACAGCAAATGGAATAACGATGCATAAATTGCAGACCATTGAGTCTACCAGCGCTGGTGGAAGAGTTACAGGAGGGGATGCGGGTGTTAGAATCTTTCAGCATTTAAACAGAGGTTAATTAGTTTTTTTATCAGGTGGTTCCAAAATTTGGAAATGATATCAATATTGGTTATGTCTTTGACAAAGAAAAGCATTGTCTAAATTTATAAAGAGAGTGAGACCAACTTAGAAAGGGGCCAATGAATGGTAGGGGAATTTAACTTGACAAGATGCTGCGCTTTGTAAAGTTAAGGCAGGGCAATTCTTGCATAGTAAATGGTAGGGTACTGTCGAATTTGTAGATTTGGATGAACCAAGCCTGTGGAAGCATATTCGTTGTAACTGGTTATACGCGTAGACAAGGCATAGGAAGGATGCCATTACACTGGAAAGCATTCCGGGAACGTTTAATAAGAATGTTACCTGGAACACCCGGTTTGAGTTATCAGGTGAGGTTGCGTAAATTGACAGATGTCTCCCTGCTGCACAGGACGCTGAGGGGTGGATTAACGAGATGTTTTATATCATGAGGGTCTGCAGCAGTGAAGGTGACTAGAAGGACTCTGCAGAGAGCAAAACCACATCAAAACAAAGTCTTACAGGTCGGCTTCCCGACCGAAACTCTCAAGGAAATGTTGTGCACGCTTCGAGGAATGCAACATAACACTTCACTGCTGAGCAGCCGCTGTCTGCAGCAGCGGCAGAGACAAGAGCAAATCTGCAGAGATCCAGTCTCCGTCAACACAACACTTTCCAGCTGAGCAGCCGCAGTCGGTAGCAGTGGTACCGAAAGTGAGAAGGACTCCGCAGAGAGCAAACTCACGGGAACAGGAAGTCTAACAGATTGGCAGCCGCTGTCTGCAGCAGCGGTAGACATGGGAACGACTCTGCACGGAGCCAGTCCCCGTAAAGCTGCCGGGTCAGTCAAAATCCCGACTGCTCAGGCCGTGTACACGCCAGAGCACTGATGTCTTCATGGACATCTTCAAAATCTTACAGGCTGCCGTCCCAATAGGCATCAAATCAGCCGGCATGCGATGTCAGCAAACAACAACTCATACAAAATGCCGGTGGGACTCTGCGGGCCGGGCAGCATCGCTGTCGACACTTCGGGCCGAGACCCTTCGTCCTGACGTCCATCAGATCTTCCCATCTCCAGACAACAACACACAGAAAATGCCGGTGGGACACAGCAGGCCAGGCAGAATCAATAAGGAGAAGCATTGTCGATATTTCGGGCCGAGACGCTTCGTCAGTTTGAATTTCCAGCATCTGCAGATTTCCTCGTGTATGCGACGTCAGCATTCATTTTGTTTGGACTACAATATCAAATGCTGAGGCTTAATATAATCAGAGAGCACATCGGGGATAATGAGCAATTTTGATTTCCTTATCTAAGGAAGGATGCACTGGGATTGGAAAGGTGCTCGGGAAAGCACACGGCAATGATCCCGAAATTAAAGGGTTAACGTGCGGGAAGCGTTTGATAAATGTTGGCTGATATCACTAAAGATTACAGAATACTGACAGACGGTGAGAAAGTGGATGTGGTGGAAATAATTCACATAATGAGGAAGGTCTAGGATCGGACAGCACTGGCTCAGAATACAAGGGCTTCCCTTTAGAAGAAAGATGAGGAGAAATTTCTGCCATCAAGTGGTGAGTCTGTGGAACTCATTGCTATGGACGGCTGCAGAGGCGAAGTCATTGGCTGTTTATAAAACTAAAGTTGGTAGTTTCCTGATCAGTCAGGGCATCAAAGGTTACGGCAGAAGGCAGGAAAATAGGGGTTGAAGGGAATAATAAAGCAGAGCAAGCAACAGCAAGCCCCCCCCCCGCCAGGTTACAAAAAAAAAGCATCAGCGCCCACCACCCACCAAATAAGCAATAGCAAAGTCCCAAAAGTGAGATGTGACCAATGGTGGGAGAGCTTTACCGGACAGGTACTGGGCCGAACCCACCACAGACTGTAGGAACTCACGTTCAAAGGCATTGATGTTTCCATACCAAGCCATGATGCAGCCAGTCGATACACTCTGCATCACATCTATAGAGATTTGTCACAGTTTCAGAAGTCATGCCGAATTTCCGCAAACCCCTAAGAAAACAGAGGCGCCGCCGCGCTTTCTTAACAATTACACGTGATGGGTCCGGGAGAGATCCCTGAAATAGTAGCACCCAGAAATTTAAAGTTGCTGACCCTCTCTCGTCCTCCGAAGAGGACTGGCTCATGGACCTCTGGTTTCTCCTTCCTTTTGACTTGCTTGCATGGAGTGAGACGTGGCGCAGGGTGGAAGTTGCAGACAAAGCTGATGCAATTGTCAAGCTCAGCCCGGCTGCAGGAAGCTGCAGCAATGCATTGGTCGACGTAGCGGTGGGAGCGTTGGGGTGCATTACCGGGGAAGGTTTGGGACATGGATTGTTTTAGGAAAATGCAGACACATCCGGGTCCTATGCGAGTTCCATGGCTACCCATTGAACTTAGAGTAAGTGGGAGGAGCTGGAGGACAAACTGTTGAGGTGAGGACCGGTTCTGCCAGACGGAGGATGGTGGTGATAGGGGAATTGGTTTTTATTTTTTGAGAAATAAGTGGAGAGCTTTAAGGCCCTTTTGATGGGGAACTGGACATCCATAGAGAAAATGAGACGGTCACGGCCAGAGAATATTGGTGAGTCGATGGAGCGCACTGAGAAGCCCCAACGAATTGTTCATGAAAGTGCTTTCAGAAATACTGCAAAGACTAGACACATGCCATTATAGGTTGTGCACAATGAAGACGAGGCATTACGTTTTCCCGAGGGTGGTGTACTCCGGTTAATCCCCACGCGGAATTGAGACAACCATGTTGCATGGAGTGAGAGACAGAATGGAACCGAATCCGCCAGTTTGGCAAAACGACCGTGACAGGACTCGAACCTGCAATATTCTGATGACTTCCAA
Source organism: Hypanus berthalutzae (assembly GCA_032362145.1). Taxonomy (NCBI): domain Eukaryota; kingdom Metazoa; phylum Chordata; class Chondrichthyes; order Myliobatiformes; family Dasyatidae; genus Hypanus; species Hypanus berthalutzae. The sequence goes on along the minus strand of JAUOBT010000128.1, from coordinate 4,975 downwards.
TCCAACACCGAAGTCAGACGCCTTATCCATTAGGCCACACGGTCCTGTTGTAGGAGAAATGTCAGGGGGAAAATGGGGAACATGCTGACTGCTGCAAGTAGTTTCCCACGTGTAGACTGATTTCCCAACCGAGCTAAAAGTACTGGCACTCAGTGTTTTCATCCCCGGTGAGCATTCACCCATTGCTTTGAATATCTCTACATTCATTCTGGCTTTGGGCTCTTCATTTAAATTCAATTATCTCTTTCTGTCACACAGAAAGGAATTCTCAAAGGCACGCGTCACTGACTTTAGCGGCGGCGTTATATTCTGGGATTGGAATCCCAATTAGGATTGAATAAGCAGGGCCAGGAGTGAGTGGACGATCAGGGTCGATGCCATTTATTTGACAATGCCTGGAGAGCGGTTGTCAATGGTACTCAGCACAAAAAGACTACCAGCCAGAAGGGGAATGGAAGAGGGAGGGAGAAACGGAGAGAGATGGAGCGATACAAGCGTGGTGGAAGGGACACAGAGAGAGAGAGATAACCTCGGATGTGTTAGAGAAACGAAATTGCAGGTTAGCTCTCTGGGGTTTACATAAGATTCCGTTTGAATAGGTCTGTCGGTCTGTGATTCTCCAGCTATCCCTTCCCATTGATGTATTTCACTCTCTGAGTATGTGGAGGTGTCTGAAAGCTACTGCCTGGTCTCTCCAAGATAGGCCATAGTCCGCCACATTAAAACAGCAACCCCTTTACCTGCCGTTCGATGGTATGTTGAAAGAGTGGAAGGTGGAAAGTGCGTTCGGAGAGAATCAACTTCGACTAGGAGTAAGTGTTGCAACGTCGAGCCGGATGATGTCTCGTCGGCAGGTAGAGAGGAAAACGTCATGGAGGCAGAGAATTAGATCGGGTTGTCCAAGAATTGGAGAGGGTTTCGAGACGGGAGAAGTGATTATCAGTGCAGGGTGGAAAATTCGTTCAGAAAAGGTAGGGTCGGAAACGGTCAATGTGAAGTACATATCTCCTTCCAAGCATCAGCTCGTCCCGAAGGTTTGAGAAGCTTCAACGCGTTTTTTTATGTAAGTCTTTGTAGAAGTACATCACAGACGAGACACATAACCTTATCTGTTGCGTATAATGAAGACGTGCTATTTCGCTCGCTTTCCCAGCAGGGCGGAGTAATCTGGTTAATCCCCGTGCGTGCAGTTGTTTCACGTGAGGCAACTGTGCTGCAGAGAGTGGGTGACAAAATGGAACCAAAACCGAGAGGTTGGTAAACCGACCGTGATCGGACTCGAACCTGCAATCTTCTGATGACTTCGAATTACGCACCGAAGTCAGATGCCTTATCCATTGGGCCACCCGATCGTCTTCTGCAAGAAATGCGAAGAGAAAAAATGCGAAACGTGCGAATTTCTGTCAGGCATTTCCGCGCGATGACTCATTCGCTGAACGATCTGAACGTAATTTGAAAACGCAGTGTTTTCATCCCAGATGAACATTCGACTACTGTTGTTAATGTCACTAAATTTTGCAACTTACGTTTAAATGTAATATTCTGTTTCCCTGTTTCCCTTACAAACAAAAAGCCATCCGTGAAGACACACGCCACTGACTTTTGAGGCGGCCTTATATTCTGGGATTGGAATCAGCGAAAATGATCCAGTGTATTCAATGCGTCATTGATAGAGAGGGTGTGCCTTCTGTTTCTCTATTTCAGCCACCACTTGTTTATGCCAGAACCGACCGGTCTGCGCTTGTGTCGGTTAAAGTTAGGATATTCGGATCTGCTGCCGCAGGCGGTGCTAATTGCGCTTCAGCGCTTTTGTAATTTAGTAGCTATCGAGTTTCACAAATGACCATACACGAAAACTCGTTGCTTTGGAGACAGATGAAAATTGACTATAATATCCGTTTTTTAAAAAAATCAAACGACATGATAAACAAGCTACTAGACATATGCTTAATTCGATATGATTTTATCTCACTGCACAGTTCAAAACACAATATTAGAGTTACAGGGCACTGAATCGATCAATTTGGCACATCACGGCGGTGACGTCTGAAATGTCAATAATAGCCCGTTTTGCCCTTTCTTTGGTTAGCACCTATCTCCAGACGTCTTCCTCCCCCATGTCCCTGAATTCTGGTAAACATTACAGGCAAAGTAAATAGAAATGGAATCTGAAAACAGATGGGTGGAACATAAGCGGAGTTTTTTTAAGTGCTGTGAAGAAATTCAGAACTTTGGAACACCAGAGACAGAACAACAAACGAGGTGGACGAGACGTTAAGACAAAGAACTGCTGATCCATTGTCCTTTGCAACTCGATTCTCCCGACTTCTCTCTGTAACCTTTCTTGCCCGGACTAATCAAGAACCTATCAATCTCTGCCTTAAATACACCAAATGACCTGGCCTCCACAGATGCCTTTGGCAAGGGATTCCAACGATTCGCTACTCTCTGGCTAAAGTAGTTCCTCCTCATTTCCGTTCTAAATGAATCTCTCATCATACTGAAGCTGTTCCCTCTAGTCCTAGACTTCCCCACTATAGAAAACATCCTCTCCACATTCATTCTATCCAGGCCTTTCAACATTTGATAGGTTTCAATGAGATACGAACCTCATTCTTCTAAATTCCAGTGAGTACAGGCACAGTGCTATCAAATGTCTCAAGTATGATAACTCTTTCACTCACCTGCACACCAGGGCAACTTACAGTGACCACATGTCTTCGGGATGTGGGAGGAAGCCATGAGACAGCAGCTCTACCAATGTGCAGTGGACTAAGAGTTAGGAAAGTTCAGAGAGTGTCTCACAGTTGCTGACAAACTCGTCAATGTCTCTATTCCCTCTCTCCCTGAAGAAGAGTTGCCAAGAAAGCTGACATGGGAAAGCTCTGGCTGGAACATATTCTCTATTGGAATATTCACTCGGAATTACTTCTAACCGTGTATTTTGGAATTAGCAGGCAAAGTTATTGCATGGTATGAAGAAGGAAGATCTGTCCGAGCCCATCAGTTCAACCAAAGTGGAGTGGAACCAAATCAGAGCAAGCTGTTCAGTTTAGTTACCAGTTGAATTTTGTAGAAATAACTCATAGTTTGTTTTATCAAAAACTTTAGTTAAAGTATTTAAATATCTAATATATATATAAAAAAGCATCTTTGGGGGAGATATATGATGCATTTCTTGTGGAGGGCCAGCACAGACATAATGCACCAAATGAATTAGAGCTGCTAATATCTTAGGAACATAAACTCAGAACTGAACATGCTCTGCCATTTGTTGTAGTCATGGTAGACCCCTGCTCCTCATAACGATTGCCCAAAAGAAATGGATGTAGCATTAATGAAAATGATCTAAATTCAAGCAGTGTCGACTCTTCACAGCAATGGGCCACATGCTTGTGAAAAATGTGTGTGAATAGTGTGATAATAGATCCTTTTTGTTAATCAACAGTCGGATCTCTATGCGTTCGGTTTTGGTTAAGCCAATAGCAGCATATTTGGGCCCATTTTCAGTTAGGTCAGTTTTCACACAGTGAGTTCCTTCATAAGCAATGTCCATGTAATCTGATATTTCAGATACTGATTTAGGAGTACGTATAGAAATAAACAATGAATATACCGCTTACTTCGAGAAGCAGAGGGGTGGAATCTGTTACATCTACTCAAAGGGGTAAGGAGGTCTATTGTATAAAATATCATCTGACACCTAGGATGTATGACAGTGCAGCAGTCCCTCAGTGCTGGAGTGTCAACATGGATTGCGTATGACACAGCATGGGACTTGAACTCACAACCTTCTGACTCAGTGCTGCCCACTGGGCACTGCTAGAACAATTGATGTATGACCAGGTAAAGATGGTTGGCTTCTTTCCCTAATGGACATTAGTGAACCTGCTGAACAATTCCAACAAAAAGACAAATTTACATTTACAGACACTGTCTTTTTATCTCCTTGCTTTCAAATTTGCATTCAAGTTCTCTAACTGAACTCATGGTCTGAAAGAGAACAGCATTTGAACTGACATGTGGACTGCCCAATTATTAACCAGTTGGCCTATCTTGATTGGCAGAGGTTAGAAGTTATTTAATCATGGAAACTTGAGGTGAATCAGGACATTGAATAATCCTTATGTCCACAGGGATAAATCTCATCTCTTCCTGATAGTGCAATTATAGGGGAAGGATTTTTGATAAAAGATTTGCTCTTTTGGTAACATCCTTTACAAGGTGTATAAAGATTATGCTAGTTCCCTGACGATTTATGCTGAATATTTTGAGAGAACCTAGATGGGTTAGGACACTGTCCTCTTAGCTTTAGGGTCTGGTCCTCATGTAACACGCTAAGGTGGGATGGATGGACTGCTATCTTACAGTCTGTGGATGATCAGGAGGCCTTTGATCACTCCCATGGACCAACAATGGAAGCATTTTTGCCTTGTTCTTAGTAGCTTTGTCAGCTTCTAGTTGTTAGCAATGTCTATTTTACAGATCATGTAACATTGCACCTCATCGAGAGCAGCTACTTCCCTTCAGGCATTCAGTTCTTGAACCAACCTATGCAACCCTAATCATTACTACAGCATAGCAATACTACGACCACCTTAATCACTTTGCACTGCAATAGACTTTGTTATCTTTTATCCTAATTGTGTTTTTTTCTTTTCTAATTTTGCATAATTTGATTTATGTCTTTTTGTGAGCATTGAGGCTCCAATGCAATTTGCCTGTGATGCTGCTGCAAGTAAGTTTTTCATTGTATCTGTGCATACATCTACTTGTGCGTTCTGTATGACAGTAAACTTGACTTTGACTTCCTCTATTCCCCACTCTGACCTTTCACTTCTTCTCACCTGCCTATTACTTATCCCAGGGTCTTCCCCTCCTTCCCTTTCTCCTGTGATCCACGGTCCTGCAAGATTCTTTCTTCACCAGCCCTTGACTTTTCCCACATGCCTTTCAACTTCCAGCTAGACTCCTT
>JAUOBT010000126.1:8480-22887 GCA_032362145.1 Hypanus berthalutzae | reverse complement strand
CAATGGTCTCTAATAACCTCCCAACCGCTGAGCTCAGATTAACTGGCCCAGAGTTTCCTTAACAATGGTCTCTAATAACCTCCCAACCGCTGAGCTCAGACTAACTGGCCCAGAGTTTCCTTAACAATGGTCTCTAATAACCTCCCAACCGCTGAGCTCAGATTAACTGGCCCAGAGTTTCCTTAACAATGGTCTCTAATACCGTCCCAAAAGAGGTATCCCAACCAGTGCCTGGAAATGTATGCTCATGCATTTTGCCGGAAAACAATAACAGTGTAGTCTATTTTCTGTAAAAAGAAATCCACAATCTGCGGCGCAGTGGGATTTGGAGTCCAGCAGCATTATTCCATCACATTTAATTCACAGCTGTCGTCAATGGTGAGGAAGACAAACACAATGTTCGCATTCATTTCCAGATCTCCAGCATATAAGAGTAAAGATTTATTTTTTAGGATCTGCAAGGCACTGGTGAGGTCTGATTTGTAGTATTATGAGCAATGTCGATTCCCTTAGATAAAATCGAATCGCTGGCATTGGAAATAAGACGACCAGAGACATATACAAGGATTTAGACCATTCAGCCCATCGAAACTACTTTGTCATTCCCATCATGGCTGATCCCGCATCGCACTCAACTCCATACACCTGCTTTGCGTAAGGAAACTGTCAAACTCTCCCCATAAATATAATGATGGGCTTGGCTTCCACCATGGTTTGAGGCAGAACATTCCGCATATTCGCTTCTGCCAGCTGCAAGCACTGCTCTTTGCTTCTGTTTTAAAAGGTCACCTCGCAATTCTGAGTGTCTGCCCTCAAGTTCTGGATATCCCCACCAGAGGAAACATCCTCTCCACGTCCACACAATCTAGTGTTTTCAACTTTCGGTAGTTTCAACAAGATTATCCCGCATTATTCTGAATTGCAGTGAGTACAGGCCCAAAGTTGCAGAACGCACCTCACATGTTAACCCCTTCATTTGCAGAACTTTCCCCGTAATCCTCGTCCGGACTCTCTTCAATGACAATACATCCTTTCTCAGATATGGAACCCAAATGTGTTACCAATACCCCAAGTGCGGCCTTGATATTGCTAATAAATCCTCCCCGTTATCTCCCTTATATATATATGCTTTTCCCCTCGAAATAAATGCCAACATTGCATTTGCCTTCTTACCCCAGACTCAACCAGTTCCTCTGCATCTATGATGTTTGAAACTGCTTCACATTTAAATAATTCACCTAATGTTCCTTTCACCAAAAGGCACTGCATACCCCTCCACCTATCTTCGTATTATTCGCAAACTTTGCCTCAAAACCATTCAAATCATTATACAAATAATTATGAAACAATGTGAAGATAGTGGACCGATTACTGACAACTGAGGAACACCACCAGTCACCGGCATCCAACCAGAAAAAGGCCCCTGTTATTTCTTCTCGCTGCCTTCTGCCTGCCAGACATTCCTCTCTCCATGGCAGTATCCGTCCCGTAACGCCTTCCGATTTGGTCTTGTTAAGGAGCCTCTTGTGTGGCACCTCAACAAATTCCTTCTGAAAATCTAAATGAATGGCATCGGTTGCCTCTCCTTCGTCCACTCTGCTTGTTACTTCCTCCAGTAACTCTAATAGATTTGTCCGGCAAGATTTCTCTCAGCAGAAACCATGCTGACTTTGACTTACTTCATCATTCCTCTCCAAAAACCCCGAACGTTCATCTTTAATAATAGATCCCAACACTTTCTCAACAACCCAGGTTAGGCTGACGAGCCAATCATTTCAGTTCTTTAGCCTTCCTTCCTTCTCAAAGACTGGAGAGATTTCTGCAATCTTCCAGCCCTCCGGGAATTAGGTGATTTTGAAGATTGTGAGCAATTCATCAGTTTTCCTTAGGCATCTTCTCTCAGGACTTTGAGATGTAGGTTGTCTGTTCCAGGCGACTTATCCATGTCGGACCTTTGAGTTTTACTGGTCCATTGCCCATTGTAATCGCCCGCCTGCTCCCTGACCCTGACTGGTCTCTGGCTCACTGCTAGTTCCCTCCTCTGTGAAGACATGTGTAAAGTACAAATTACACCCATCTGCCATTTTTGTCACCCATTGATACCTCACCGGCATTATTTTCCAGTGGCTCAACATCAACTCTCACCTTCCTATTAACCTTTGCATCACGGAAAGAAAAACCTATAGTGTCCTGATTAATATTATTGGATACTTTGCCATCATATGCACAGTTTTATTTCCATTTTATAGCCTTTTTCGTTGACTTTGTTGGATCTTAAAAGCTTTCAAATCATCCATCTTCCCACTCACTTTTGCCACATTATATGTTCTTTCCAGGGCTTAACTGCAGTCTTTAGCCACGGTTGCCTACCGTTGCCATTTGAGATTAACATTCCGTGGGACATATCTAAACTGCTCATTATTGTCAATTACCAGACTTTTCAGCCATCTCTTCTCTGCAGGCATCCCAGCCATTATCCCAATCCGTTTGTGATACTGATACATGTGACTTATGCTTCTCCCTCAGAAAATTCAGAAGGAATTTACTCACACTTCTTCAGTATCAGACTTCTGGCTTTTGTCCATACAACACAAATGCGGAGGACTCGGTGTGAGATGACCCGGAGACTGGCACGCGGGAAGCAACACACCATCCAGGATTCGCATTCTGGCACAGCGAATCTCCTGTCTGTTCCATTAACTAACGAATCCCCAATCACCACAGCTTGTCCCTTCTACCCCACCCCGTCTGAGTCAAGAGGCAGACTTACTGCCGAACAGCCAACCACTGGGACATTGATCTCTCAGGTCGTCCGCCACCACGATCTCTCCAGTAACTGTTCTGCCACTCTGGCTCCAATCCCTCTGGAACTGGTTTTCACACATGAGTGTGAACTGTATAAACTTTCTGGCCATTGACTGACTAGCGCGTTAGTTGGGTTTCAACACTACCGTGAAGGTCCTGCCCTTTAATCTAACTCACTATACCCCCTTGTCTCTCGTCCCACCCATGCCATGGGTAGTCAAATGGAACACGATCTGACATGCTCCCCACTGGGGGTTGTACCATCTGGACAATTGCAATACCTACGTCAGGATGTGGTTTAATGACAACAGCTCATGTTCAGCGCAAACATTTCCTCAGTTCTTATCAACGAGCTCCAGATCCGGGACAGTGCATCTCCCTCTGCAACAGAATGTTTGACTTCCTCATGGGGAACCACAGTCAGTGTCGCTCGGTCAAAATATTTCCGATCAACAAACAGTGTTGAAGTCACAGAGAAGCAACATAGGAGTTTTTATAACCAAACAAAAACAAAGGGGGAGATTTAATAACCAAATAACCATACAACAATTACAGCACGGAAACAGGCCATCGCGGCCCTTTTAGTCTGTGCCGAACGCTGACTCTCACCTAGTCCCACCCACCTGCACTCAGCCCATAACCCCATCCCATTCCTGTCCATATACCCATCCATTTCTTTAATAAGTAAATCTAACCTGCCTCTCCCACTTCTACTGGAAGCTCATTCCGCACAGCTACCACTCTCTGAGTAAAGAATTTGCCCCTCTCGTTACCCCTAAACTTCTGCCCCCATCTCTTATCTCATTCCTCTTGTTTGAATCTCCCCTACTCTTAATAGAAAAAGCCTATCCACGTCAAGTCTATCTATACCCCACATAACGCTAAATACCTCTATCTAGTCCCCTCCTTCAAACATCTACGCTCCAAAGAATAAAGAGCTAACTTGTTCAACATTTCTCTGTAACTTAGATGCTGAAACCGAGATAATATTCTAGTAACCAGAACTGTACACGATACTATAAATTTGGCCTCATCAAAGGCTTGTACAATTTTAACATTACATCCAAACTCCTATACTCAATACTCTGATATATAAAGGCCAACACATCAAAAAATTTCTTCTCCAGCTTCTCCACATGCGATTCCATCTTCAGGGAACTGTGCAGCATTATTCCCAGATAACTCTGTTCTACTGTATTCCCCAATGCCCTACCATTTACCATGTATGACTTAATTTGATTAGTTCTACCAAAACGTAGCACCTCACACTTATGAACATTAAACTCCATTTGCCATCTTGCAGCTCACTCTTCTAACTAGCCTAAATCTCTCTGCAAGCTTTGAAAACCGACTTCATTATACAGAACGCCTCGTATCTTAATATCATCTCCATATTGACTAATCCAATTTACCACCCCATCATCCAGGTCATTAATGTATATGACAAACAACATTAAACCATGTATAGATCCCGGAGGCACACCACTAGACACCGGCCTCCAACCTGACAAACAGTTCTCCAACATTACACCCTGGCATCTCCCATCCAGCTGTAATTGAATCCATTTACTACTTCAATATTAATACCTGACGATTGAACCTTCCTAAATTAGCTTCCGTGTGGAACCGTGTCAGAGGCCTTACTGAAGTCAATATAGACAACATCAACTGCTTAACCCTCGTCAACTTTCCTTGTAAACTCTTCAAAAAATTCAATATTTTTGTCAAACATGACGTTCCGCGCACAAATCCATTTGACTGTTCCTAATCAGAACTTGTGCATTCGGATAATTATATATGCCATCTCCCAGGATAACTTCCACTAATTTACCCATCACTGACGTCAAACTTACAGGCAGATCATTGCTAGGTTTACTCTGAGAACCCTTATTAAACAATGGAACTGGATGGGCAATTCGCCAATCCTCCTACACCATCCCCGTTTCTAATGACATTTGAAATATTCCTGTCAGAGCCACTGCAGAGTAAACTTCATTAATTCTTTCAGTCCTGTATTCATCCTTTTCGATGGTGTTCACAATTTACCATACATCTCAGAGGATTGACTGCAATGTCTCCCCCTCAACAGCCACCCTTTTGTACAAATTGCCTCGGTTTGTAAACCCAGTTACCTCATCCTCAGCACTAGTTTCAGCCAATGCCGATCCTTGTGCATTGAAATGAGTTCAGCCCAGGAAAATATTTGCACTGATCTCAACTATCTGATTGACACCTTTGTGTGATTTCGTACCACCATCCGTCTCCACAGCCTCTCCGCTTATTGATCTGGCACTCTGGTCCCATCCCTCTGGAACTAGATGACACTCATGAGTGTAAACTGTATAATCTCACTGGTTCTGGCCCGGCGAGCACGGTGCTCGGGTTTCAATACTGAGATCACTACCCTGGAGATTCTGCCCTTTAACCCTTATCCCTCTACTCCCTCGTCACTCGTCCTAGCCTTGCCATTAGTAGCCAAATGGAACAGGATCTGAATTGCTTTCCATTGGGCCTTGGACAATCTGGACATTTGCAATACCCACATCGGGCTGCTATTTATTGACAACAGCTCAGAGTTCAGCACAATCATTTCCTCAGTTCTTATCAACAAGCTCCACATCCGGGGCAGTGCATCTCCCTCTGCAACAGAATGTTTGACTTCCCCATTGGGAAACCACAGTCAGTGTAGCTCGGTCACAACATTTCCGATCAACAAACAGCACAATGGAGGCCCATCGGCCCACAAAGCATTGGCGAAAATGCTCTTATCTTGGAAATTATCAAGGGTAACCCATAACACTATATTTTCGAGGCTCCATGCCCCTGTCCAGGAGTCTCTTAAAAGACCCTATCGTATCCGCCACAGCCACTAGCGCCGGCAGCCAATTCCACCCACTCTGCATTAATAAAAACCCTGACATCTCCTCTGTAACCGCTTCCAAGCAGATCAAAACAGCGCCCCCTCGTGTTAGCTATAGTTTATTGTGTCCTGCACCGTGCGTGTAACTACCTCTCTGTACGTTCAATCTATCACCCGGAAAGCCTCTCGAATAATTTGTAAACTTCCCGGATATTAGCATCTGTGCACAGACCAACACGTTGACCCCGTTGACCTTGTCTCTCTCCACAAGAGGTCTGCAGTGGCTTGACTGTCCTGCTTCCAAGTGGCCTCGGACCATCCGGAGAATCGGAATATCTCCATCAGGCTGCGGTTTATCGACAACAGCTCAGCGTTCAGCACAATCATTTCCTCAGTTATAATCAACAAGCTCCAGATCCTGGGTCAGTGTATCTCCCTTTGCAACCGAATGTTTAACTCACTCACCGGGAAACCACAGTCAGTTCAGATCGACCAGAATATTTCCCATCCACAGTTCGGGGTCAAGTAGCAGAGGGGCGACAAAAGGGCTGAGACCGATTGCGGAAATGGGCAAAGCAATGGCTGATGGAATAGAGTGCCGGGAAGTGGGTTGTCTTGCAATTCAGTAGAACAAATAAAAGTGCGGACAATTTTCGAAATGGAGAGAAAAGCGAAATATCTGTACAAAGTGAACAATCTGAACAAGTGAAAAAGGATTTGGGAGTCCTTGTGTAGGATTTCCACAAGGTTAGTTTATTGTTGGACTCGGTGATGAGGAAGGCAAATACAACGGTCGCATTGCTTTCCAGAGGACTGAAATATAATGAGCATCATTTAACTTAAGTCGTTATTCGGAGGCGGAATCTGGGGTATTATGAGCAGATTACGTAGGGAAGGATGTGTGGACGTTGTGAAGGGTGAAAAGGACTTTCGCGAAAATGATTCCGGGATTGAGGAGCTTTCGATGAACCTGGGCCTGGACTCTCTGGGACTCAGATGAGTGAGTGGTGACGTCATTGAAACCCATCAAATACTGTAAGTCCTCGACAGAGTGAATGGAGAGAGAGTTGGCGGGGGAGACTAAGGCCTGCGGGGACAGACTCAGCACGCAGGGATGAGAATTTAGAAGGTCGGTTCGGAGGGATTTCTTCTGCCATATGGGGTGATTGGAGGAATTCCTTGCAGCAGGTGGCGGTGGAAACCAAGTCAATGTGTGTATGTAACACACCGGTAGACCCAGGTCAAAGTCTCTGCTGAGCGAATTAAGCAGCTACGGACTTTAAAAAAAAATCTAAACCAAAAAGGAGGTAATCTCCTGGTGACAGCCTCAGCCATGTGAAATTGGCGTAATGTAAAGGAGATTAGAGAGTTAGATGCATGGTTCGAGGATTGGTGTGGGAGAAGTGGGTTTGAATTCATGGGAAATTGGCAACAGTATTGGGGAAGGAGGGAACTGTTCCAATGGGACGGGCTACACCTGAACCGGGATGGGACCTCTATCCCATCGAGACGCATAACAACGGTTTCTGTTCAACAGACTGGCGGAGAATGGATAAAATAAAAGTGAGATGTGTGGATAAAGATCGAGTAAAATCCAAATATAAAAAAGAGAAAAGTAAAAGTGAAGCGAAGAGAGAAAGATGACATGATCTTAAAAGCACAATGAGTGTAAAATCACTTTACCTGAAAGTTCGTAATTGTTCAAATAAGGTCCGTGAAATTGTGGTACAAATCAGTACAAAGGGGAGTGATCTAGTGTTCGTTATAGAGATGTAGTTGCAAAGTGGAGAGGATTGGGAATTCAATACTCAAGGATATCAGGTAATACGAAAGGATGAGCAGGAATATCAAGGAGGTGGGATCGCGTTTTTGATTGCGGCTGAGGTCAGTGCGATAGTGGGAGACGATATAGGATCTATGGAGCAGGATGTGGAATCAATCTGGGTGGAAATTGCAAATTCACTCCAACTCAATGAAGGTATCACGTTCCCGACGGAACAGCGGCAGGCATCCAGGTTTCGGCGCTCACGTTCCCCGGATTGTGGTTAGCTGTCACCTTCCCTTTAAGTCTCAGAATTTGAATTACTGCCCGTCAACAACCCTCCCCTCCATCGAGGACATGGTCAAGAGACAATGTGTTGGGAAGACCAAATCCATCATCCAGGGCCCTCTCCCGCCGGGAAATGCCCTGTGCTCATCGGTAACATCGGGGCGGAGGTAAAGGAGCCTGTAAACTCAACAATTTAAAAGCAGTTGCTTCCCCTCCGCCATCAGATTGCGAACGGTCCCTGCACAATGAAACACTCCCTCGGTATTCACCTTCATTGCAGTATTTATTAATTCTCCCAATTTTCGTTAACTTTACATCTTTGCACCGTACCACCGGGGTCACGTTGAAGTTGTTCAAGGCTTCGGTGAGGCGGCGCCTGGAGGGCGGTGTTCCGTTCCCTTCGTCCTCCTGTAGGAAAGATGCCACTGCGGTGGAAAGAGTGCACAGGGAAAATTACGAGGATGTTGCCGGGTCAAAAGGTTCTGAATCATGGAGAGAAGGCAAGAAGGATGTGTCTATATTCCTTGGAGCGTGGGTATGAAGCCAGGAGGGGCACAGATCGGGTGAATGTGCACGGTCTTTTGACCCTGGTTTGGGAAATTGAGAGACTGAGTGCACAGAATTGAGGTGAGTCTACAGAGAACGGAGAGAGGAGAGGCAGAGACTGGTGTCCGAGGGGTAAAGGAGGGGTGGAAAGGGAATGACTTAGATGGAAGAAGGGTATAAAGGGAAAATCAGTAGAAAGGGGGCGAAGTAGAAAGGGTTTGAGAGTGGGTCAGATTGAATGTGGAGAAGTGAGGTGTAGTCAGTTGATTGACGTCGGTCCCACGGTGTGTTGACAGAAACCTTGGATCTCTTCAGGAATATCCGGGACTAAATGTGCCGACTTCTCGCAGATGAATCTGTGTTTCCATATGCAATTATAACTCCCGTACGAGCCGCAGTTACTGCAGCGGGTCGATCCATAGGACATCTTGTACAGAAGATAAGAGGCCACATTCCTACCAAAGAGGGTTAGACAATTTCAATAGAGACAAAACAGCTCCAGCAGACCACCGGAGACGTCGCCAAACTAATCCCACTAATCTGCGCTCTCCCCACAGCTCCTTGTCAGCCTCAGAACTAATGCCATGATACCGAGCTCTCCCCACAGCCCCAGGTCCATGTCTGTACGAATCCCGTTACACGGCGCTCACCTAAAATCCCGAAAAATCTCCAAAATTAATCCCACTTCCACACTTTCTCTAGGCAACCCTCTGTCAGTCAACAAACTAATCCCCCTGACCCACTCCCGCACCACAGATCTGTGTCAGAACTCAAACTAATCTCACTGCCTGACTCTTCCCACGACCTCGTTTCAGTCTTCAAACTCATCCCACTGACCCACTCCCGCACCACAGAGCTGCAACAGTTCAAACCTCACCTGTCCGCGCATTTTCCAATCCAGTATGTTACAGATCGATAGACAGCACTGGAAACAAACTTCTGTGAAATTAAATCGCTTGAGTTACTGTTTAGAACCAGACTCTAACAATGCATATCCATGTGAAGGGACGGTATAGAGAGGGAATCACACTGTGTCTGAGCTCGGGACTATGGTGTGAGTTTCACACTTTGTCTGACCCTGGGAGTCTGTGGTAGGACGGTTTGGAGTAAGAGTCACTCAGTGTCTGACCCCGGGAGTATGTGATGGGACGGTGTTGAGGGAGATTCCCTCTGTGACTGACCCAGGGAGTGTGTGATGGGACGGTGTGGAGGAGGATTCCCTCTGTGACTGACCCAGGGAGTGTGTGATGGGACGGTGTGGAGGGGGATTCCCTCTGTGACTGACCCAGGGAGATTGTGATGGGACGGTGTGGAAGGAGATTCCCTCTGTGTCTGACCCAGGGAGTGTGTGATGGAACAGTGTGGAGGGAGACTCACTCTGTGTCTGATCCAGGGATTGAGTGATGGGACGGTGTGGAGGGAGCTTCATTCTGCGTCTCAAACCTGTTGTGTGTGGTGGGAATGTGTGTAGGGAAATTCACGTTGTGTCACACATCTGGAGTGTGAGGTGGTATTGTGTGCAGGGAGGTTCAGTGTCTGTCTCACCCCGCGATCTCTAGATTATTGAAAACTCATCTCGCGGTAAGACATACCTTTTCATTGGTTGAATTTATTTCGAGGAGCCTTGAATTAAGTTCCGAACAATTTTGCCTTGCTCCATCATAAGATGCTCCAAACGTGGATATGAAATAACAACGGTCTTCATTTTTGGTCCATTCCTGGGGACACGTTGTCTCTGCAACTAAGGAACAGCAAGCCGTGAATCTCCCTCCATAAATCCCGTTGCACCAGCTGGGATCAGTAAAAGTTAAACTCCCTCCACACTGTCCAATCACACACACCTGGGGGCAGGCAGAGAGTGAAGCTGCCTCCACAGCGTCCCCTCATACTCTTCTGGGGTCAGACACCGAATAAATCTCCCTTCACACCGTCCTTTCACACACTCCCGGGGTCGATGCGAAACTCCATCCACACCGTCCGATCACACTCTTCTGGGACAGAACGCAGACCGAAACTCACTCCACACAGTCACATCACCCATTCTAGTTGTCCTGCGGCATCATCTCTTCCCACAGTCGGAGTCAGACGCAAAGTGCAGTAATTCAGTATCCGACCTGCCACATCACGCACTCCCGAGATCAGACAGTAGGAGACGCTGTTTCCACATTGTCCATTCACACTTTCCGGAGTCAGACACAGGATGAAGCTACCTTGAATTGTCCAGCTTCCGGTAATTACCTCCCCCTCCCTTCCCTTATCCCATGTTCACTATGCCTCCTCCTCCAGTTACCTATCAGCTCACTCCTGCCTCCGACTGGCGGTGGCAGATCTGTCTGTGTCAGCCCCGGTGAGAGTGTGATGGGACGGTGCGGAGGGAGATTCATTCAGTGTCTGACCCCTGAAGTGTGTGTGCACATGGTGTGGAGGGGGCTTCACTCTGTTTCTGACCCAGAAAGTGTGTGATAGGACGGTGTGGAAGGAAACTCACTCTGTGTCAGAACCCGGGAGGGTGTGATGGGACGGTGAGAATGGAAATTCACTCTGTGTCTGACCCCGGGAGTGTATGTTGGGACGGTGCGGAGGGAGATTCATTCAGTGTCTGATCCCTGGAGTGTGTGTGCACATGATGTGGCGGGGGTTTCACTCTGTTTCTGACCCCGGGAGTGTGTGATAGGGCGATGTGGAAGGAAACTCACTCTGTGTCAGAACCCTGGAGGGTGTGATGGGACAGTGAGAATGGAAATCCACTCTGTGTCTGACCCCGGGAGTGTGTGTTAGGACGGTGCGGAGTAAGCTTCACTGTTGTCTGACCCCAGGAGAGTGTGATGGGACAGCTTCGCTGGAGATTCACACTGTGTCTGACCTCGGGAGTGTGTGGTGGGACGGCGTGGAGGGAATTTCACTCTGTGTCTGACACCAGGAGTATGTGATGGGACGGTGTAGAGGGAGATTCACTCTGTGTCTGACACCGGGAGTGTGTGATGGGACGGTGTGGTGGAAGATTCACTCTGTGTCTGACCCCGGGATGGGAAGAAGGTTCGTAGGTGCAAGGTGAAGACCCAGTAAGGGGAAAGGTCAAGGTGTGTGAGCGGAGAGCAGGGGATAGGCTGAAAAGGTGAAGAAGGAATGTAAGGGCATAGCACGATGGATAGCAGAAGGACGCAAAACATTCTTGGGGTCAGACAGAGAGTGCAATTCCCTCCAATTTGGCCCATCACACACTCCCGTGGTCAAACACAGAGAGAATCACCTTCCACATCGTTCCATTACGCAATTCCGGGGTCAGACACAGAGTGATGCTCCATCCACACCGTCTCATCACATACTCCCGAGGTCAGAAACAGAGTGAATCTCCAGCCAACTGGCCTATCACACTCTCCTGCGGTCAGACACAGAGAGAATCACCCTCCACACCGTCCCATCAAACATTCCGGGGTCAGACACAGAGTGAATCTCCCTCCAAACAGCGTCCTATTACATACTGCTGGGGTCAGACACAGAATGAATATCCCTCCACACTGTCCCATGACATACTCCCGCTGTCAAACACAGAGTAAAACACTCACCACGCCGTCCCTTCACACACCCCTGCGGTTACTTAAATCGCATCCAGAGGTGGAGACGGAATCTCTGTGAGAAGCTGTTTTTATTAACTGATCCTGGCAAAGATGCTGGACTGCGGAGGCGCGTGACGTAGCGCGCTAAAGTTTTAATTGAAAGACCGCCATATACAGCGGCAATAGTCGGAGTGGACTGAGTCCGAGTGGGTCGGCTTTGGCTCAATCAGGCTTCGGGAAGAACAGACAGAGGGGAGGTTTGAATGGAGCACAACTGCGCAAGCGCGTGAATGCCTTCCCGTGAGGCAGCGGGAGAATTTAAAATAGCGAGCAGAGGTTGACTCAGGATGAGCACTGTTGTCCCTGATTACTACACATGCAAAAGGTGCATGGAGCTGCAGCTCCTGACAAACCGTGTTAGGGAACTGGAGCCTGATGAACTTCTGATCATTCGGGAGGCAGAATCAGAAATAGACAGGAGTTTCAGGGAGATAGTCACCTTTAGGAGTCAGGAGACAGGCAGTTGGGTGAGTGTCGGGAGAGGGAAGGGGAATAGACAGGAAGAGCAGTGTATCCCTTTGGCCGTTCCCATCAACAATAAGTTTACCGTTTTGGATACTGTTGGTGGGGACGACCAACCAGGGACAAGTTGCAGTGTTTGCGTTTCTGGCACCGAGACTGGACTCTCAGCTCAGAAGAGAAGGAGGGAAAAGAGGATAGGGGAGTCGATCGTTAGTGGGACAGATAGAAGGTTCTGTAAAAGAGATCGAGAATGCCGGATGGCCTGTCGCCTCCGTGGTGCCAGGGTCCGCGGTATCTCAGATGGAGTTCTCAGTATTCTCAAGAGGGAGGGTGAGCAGCCAGATGTCGTGGTCCATGTAGGGAACAATGACGTGTTTAGGAAGAGTGAGGAGATCGTGAATGGGGAGTCTAGGGAGTTAGGTGCCAAGTTAAAGGACAGGACCTCCAGGATAGCATTCTCAGAATTGCTACCAGTGCCATGGGCTGGTGGCTTTAGAAACAGTAAGGTAGCGCAGATCAACACTTGGTTGAAGACATGGTGCAGGAGGGAGGGCTTCGAATTTATTGGTAAATGGGCAGTTTTCCAGGGAAGGTGGGACCTGTTCCAGCGGGACGGTTTACATCAGAACTTGAGGCAGACAAATATTCTTGCAGGTAGGTTTGCTAGAGAGGATCCAGTGGATTTATACTAGATACAAGCGGGGAGGGGGAACCAGAGTGTAGGAACAGATGTATGGGAGAAGGAAGAAAAAGAAGACAGTAATGCTCTTTGTACTGTCAGAGATAAACAGAGTGGAAGAGGTGTAGAATTTCTTAAATACACTTATTTTAATGCTAGGAGCATTGTAAGAAAATTGGATGAGTTTGGAGCATGTATTAAACCTGGAAATATGATGTTGTAGCTATTGGTGAATCATGGTTGCAGGAGATATGTGATTGGCAACTAAATATTCGTGGATTTCTTTGCTTCAGGTGTGATAGAATCAGACGGTCAAGAGTGTTGCGTTGCCTGTCGGGGAAAGTATTACAGCGGTGCTCTGGCAGTATGGATGAGAGGGCTCGTCTAGGGAGATTATTTGTGTGGAATTGAGGAATGTGAAAGGGATTAGTAACAGTTACAGGGGTATATTAGTGACCACCTAATGGGGAGCTGGAAATGGAGGTGAATATTTGTAAGGAGATAGCAGATATTTGTAGTAAGCACAAATTTGAGATCGTGGGAGATTTTAATTTCCACACCTAAACTGGAAAGCCCATTCTGTAAATGGCTGGATGGGGTTAGAGTTTGTAAAATGTGTGCAGGATGGTTTTATACAGGAATACACAGAGGTACCGAAGAGAGAAGGGGTAGTGTTGGATCTTCTGTTAGAGAATGAAATAGGTCAGGTGAGGGGGTATGTGTTGGGGAGCACCTCAGTTGAAGTGATCACAATGACATTAGTTTCAATAAAATTATGGAGAAGGATAGGTCTGGACCCAGAGTCGAGATTTTTAATTGCAGAAGGACTATCTTTGAGGAGATGCGAAAGGATTAAAACGAGAGAGTGGGAAATTTGATTTAGAGGAAGGATGTAGTAGAGAAAAGGCGATTATTTAACGGTGATATTTTGAGGGTAAAGAATGTTCATGTTTCTGTAGGTTGAAATGAAAGGTTAAAAGTTTGAGAGAGGCATTGTTTTCTAGGGATATTGGAAACTTGGTTAAGAAAAAGAGATATCTACAATAAAAATAGGCAGCATGGCGTAAATGAGATGTTCTGGGAAAATAAAGAATATAAGAAGAATCTTAAGAATGAAATTAGAAAAGCTGAAAGAAGATAGGAGGTTACTTTGGCAAGAGAGATGAAAATAAATCCAAAGGGTTTCTGCAGTTATAGTAATAGCAAAAGGATAGTGAGGGATAAAATTGGTCCTTTAGAGAATCTTATGTGTGGAGCCTAAAGAGATGTGGGAGATTTTGAACAATTTATTTTCTTCGATAATCACTGAGGAGAAGGATATTGAATTGTGTAAGGTAAGGGAAACAAATAGGGAAGTTATGGAAACTATGACGATTAAAGAGGAGGAA
>JAUOBT010000115.1:0-10993 GCA_032362145.1 Hypanus berthalutzae | reverse complement strand
TGAAATGATTGTGTATTTATTGGCAAGCATCGGGAATTCTGTAACCGTATACAATTTACCCTCGACTGAAGATCACTCAAAAACAAACAGCCGCCAGTGCTCTAAACCGGTTTATTTTATTATTCGTTTTTCCACTTTATTCGTTTCCTTGGAATGTTTCCTCTCACTGGAGCAGTCTGTGCATCGAATATTATTTCAATATCTTTGGAAACTGGTCTTTTTCCCAAGCAAAACGCATGGAAGCATAGCATGGCATCTCTCTGAGCTTATAAAAGTCGAACGGAAACGGGTGAACCACATGTCATCTGAACTGTTATTAATCTCCATTGTGGGTTGCAATGAGATTCTCCTAAAGCTTAGAAACAGCAAAACGGGCACGTTTCTTCACAGTGGTCATTGCAATAAATTTGACAGAAAGGCTTTTAGGACTGGTCATCGTTAGATTACAATCACATAGGTTTTTGTGAAGCATTTTTCTTCGTCACGCAAAACATTAGCAAAGCACAGTTATGCACAGCAGGTGTCGAAGAAAATATCTTCTGAGCTTATTCTGTCGGCACCATTACGTCCAGCCACTGAATACAAGCGGCATCTGATTATTTTACCTCAGGTTCTTTATCTGCGAATCCACTGAACAGAGGCCAGATTTAAATGTGAAGGTATAAAATACAAATGTCCTCGCTGTCAGTGAAACAAATTCCTTTTAACGTTAACGATGTGAAACCCTGTGCGATGAACATCGGCTTCCTCCGGTCTGCTCGGTGGGACTGTAACCACTGAACTATATAATGATAACAATTACGTCCCTATGTAATTATAACAATCCTATGTAATGATACCAAACTGCTTGCGAAAATGTATCAAATGATCTTCATGTTTACAGTTCTGGAAATCACATGGTGAATGAAATACTGAGGTATTGACGAACTGTCTCGGCCCGAAACGTCGACAGCGCTTCTCCTTATATATGCTGTCTGGCCTGCTGTGTTCCACCAGCATTTTGTGTGTGTTGTTTACTGACTGCATAATTTGTCTCTTGCTGGACAAGCAACTGTTGTATTTGCTGGTATCTGAGGGGCAATTAACAATTCAATATATTGCGAATATTGTCAAATTTGCCTTTCGGAACCAGTGACAGTGCGGTCAATGATGTTTGGACATCATCTTTGTCGCATGGTTTTGCCGAGTGACGTGTTAAAAGACAGACATTCCATAGTCAGTGCTGATGTTGGGATAGTAGCGACATTACTAGTGTGGGTTATACTGGATACGCATTTAGTTCTCCGTGTGGGCAGTGATGGGACTGGATATGCAGTGACGTTATCACTCTGATCACGGGTGTATCTGGATCTACAATGATAATATATGAATAGCTTCTTTCCCTCAGCCATTAAATTTTAACTAAGATTAACTTCTTACACTGATTTACAATTTAATTGTTATTTATTGCAATATACTACCGCTTTATAACGACATAGTTCACGACATATGCCACTGATAATAAATTTCATTGTAGTTCTAATTTATTTCATATTTAGTGATTTGCTTTTAAGATCTGCGGCCTCTAAATTTATTATTGCGTAGGATCCCTTTAAGATATAAACTCTACCTGAGATAGCTGCCATGTTCTAGAAGTGAATGAAAGTTGCCTTCCTCATACTTGGTAACTTTCTCAATCGACTGTTCACTGTTACGTTACAAATGTTCTGAGTGAACACTCTACCACCAATCACCTTCCAGATTCCTTCTGGTCATGGCTGATCAACTCTTCCGTCAAATCCCTCAGAATTAGCAATCCCTTTAGACGACTCTATTAGGACCGTAGAACACCACAGCACAGAAAGCGGGCCATTCGGTCCTTCTAGTCTGTGCCGATACTTAATTCCGATGGTCCCATTGATCTGCACCCTGTCCATAACCCTCTAGACGTCTCCCATCCATATATCTATCCAATTTCTTCTTAAAAATTAAGAGTGAGCCCGCATTTACAACTTCAGATGGCAGCTCGTTCCACACTCACACCATTTTCAGAGTGAAGATGTTTCCCTAATATTCCTCCTAAACCTTTCCCTTTTCACCGTAATGCCATGTTCTTTCGTCTCTATCTCTACTCATCTAAGTGGAAAGAGCCTATTCGCATTTACTCTGTCTAGACCTCTCATAATTCTGTAAACCACTATCAGATCTCACCTCATTCGTCTACGCTCCAAAGAATAAAGCCCGAACCTGTTCAATCTTTCCCTGTAACTCAACTCCTGAAGACCCGGCAAGATCCTAGTAAATCTTCTGCACTCTTTAAATCTTACTGATATACTTCCTATAGTTAGGTGACCAGAACTGCAGACAATACCCCAAATTTCGCCTGACCAATATGTTATATCACCACACCATAACATCCCAACTCCTATACTCAGTAACCTGATTTATGAATGTCAGGATGCAAAAATCCTTCTTTAAAACCCTCTCTACCTCTGACGCCACTTTCAGGGAATTATGTATCTTAACTCCCTGATTCGTTTCTTCCTCCTCACTGCTCAGTGCCCTACTATATACAGTAAATGTCCTACCTTGATTTGTCTTTCCAAAGTGGAGCACCTCACAGTTGTCTGCATTAAATTTCATCTGCCATTTTCTGGCCAAGTTTTCAAGTTGGCTCAGATCTCTCTGCAGGCTTTGAAAGCCTTTCCCGCTGTCCACAAGGCCTCCAAGCTTGGTGTCATCAGCAGCTTTGCTTCTCCAATTAGCACATTATCATCTATATCATTGATACAGAAAATAAACAACAAAAATCTCAGCACTGATCGCTGAGGCACACTATTAGTCACAGGCCTCGATCTGAGAATCAATCATCCACTACGCCACTCTGTCTTATCCCACACAGCCATTTTCCAATCCAGTTTACAACTGCTCCATAGATACCTAGTGTCTAATCCTTCAGAACTAACCTCCCATGCGGTACGTTGTCCAAGACCTTAAATAAGTCCATGTAGACAAATTCCACAGCCTTTCCTTCATCTAGTTTATGGTAACCTCCTCAAAAAAGCTCTACAAGATTCGTTAAATACAATCTATCACGCACAAACCATGCTGATTATGACTAATCAACCGTTGGCTGTCCAAATACTTGTGTATCCGATCTTTCAGAACACTTTGCAATAATATATCTAATACTGATGTCAGGCTCACCGGCCTGTAATTACCTGGATAACTTTTCGAGCGTGGCTAATAATACTTCTGCCAGGGCCCATGCAATTTCTACATTCGTCTCTCTCCAGTTCCGAGAAAATATCATGTCAAAGCCAAAGGATTTATTTACCCTTATTCGCTGTAAGGCAGCAAGCACCTTCTCCTCTTTAATCTCTTTCTGCTCCATGACACTACTGCTGGTTTCCCATCCTTCCATATACGCTATACCAGTTTCCTGAGTAAATACTAATACAAAAGCTGTTTACGATCACCCCCATCCCGTGAGCCTCCACACATATACGACCTGTCTGATCTTCAACGGTATCAATTGTATCACTTACTATCCTTTTAATATACTTGTAGAAACCCTTTGGGTTTAGTTTCACATTATCTGCCAAAGCACCCTTTATGCCTTCCTGATTTCCTGCTTTAGTATTTGTTTCCATTTTCTGTAATCTTAAATTATCTCATTTGTTCCTCGTTGCCTATACCTGCTATACACCTCTCTTCTTCTTAACCAGATCGCCAATATCCATTGAAAACCAAGGTTCCCTATGTCTGTTGACTTTGTCTTTAATCCCGGCAGGAACATGCAAATGTTGACCTCTCAAAATTTCGCCTTTGAAGGCCTTCCACTTGCTGAACACACCCTTGCCAGAAAACAACTTGTTCCAATCTACTCTTGCTAGATCGTTTCTCAGTTACACGAAATGGGCCCTTCTGCAATTTTGTCTGAATGCGTCTCACAGGTTCTGAAATCTGTCCCGTGTTGAATATTTCCACCGACATGTATAAATAAAAATGCTGATTATGATGTATTCAGTGTGTATGCATAAGGTAGAAAGTGGAGTTTGAACCATTGTCTACGCACAAACTAAAGTTAAAATGAGCAACGAGTCTGACACCAAATTGCATTACTGCGATCTTCAATCGCTTTGCTCCGTCATCCAATCCGGAAAAGCAAGATATATCCATTTGCTTCCATTTGATATTATTTCCAAATTGCCGTGTAGTGGAGCAGCACTACAGAAAACAGACGAGATGAATTTTGACAAATTGCCTTCTATTGGCATTAGAATAACAACACATCAGTTGCATCTTTAAAGTAAAAGCCCATGTACCGTTAGACAGTGGTCCTGCATTAGAGATTAAAGTTGAAGCTGCAGGACAGTAGCACCTGGAATGATTGCCCGCCTGTGTTGTTAATTACATTGTTATTGGTATCAGGATTGTCAGTGAGGTCCACGCAGATAAAAACAAAAGCAAGAATGTACAGAATGCCAGATCGCACTTATTTTATCCCTTTGATCTAGATAATCGAAGATCAGCTGACTGCAGGAATCGCCCAAGGAGTTGAATAAATCTCCAACTGAATTCTACGCAAAGGGGAGGAAGTTAAAATATGCATTTTGGAATGAATTTCAGCTGATGGCCGGGAAACGCTGTGACCTCACCACTGTGGACGGTCTTAAGGCTGCAAAGACGATCAACATGGTCAACATTATCAACATGGTCAACAATGGGCGTGAAATTCTTGTTGACGTTAGCAGAGTAGCCAGCAGTAAGATCATCGCCGCAGCTCAGCGAGCTGAGGTCTAGAGAAGCAATGACAGTACCAACGTGATCAGTGACGTGTTTTGAAACTGCAGGCCATTCTGCTCACCGAATGCAGGAGCCCGTAATCGCTCTGACGTCCCAGCATTACATTCAACGTGTCTGCTTATTGTCCGCTGTTCTGCAGTTCAGAGTGGCTCTCCCAGAGATCGGAGAGACAAGGCTGCGTGTGAGTGGGCAACACTTCGGACACATTCATCAATGTTGTGTTTCACATCCGTCCCTACTTGCAGAGAACACTTCTTTGAAAATTTACTCCGACTTGAGCAAACATTTTAAATTATAGCAGAATGTTTATCAATAATATGTTTTATTTTAACTTATAAAAACCTCTGGCGTATTCTTTATTTCTACATATGCTGAACGACAACAACTACATATAATTCTGTCTTTAATTAAACTGTTCTGTGATGTGCACTAATTCCCTTTGTTGTTGTACACAGCCTCGTTGAAACAACACAAACCTGAACATTTATTTGAAGCATTCTTCATAATATTTATGAGTTTTAAATATGTTAGCCGTGTGTTTACAGACATACTCTATATGATAACACTTGTATTTACAATATTATTGATAGCATTCGACATCAGAAAAAAAAGAATACAGCGTAATGTTATGTCGACTCGATATTTTTAGGTTCCCCGGGGTGATCCATTATCTACACCACTAAACACAAGCTGCCCTCCTTTCATACTGTACATTCTTTATCCAAGTATCGCTTGAACAATGTCCGGAATTATTATTCTGCAGATTAACCAAATAAAAGAGATGCAAGAATCTCCTTTCCTCCGCTAGCATTTAGGACACACTCGAGCATGGTTAGCCCACCTGCTTAGCCCATTACTCCCCCTCTACCCCACCGATCAGGATCACGTTCAGCTATGGGAGGATGGTCTTATGAATAGCTGGAGTATATCACAGGTTCTGGTTATGCGACCATTGACGCCAGACAGACAGTCTTTGAAGAGTGCAGATCGTCGCTGGGGCCCTCTAACACATGAATGCTCTGTTACCGTTTTTCTCATTGGCAATAACAATTAGAATGCCTAGATTGGGTGTAGAGCAGCCCGTGTTTGAGCCCACTACCGGATCAGTGTACTGATCCATAATTGATTATAGGGCTTGGTAAAAGGACGCTTTGGTGAAAATGAAAAGAATATGACCGAAACCTGAGAAAAGGTATTTAAAGTGTTATGCATCAGAATTACTGTGCGGTATAGAGATTCACAGAGGCACGAGAGAGGAGTTGGCCAGAACTGTCTGGAAAAGAACACAGAATGAGATGAACTGCACAGCAGCAATGTCTTAGTTCCCCAATGAATTTGGAAGGTACAGGATATATACTTCCAAATGAGGAGATTTCTTCTAAAGGAAAGATGATACAAAGGTGCCGAAAAAGAACAGTCAAAGGCAACATAATAGCCATAGAGAAGGCTTGCAATAGAGCAAAAGTTAGTGGAAAGGTAGATGATTTGGACGTTGTTAACTGCCAACTGAAGGCAACTGAAAGTTATCCAGAAGATAAAGAAGGGATACCATATGTTTCTTCATATGCAAAAAATGTAAGGGAGAAAGAAGAGCGAAAACCGCAAATGGCGCCAACTCACTGTAAACACCTATAGGGGCAGTGAAGGGAAGGAACAGAAGCTGGAAAGGGAATTTTAGCTGAATGGGAAGTCAGGAAATTGGGGACGCGAGATTGATGTGACTTATATACAGAAATCCAAACATGAGTCAGGAAGTTATCTACAAATTACAGCGGGAGATGGAAAATCCATGCCACAAGGCCAATATAACAATCGTCATAAGGGATTTATCGTATATTTCTTAAGACTGGGAAAATCATGTTAGTGCTGGATTTCAAGACACAGAATTTCCAGAATGTGCACGGGATAGCTTTTCAGAGCACCTCGAGATTTAATCACTATGGAATCAGCTATTTTGGATTGGGTACTGTGAAACGAGCCAGAATTAAGTCAAAAGCTTGGTAAAAGAAAGATTTTGTGCAAATGATCACAATATGATGTAGTTCATCCTGAACCCTGATAAAAAGGGATCTGAAGTGGGAGAAATCAGAGTTACGTCGGAGTAAAGGGAATTACAGAGTCTTGAGACACGGGTTGTCCAGAATTCATTGGAAAATAACACTGGTAGATATGACAGCAGAGCAGCAATGGCTGTAATTTCTGGAAGAAATGTGAAGGCACTTAATACATACATCCCAAAGTGTAGATGTGTTCTAAAGGAAAGAATATATAACCGTGGCGATCAAGAGAAGGAAAGCATCATAATAGTCAAAGTGATGTATGCAATAGTGCAAGACGTACTGTGAAATTAAATGATTCGGAAGGTTATAAATGGCCACAGACGCAGCCATAAAAAGTCACTCAGAAGTTTCAAATGGAGTAGAAACATTTGCTAGCCAATAATATTAAAGAAATATTATCAAATGTTTCTTCAGATGCACAAAGTGTAAGAGAAAGGCGAGAGTGTTGGACCGCTGAAAGGTGATGCTCTTGAGGCAGTAATGCTGGATAATGAAATGGTAGAAGGACTGCATAAGTATTCTGCATCAATTTTCACCGTGACGAGAAAGAGAAACCAACACTACACAGAATAATGCCAAAATCCGAGTTGCTAAGTGGAACATGTTCTGCATTCCTACGAAAGCATTTCCTTTCACATTATAAATACTTAAATGCAACCTGAACCATCATGGCGACAATCGTTCAGTAGTCATGTTATCACAGTGGCGCATTAGCACGTTGTTTTTAAAGTTGAGGATGTTCTGATTCTTCACTCGAAAGGAGAAACTGATATAAAACATTGGAAAGGTCATTCGGTACACGGTGTTTTGTCGACGTTGACATGCAAATTATATCTGCGAAGGATTATCCCTGTGTAAAAATGATGACTTTGACATAAGGAGGCGCTGGTAGTGGACCCAAATATAAGACGCAGACACTGAAGTACAGGGAACAGGACTAAGATTATTCAGAAATCAAGGGAATTCTGGGGGATTCAACGCTGGACATTGATACAGGAGCCGGACTAGGGCTCCGAGCCAGAGACTGGACAGGGAGCCAGAACACGGGTCCTGACTCGGGCTCAGAACCCAGATACAGGTGTGTACTAGGGACTAGAAACAGACTAGACACAAGATCGTACTCGGAAAAAGAAGCCTTTACTTGGACCAGACGAGGTTCTAGGACTTGGTTTGGACAGGAAGAGAAGTCCTGGACAGGGAGAGGGGACTCCAGCACCAGGCTGGACGAGGTACTCCTGGGCTGTTGGGGGACTCTCCAGCAAAGACGAGAAATCTCCAGCACAGAACGAGCCTCTTACACTCGATTTGGCTGGGCTCTTGGAGCGTAGGGTTGTGACACTTCCTAGGACGCAGATCTGGCACCCTTCCTAGGACGCAAGAACGGGACCCTTCCTCGGACGCAGGGCCAGGATACTTTTAGGACTCAAGGCCAGTATGATTGCCGAGGTAAACTGCCGAGGATCCGAATGGGGACGATTCAGCACAGGATGTGGAATCTCCAGCACCGGGCTGGGCGAGGTACTCTTGAGCTGGGACACGGCACCTGAACTTGGTCTTGGAACACAGAGTTTGGGGCTTGAGCACATGGAACAGGGAACACATAGTCAGGACCCCTCCTTGGGAAGCACAGGTTGTAGGTCAAGGACCTACACAGAACTGGGTCACTAAAGACGGGGACAAAAAGAAACACTAAACACGGGGATACAAAGAGACAGTTCCAAACTCAACGGTAGATAATTCCTTATCTTGACATGGCAAGGCTCCGGTCACACTCTGGCGGTTGAACTTGACGAGGTTGCAAGCGAAGGTTTCAGGCAAAAGGGGAGGGAACAGTACAGCAGGAAATAATTGGTTTGAGAGGTATTTGCGTTCCAGCCCACAACGAGAATCAGGTGCCTCAATTAAGGCACCCAACAGAACAAGGAAGAAAACAGGACAACCTAGAACAAGGATTGATAGACCGGACTGAGAACCGGAATGCGGATTTCACGGACTGGACCATGACAGAGTAAGCCACAGACAGATTCTGTACTTATTGTATTGTGATAAGATCCCAAGGTTTATTCATTATGCACTGTGAATATAAAAGAGAGAGTAGATACTGCTGATTCATAGAGGGAGGCACCGAGCAGCTCGTGAGTCGCTATGGTGATGGAAGGGTGGAACTATATAATGGACAGCTGGTGTTTAGCTCTTGGGTCTCTATACAAGGTCAGCTGGTTTTCTGGCAGACACACGAGACAAACACAGAGAGCACAGACACTGGATGAACTTTGAGGGCCCAAGAAAGTGTGCGTTTTCCTCGCAGTGTGGTGAAGGAGTGATCTGTGGAAAACTACCGGTGTGTTCAACCCGTGCCTGGTTTATACCTTTACCTCGTGAAGACGGCACCATTTATCGTGGTCATAGTCAGTGACCTTAAAAGGTTTTCGTAGGACAATAGGAAGATCGACAGCATCGTCTTGCTTAGATAACAAATCATCCCCCTCCACAATTCTACTCCACTCAATACCAGGAACCGAACTGACTTCGTTTATATGCTATCATTTGACTGTATCATTTACCACCTAAGCTTGATGAAGTTTGGGGTTTTATATTTCCACACCTATATGGATAAACTCTGCTAAACTGTTTGATTTATCTGGTTTTATATTACTATATTACTTAGTTACTGATAAAATAGTGCTTTATTAATAGCAAAAACAGACTCCATGTGTGTTGCATTTCTGCTGGATCTTTTAACCCGTTACGGTGTACGTAAGAGCATCAACTAAAACACAAGTGAACTTACACAACCGAAAACCTATATGTACACCTACTGATTATCCTAGGCACGTCGACCTCCCCCACATCTCCAATAACTAGCCAAAGAATAGAAAACCTAGGCAAGGAGTCTACGCTGGCCAGGTATTTTTCCTCGTCACGAACTCGTCTCCACGTGTCCGACTTGGGGTTGTTTACATCAGCGATCTGCGTTGGTTTCCCTGAGGAGAATTGTTGCTCCTTTGCGTCCGAAGCCTCATATTGGAATCTACCATAACTGGAGACCGAAGATGGAGATAACGTGCCAGCAGCGGAATCATATATTGTTTTACTCTATCACAGAAGGAGGTTGACCCCCGCCGGTGATAAAGTAAGAGCACAAATAACTTAATACATCTGTCGAATAGTTGTCAGCCACTCCTCAATTGCCAGTGGGAATTTCATTTTCCTGGTGTCCAGAGCCTTTCTCCCCGTACCCCACGCCACTCTCCCCTCAACAAAAATATACTTGTTCTTGACCCCGTGGTGAGCATTACCAACTGTGCTTAAAGATAATTAACTTTGTACCCATACTTTTGCCAGGCGCTGCTTTGTTATCACTGATCCTTGCTGATAGCTGTATCTTTGTCATGTCAGTGCATTACCCTGATAGATGTATCTTCACTGCCGTGAGCTGAGAACCGTAAACGTTATGCTATGTCTGAATGCCCCTTCATACTCATCCACTACGTTTCATTATGATGGTTTGATCTTTGATCTCTGATGCTACCCTTCCCTCACCATAGGAAGATAAGAAGTAGGAGCAGGACTAGGCCCACCGACCCATCCATCCTGCCCCGACATTCAGGAAGGTCATGGCTAATCTGTCCGTGAACTCTGCTCCATCTACTTGATTCTCCCCATAACGCTTAATTCCCCTAAAAATCTATCTAACTGAATCTTAAATTTATACATAGTGAAGAAGCCTCAACTGCTTCCCTGAGAAGATAATTCCACAGATTCACCACTCTCTGGGAAAAAAGCCAGTTTCTCCTGCATCTACTAAATCTTCTCCCCTGAATTTTGAGGCAATGTCCCTTACTTCGAGTTGAAAACAACTTTCCTACTTCGATTTTATCTATTCCTTTCAAAATGTTGTTGTTTCTATAAGATCCCCTCTCGTTCTTCTGAATTCCAGAGAATATAATCGCAGGCGACTCAATCTGTCCTCACAGGAAAACTCCTTTATCTCTGGAATCTAGCCGGTGAACCTCCTCACAGTACTCCAGGTGTGGCCTCACCGGCACCCTGCATCGTTGCAGCATGATCTCCCTGCTCTTGAATTTAATCCCTCTATCAAAGAAGGCCATCATTCTGTTTTCTTTCTTAATAACCAGTTATAC
>JAUOBT010000111.1:2795-18573 GCA_032362145.1 Hypanus berthalutzae | reverse complement strand
CTCTTTTTCTTTATCTGAGATTCAATATCCGTAGAGAACAAAGGTTCCTGATCCTGTTTTAGTTTGCCTTTATCTCTCTCAGGAACATACAAACTCTGCACTCTCAAAATTTCTCCTTTGACGGCCTCCTTTTTACCAACGACATCTTTGCCAGAAAACAACCTGTCACAATCCACGTTTTTTAGATCCTTTCTCATTTCTTCAAATTTGTCCTTTTTCCAGTTTAGAACATCAACCCGAGGACCAGATCTATCTTTACCAATGATCAAGTTAAACTAATGGTGTTATGATCGCTGGAGCCATAGTATTCCCCTACACACACTTCCATCACCTGCCCTAACTCATTTCCTGATAGGATATCTAATATTCTATCCACTCTAGTTGGTACCTCTATATATTATTTTAGAAAACTTCCCTGAACACATTTTACCAACTCTAACCCGTCTAACCGTTTAACAGTATGGGAGTGCAAATCAATATGTGGAAAATTAAAATCCCCTACTATCACAACTTTATGTTTCCTGCAGTTGTCTGCTATCTCTCTGAAGATTTCCTCCTCCAATTCTCGCTTAATATCGGGTGGCCTATAATACAACTCCATTAATGTGGTCATAACTTTCTTGCTTCTCAGCACCACCCATATGACCTCGGTAGACCAGCTCTCTAATCAGTCTTGCCTGAGCACTGCTGTAACATTTTCCCTAACAAGCAATGCCACAACTTCCACTCTTCATTCTTCTGCCAATTATCACGTCGGAAACTTCGGAACCCTGGAACGTTAAGCTACCATTTCAGTCCCTCCTGTAGCCAAGTTTCGCTAATAGCGACAATGTTGTAATTCCATGTGTCAATCCATGCCCTCAGCTCGTCAGCCTTCCCCGCAATACGACTCGCACTGAAATAGATAAACCTGAGAAGATTATTACCACCACACACAACGCTTCTATTTGTGACTTTGAATGAACTTTTAACGTCATGTATTTTCACCCCGCTGCAATATCTACTCTGGCACTCTGGTTCCCATCCTCCTGCAATTCTAGTTTAAACCCTCCCCAATAGCACTAACAAACCTCCCTGCAAGGATATTCGTCCCCCTGTAGTTCAGGTGTAACCCATCTCTCTTGTACACGTCTCTCCTGTCCCAGAAGAGGTCCCAAATGATCCTGAAATCTGAAACCCTGCCCCTTACACCAGTTTCTCAGCTACCTGTTCATCAACCAGATTATCATATTCTTACCCTCACTGGCACGTGGCACAGGTAGCAGTCCTAAGATTACTACCCTCGATGTCCTGCTTTTTTAACTTCCTACGAAGCTCTCTGTACTCTCTCTTCAGGGTCTCCTCACTCTTTCTTCCTACGTGAGCGGTACCGATGTGTACCATGATATCTGGCTGAACACATTCCCATTTCAGAATGCCGTGCACGCCATCAGTGACACCCCAGACCCTGGCACCCGCGAGGCAGTAAACCATCCTTCTCGGGCGTGGAGGCCGTTCTAACCTCTCCCGCTGTGGGCCCTGCAGTCGTCCTGCCTTTTGGCAAAGTCCTCTTTCTGGGTATAGGCTCAAAGTCGGGCTTTAGGTCAACCGGCACCACTTCTCCCAGGGGCAACAGCCAAGTCCGATGGACGATCTTGACAAGCCCATTCCCCTCCTCTTGTTTCAACCGGAAAACGTGTAGGTTTAGCAGCTGACTCTCCACCGAATCGGGTGTGGCCGCCCAGCGGTCAGCCAACTTGTGCTTTCCAGGTAGTCCCAAATTTCTCGGCAGGAGTTGGGAGAACCTCACTTTTTGATCATGCCGCCTCTTCTTTCCTCGATTCTGCTTGGCGGCCGCGACCCCAGCCAATTCATAAGCCCTTTTCAGATATCGTGCGTTACACATACTTCACAGAAGTCTTCGGTGGTTTATCACCCTCGTCAGTCTCAAAACAAAAGTCAATGGGTTACCTCGCCTCGGGCCCATACATCAGATAATATAGCGAGTACCTAGTAGCTTCACTTTGTGTACAATTATAACTGTGAACCAGAACCCAGTATGTTAACTCCACCCTCTCTACTCGCTGATCTCCGGGGTGCCGAGCATGTCTAGCAATGTCTGATTAAACCTTTCAGGCTGACGATCGCTGTGAGGGTGATACTTCGTGGTCCTAAACTTTTCGACTCCAAGTATTGCCAGTAACTCATAGATGAGTCTGCTCGCTAAGTCCCGTCCCTGGTCAATATGTATCCCCCTGGGAAAGCCACAATCAACGAAATACTCCTTCTATAACACTTTTGCCACCGTAGTCGCGTTCTGGTCATTGGTAGGAAAAGTCTGATCATATCTGATGTCGAGGTCCGTGATGACCAAGACATTCGCCGTGTTGTGACATCGGGTCCTATTGACATGAAATCCATACACACCAGGACGAGCAGCCCTGCAATCTACAATTGGGACAAAGAAACTGCCGGTCGAGGCATTGTCTTCCACCGTATGCAGCGAATGCACGGCTTGATTTCATTCAGTCGGTTGGGGATGACCTGACCTGGTGTAGGATGTTTTCTTCAAATCCAAATGAGGCCATTCTTTCAGTAATGACGGCACCGAAGCCTGTTTCGTCTTCTCTGCCTGAGTCATGTCTCTGTTTTCGACTACTGTACAATACCCGGCGCATTTCACTGAGCAGAACTCAATTCCGGCAGCTGACCTGTCTTCAGAGCAGTGAGAACACAGTAAACTTGGGGAATGGGGTTATCAGCAGCTGCCAGTTGATCCACCGCACGATCCTGCCTTTGTTTTCCCTCTGCCTTCACGGTGATGGCAAACTGATTTGTGGCCTTCACCCCAGGTTCAGGAATGTTATCCCACTCTTCGTCCCTGTCCAGTCCCTCATTCACTTTAAAAAAACTTTTGACCGTCATACGTGTGCAGTACATACGGCAATCGGAGTTCCGCAAAATCTAGCACCGGCGCCTGTGTCAGCAGCTCCTTCAGCGACTGAAATGGCTCCTTTCAGTTTACATCCAAGCTCTGTACAAAGGGCTCCTTTCAATTTTTCTCTTTCCCTTTCTTCCCCAAGGGAGGGTAACCACAGAGAAGCTGATTCAATGTGTGACTCACTTTGGCGTCGCCCTTCACGACTCTCCGATACTAACCACAGAACCCGAAGAACGAGCGCAGAGCGTTCCCAGTCTGAACCCTTGCCCAAATGGTCACCGCTTCCATCTTCGCCGGGTCTGTAGCTGCTCCATTCCTTGAGGTTGTGTCAGACACAGCTACGAGACGTTTAGCGGAACTGGTAATGTCCAGGTAATGTTTTAACCATTCAGCTTTCAGGCGGCCGAGAACCTTCAGTAGCCTCGCTTCATGTTCTTCCAATCTGAATCCAAATACTATGAGGTCATCCAAATACAGCAACACCTCAAGCAAGTTCATACCCCCCGCAGTCTTCTCCATGAAGCGTTAGAAGTTTACAAAGGCTCCCAATATGCCCTGGGGCATCATTTCGAACTGGAATAATCCCGGGGGACATATAAATGACGGCATCAGTCATCGGGATCTGGTAATATCCACTACTCAAATCCAGCACACTAAACAACTTCGCACCTCTTAGACAGGCCGGCGCGTCTTCGACCCTCGGGACTGTATACTGGTCACGGATGGTGCGGTGTTCAGTGTCCTATAGTTCACACACATACGTACCTTCCCGTTCTTCTTCTGGGCCACTGCTACTGGGGCGCCTTGGGGCTTCGGGAATCAGTGATGATCTCAGCTTCCTTCAGCTTACACAAATGCTGCCGCACGTCTTCCAAGTCTGCAGGGACCAGTCGCCGCGACCTCTCTCTAAACGGCGTGTTCTCGGTCACCCGCAGAGTGTGTGCACTGCTCTTGGAACAACCCACATCCACTCGCCAATGGAAAAGACCGCTTTCATCTTCAACATCTTCTCTACCTATCTCCTTTCCTTAACCCGGCAGCACCGGACATTCCCCCGAGTTGAATCACTCAGCGATCAACTCCCCCAACCCATATTCCAATAGTCCCTCCCTGGCGTGCCTCACAGTGAGACTCGACATTACCGTCACTGGGAATGAAATGCGCCAAGGGGGATCCCCAGCTTGAAGGTGAACTCCCTCTTCGTGGTGTTCCTGAAAATCACTGCCATCCTGCTTGCCTGTAGAAACGAGGGCTTCTGTAGTTCGGACCTCACCAATATCCAAGCAGCAAATCCGGACTTCTCCTCGTGATCTTCCGGAACATCCACAAAGAGGGTTTCGCTCTCAGGCACCCCGGGAAATTTGGGGGTCCCCATCACCCTCGGTACTTCCCCGGGCGATACCACTATTAGCTTCGACTGGCTGAAACACACAGTCCCTTGATTAAATTAGGTATCCAGCCCAATGCTGCCACGCACTTTCTCAAAAGCAACTCGAAACACGGGGTCCAACAGAGGACCATACAAGTAATGACTCCAGTTTCACTGATAAATAACCGTCGTATCGATAATCACCAGCACTGAGACCCCAAATCTCCAGTGCATCCAATGGTGTCAAGGGTAAATGCGTCAGGTACCGGTTGTAAAACGAAGGGTACAGTAACGTGTCCAGCGACCCGGTGTCGAGTATGGCTTTAGCGTAATTACCATCTGTCCACAGTGACACACTGGAGCGTGGAGCTACTAAGCCTTCAAGAATAGGATCTGTTGCTTTGGGGAATTCTTGTTACATTGCCGGGAAGGTGTTCCCCAGACACCTTCTCAGTGTCTCCTCTAAGTTTTCCCTACGACTGTCCCTGCAGAGGTACTCGGGGGCTCACTCTCCTTCTGGCCTGACACCTGCATTGCTCGACCCCTTGGGGAATCCGCCATCGTCAGCTGCATCTAACGGGGGCGGGGTCACACCCGCTGATTACAGACAACGTATCTCCGTTCTCAACTATCCCACAATCTCCTCAGCGGCTCCCCTGGTAGGGTATCTGTAGTCACTTCACCGCAGGAACCTACTACCGAGGATTGTACCCTGCTGACTGAGTCCTCCCGCGCCTCCGCCGCGTTCTCCTCTTCCCGTACCTCTCTGATCAGCTCAACAGCAGATGCAGGGGGCGCGTATTTTGAGACTTTCTGGGACCCCCACGCAATCAGGTCATGGTGCTGGGTGCCCCTGGCTGTCGGGTCCATTCTTAACACATCCAAGTCAGCCTCACGAATGACCCCCTCTGCGCCGCAAGAAATTTAGCTGCCTCTCCAGACCAAAAATAAAATCAGAACGCTTCTCTCCCTTCACCTGACGCATGATTTGAAACTACACCATGAGATCCAGTGGGCCCCCAGTCAGAACAAAAGCATGGTCCAGAGCTGGCGGATAATTGACAGCTGTCGTTACGGCATAATTTAACCTGACGGCTCCCACAACTTCAGCGTCCCTCCCATTCAACCATTCAACCATTCATCATCCTGCACTGTCACTCATCTAACAACTGAGAGTACCTTCCACCCTGATCTCATACTCCTGCTCCTCTTCAGGACTGGGTGTTATTCCAGTGCATAGGCGGAACCTGCCATAGCTGGGTCTTTGAACCTGATTTCTCCATTTATTGCTCAGAGAATTAAGGGTGGATATTCTTCACGTGGGACGTGGTCTATCTAAACATTCCAATTCCGACCACTCTTTCCCCGCACTCCTCAGAAATGATAGAACCCACCCCCAGCTACCTCAGCGCTGGTCTGCATTAAAACGACACCTACGCCCGCATTTTCATCAAACCTCCACTCAGAACCGCAACCTTAAGGGTATTAACAGTGGATTAACTATTCATTCGGAGTACGAAAATCTGCCCCACTCATTCATTGCTTAGGGTAATCACACGCATCCAACGGATTCAATCCAAGACGAGCCCCCACACTTGTAAATCTCACTTCGCCTCGCTGCTTAATAGAGGGCCTCACAAACCCCGGGCCTGGCCAAACTTCAGAACTCTCCTTTGGGTGGATGCTGCGGAATCTGTCCCCTGATACCAATCAGTACCCCGAAATAACAAACATTACACAGTATGCCTCCAAACAATTAAGCCTTATAACTCTTCCTTTGACTATCTGGTTAGTACAGAAACGAAATTAAATATATATATATCTCGGAGATTTATAGGCGATTATCTCGTTAAGCAGCCTCATTTTTGGCACCTTAACAAACGCATTCGGAAAATTCCAGTGTGCCAATATCAACTCTAAATTCCATTTTTTTATATAACTTTTAAAAAAATTTTAAAAAAAAACGACTTTTACTATCCCGGCTGTATCGTATTTGCTAGTTTTCTCTTATATGTCAATATTTCCCTTCACATAGCTTTTTATAATTTTTAAAAACATATAAAAGCATCCCAATCCTACAACTGTCTTCTCACATTTGCTACCCTAACTGCCCTTTCTTTAGCTTTCATGCAGTATTTGTTGTCCATTCGCTGCCATCCTGACCACTTGTGAATCTTCTCCTTCTGTGGTTCATATGTATCCTGCGGCTTCTGAGATACGACGATATTTTTATTCACTTTACGTCTGCCATTAAACGCTCCGATATTCCCCTCCAATCAACCTGGTCAAGCACCTCTCTCATGCCCCACTACAACCCTTTATTCCATTGCAATACTGTTATATGTGAGTTAAACTTCTTCCTCTGCAATTGAAGTATAATACAATCATAATACAATTACTGTGTCCTCGGGGTTCAATTACCTTATGCTTCCGAGTAAAATCTGAGTTATTACAGAAAATCCAGTCCAAGATAACTTTCCTTGAGTAAGCCCGAGCACAAATACATATTTTTTTCTCTTACTGATTCCTAACTCCACCTAAAAAGTATCCACTTTCTCTCTCACCTCTTTCTAAAGAATTAATGTCCTCAGATATCAACAGGACCACGCTACTGCATACCCCTTCCCGTCTGTCCTTTAGATACAAAGTTTATCCAAAGGTGCTAAGCTCTCTACTGTGGCCTTCTTTCAGTCGCTACTCAAAGACGCCCACGACGTTATGGCGACCTAATTCTGTTTGCACCACGAGTTCCTCTTCTTCATTCTGAAGGCTGCCTGGATCTACATCGGGAACCTTCAATCCTGATTTCTTTGTCCATTGAAATTTGCCTCAGTTGTAGAATTTAACTCTGAGCTCTGTCGGCACTTGTAATCAATCATTGATTTGTCCTCCCTTACAAGCATATTGCACACATCCTATACTTGTAAACATGCGGGCTGTACATCAATCGTATCATACTCAATCCCTGAGAACTGCCATATTCATTTAACCACGCCCAACAGCTCCAGTAATTCTGACCAAAAAGAAAAGTCAATTGTTGTTTTCTTCGGCTTTCGGAAACCCTTTAACAAGGTGACACGTATGAGATTGCTTAACGAGCTAAATTACATGGTATTACGAGAGCGCTCCTGACACCACCGTCAGTTTGAGCACCCGCGCGATACTGCAGAACTTTTAGTTCATTTTTCGTCCCGCGCATAGTCACTGTCTTCGATTTCCATTGACCTGATAAGGCGATTAGGCACCGGAGGTGCAGTTGTGGTATGTTCGTCGGCCCTGTGGGCAAAATAGAAATACTTATATCTCCGTAATCCGGAACTCACTGATTCCCGTCTCATTAAATCACAATTTGAACCATTTCCCGATCCTAAGAGAGCGCCACATTGTTCTGACGTCAGAACGTTAGTGCCAAAGCGAATGACTTTGAACAATGTGAAAAAAAGGCAAAGAATCAGTGGACATGCCAGCAAAGCGGGATGCTGAGCGACGCAGAACTGGGACGGGCACGGCGCAGGGAGGCGAGATCAGAGCGGGGGCCGATCTCGCGTGAGTTATGAAACGGGGCGGATGGCTGAGCACATGAACTGGGTTGAAGAGCTGGATGTGGAGATCTCAGCAGCGCAACTTGGTGCGATTCAGGCGAACATCAAAAGAACAGAATTGAAAATACGGATACAAAAACCATGGGCTATTCCAAATTGTGCTGGCGAGCTTTGAATGGAATTCAGGGAAATGGTGGATAGATGGATGAGCGGAATAGGTAGTTTGCATCTGTCTTCACTGTGGAAGATACCAGTAATTCGACCAACATGCAGAGGAATGCTTGTCGTAACGGGTCCAGTCAACGGAGAGGGATTCAACAGAAACGGCGGAAAGTTCAAGTGCAGCTTCGCGGCAGTGCCTTTGAGTTTGCTAAGTTTTAGAGTGCGCCTGTCTCAGATCCTCAGACTTAAGGGAGGTAAC
Organism: Hypanus berthalutzae; assembly: GCA_032362145.1. Lineage (NCBI taxonomy): Eukaryota > Metazoa > Chordata > Chondrichthyes > Myliobatiformes > Dasyatidae > Hypanus > Hypanus berthalutzae. The sequence goes on along the minus strand of JAUOBT010000111.1, from coordinate 10,321 downwards.
AACTTTATCTTTGTGCTCGTACTTCTCCATTTCTCATCTAGCAGTGACAATTGCTCCGGAGGCGGTGTTTTCTACTATGTTTGTGATGCGGGAGGACTACATGGCGTCCACCTTTATGGATAATCATATCTGCACCTGCTGCACCGTGCTGCCGCTTCTGTGAGAACGTTTGAACTATCTGGAGAAGCAGTTGATTATCTTCAACTCATAAGGGAGAATAAGGAGGTGATAGATAAGAGCTGTTTGCCTAAATCTCCTGTCTGCTCCTCCTCACTTTCCTTGACAGGACGAAGGTCGTCGAGCTACCTATCTAGTAACCTAATTTGGTCCCTAAGGAGCAGCAGCTGGACGCACCTGATGTGCACGTAGTCCTCCGGTAGGCTGGGTGTCTCCCGGATTTCCTACATCCCACACCCAGTACAGAACACCGGCCTCACAGACATATATCCTGTTTCGGTTCCTCACATGCCTCACTTCGACCCGTTATGCACGAATCCCGAATGAACCAATGCCCTACCGTTCTGCCTAAGATCGCTTCGGTCGATGAACACTCCTTTGATGAATGCTCCGCTTGGCAGCCTCCCTTTTCTGCCTGAATCTGTCCTCCTATTTAGCTCACGATTTCCTTCCTACATGCGCTTTCCGAGCTCCCTTTACAAAGTAATACACACATGTTCTCTATTATTCTGACTTCTATATATTATTCACATGTGTATTTATTCGTAGAATTTCCTAACTCCACCTAGAAAGATTCCACATTCTCTGACCCTAACATCTTTCTACAGATGTTATATCATCTGTTACAAACAGAGCCATCCCATCGCAGATGCCTTCCTGCATGTGCTGTTGACAAGAAAAGGATATCTTTAGATGTTAAGCACCCACATTCGACCGTCTTTCAGCCTGTACTCAGTGACGCAGTGACTAAATGCGGCAGGCTCAGTAAAACATTTCTCGTCATTTGAAATTCACCTCTGCCGTAGAACTGATCTTTTTGCTCTGTCTGTCTGCCCTTGTCCTTCGCTACAGGCATCTTACTCACATCATCTACTTATAAACTTGCTGGCCCTTCTGCAACTGTATCATACTGGATTTCATATCTCTGCCATTTTATCTTAACCACGCCCAACTGCTTTAGTAAATCGGGCGTAAAGAAAAATCAATTATTGTTTTATTAGATTTTCTGAAAGGTTTTCACAAAGTTCCACAGTTAAGGCGGCTTAACGAGATAAGATGACATAGTGTTAACGGAGCACACCCGACCCTACCATTAGTTTGAACACCCACTCGATACAGCAAAACAGTAAGTCTTCAATTTCCACTCACCCCTCAAGTTGAAAATTAGCCAAACCTGCAAGTGGTCTGAGGAAGGACATCCTGTGAACAAAATAGAAACCATTATATCTCTGTAATCTGGAACCTATCTGCTTCTCGGCTCATTAAACCCAACATTTGAACTTGTTCCCTTTCCTCTCACTGTGCACTGCTTTTAATTTTAACCAGAACGTTCCAACAGGTCATTTCGAAAAGGGATAAGTTTGAAGAATGTGATGAGAACAACGAATGGCTGGGCCAGTCAGCAAAGTTGGATGTATAGCGACGCAGAACCGCGACCGCCCCGGTGCAGAGAGGGAGCTCAAGGCTGGATCACATCTCGGCTGAGTTACTAAACAGGGTTAAAGGCTAAGCACATGAAGTGGTCTGAAGAGCTGGCAATAGATGATCACGTGAGATCTCAACAGCGCACTTTGTACAATTAAGGTGGACAACAAAGGGGCCCTGGAAAAACACATTTGAAGATATGGAAAGAATAACTGATGTTCTAAGGCACAGTTACAAATAGAACGTGACGGTGGAGAGGTTTCAATGAGACTCAGGGAAATGATGGATAAGCGCAACAGGTTATTTGAATCTATCTTCACTGTGGAAGACACCAGTGATTTGATCAACATCTCAAGGGAAATCTGTTGTGCGGACACCCATCGGCAGAGAGGGATTCAATGGTAAAGCGGAAAATTCAAGCGCGTGCGTCGCGGCAATGCACTTGTATGTGTTAGGCTTTAGAGTGCGCCCGTCGAAGATCCTCAAGCGTAGGCGGTGGAAAAGTATCGGCAACTTTATCACCCGATCTTATTTCTCCATTCCTCGTCTGTTAGCGAGAATTGGTACAGCGGCGGTGTTTTAGCAATGCGGGAGATCTGGACGTCGTCCACCCTCTCGGAAAAACAAATCTGCAGCAGGTGCACCGAGCTGCAGCTTGTGAGGGAACTTATTAAGGATCGCATAGTGTTACCGAAGCTTTACCGACCCGTCCGTCAGATGGAGTAGCCACACGATACGGCAACACTTTAATCGCCCCGTGCACATACCTAGTCTTCGAGTTCTACTTACAAGCCAGCATAACTTCGCGGAGTTGGAGATGTGTTGCATCTGTGTTTCCTATGGGGAAAAATAGAAAAAATCTTTCTCAGTAACGCGTAATCACCTCCCGGATTCTTAAAACACCCTTTAGCCCATTTCCCCGTCTTGTCAGAGCGTACCACATTTCTCATTCACTGTCAAGACATTCGAGCAGGTTAATTTGGAAAGTGAGTTAGTTTGAAGAATGTGAAATAAACAAAGGTTTAGAGGACCTGCCAGCAAAGCGGGATGCTCAGCGATGCAGAACTGAGACGGTCAGTGAGCAGCGTGGGGAGCCGAGAGCTGAGCCAAAGCTCGGGTGAGTTGTTAAGCAGGGCAAAAGGCTGAGCATGTGAAATCAGTTGAAGATCTGGCCGTGGATGACGACGTGAGACCTCATGAGCGCACTTTGTACAATTAAGACGGACAGCACAGGGATCCTAGAAGAACAGAACATTAGATAAGGAAACAATGAGCAAGAGTCTAGAAGGAACAATTATAAATTGAACAACCATATGCAATAGTCTAGAAGGGACAATTATAAATTGAACAACCATATGCAAGAGTCTAGAAGGAACAATTATAAATTGAGCAAATATAAGCAATAGTCTAGAAGGAACAATTAGAAATTAGATGCTGGAGGTGTTTGAATAGGATTCAGGGACATGGTGGATGAGCACCATTAGTATTTACATTGACCATGGCTGCGGAAGACACCAGTAATTTGGCCGACATTCAAGTGCGATGAGGTCGCGGCAACCAATCTACAGAGAGGGATTCGTCAGATAAGGCGGAAAAATCATTTGCATGTGTATAGGCAAAGACCTTGAGTATGCCAGGCTTGAGAGTGCGCCAGTCTAAGATCGTCCGGTTTAGGCGAGGGAAAAGTGTCTGGCTATTTTATCATTGAGTTCTTACATCTCCGTTCCCTATGTGCTGGCGAGAACTGTTCCAGGGTCAATGTTCTGTAACCTGTTTGCGATGCGGGAGATCTAGAAGACTTCTCCCTCTTCGATAGACAAATCTGCGATTACTGCACCGAGTTGCATCTTCTGAAATAAAGTCCGAAATAAATTGAAAAGCAACTGATGATCTTCCACGCATTCGGGACAATGAAGAGGAGACAGATAGGAGCAATAGGGAGCTAGTTTGCAGTAGACGGTAGCTGTGTGATGGTCAAGTAAAGCAAGGGAAACACACAGCAAGGACAGATTACGCCTGTGGAAATTTCCCCACAATTATGAGTACAACTTTAGAAGCAGTTGTGGAGGACGGTCAACTACGGGGAGACACAGACACCGGGTCTCTTGCACTGAGACTGGTGCTGTGGCTCAAAGGAGCAGAGTGGTGAAGCTGACCGCTGTCTTGATAAGGGACTCCATAGACAGAGGAGGTTGTCTGCCTGTTGCCGGGATCAGGAGTGTCTCTGATCGGGTCCGAGAGATCACCTTGCAGTATATTTCTACCAATGGTGTCGATAGGCAAGATGAGGAAGCCCTGCGGAGTGATTAGACGAGCTCGATAGAAATTGGACAAACTGGGCCTCCAGGGCAGTAATCACCGGATTGCTGTACCACGTGGGCAATCCACACCAGAGGTGCATGAAAAGAGCCAGTCCATAAGCAGGACCATCGAGAGTATGGTTTGGCAGCAGATCTTCTGTATTCATGGAGTAACCAATCAGCAAGCGAATATGCGCGAACAGAGATATTTTTCAGTCGGAAACGCGCAGAAGATTTAAAAAAGTAGTGAACAGAGTTTCCAGCGAGTTATCTCTGAGTTGGCCATTCAGCATCGGGGTGCAGCAGAAGAGTTGTTTTTTTCATTAGGCGGCGATCCAGATTTTGATGGAAAGTATCGGTTTTCTTTGTCTGTTTTTTTTTTGTTTGTTTCTGAATTGAGGAGCGACCATTCAGAAAGTAGAATTCATTAGAATGGGACAAACGAGACCTGTTTTGGAGAGGGTTCGGCTCATCAGGCTTAGGCGAGATCAGGCTTTGGTGAGGCATATTGTCTTATTAGTTGATCTCTGTGTCCTTACTTGTCCATTCTTCATTCATTAGGGCATATTGTTTAGGTGAGAATCGCTACAGAAATAGTGTTCTGTACACGGGTGTGAAGTGGGAAGTCGGCCAGACGTCCAGCATTGCAACTGAACACCAAGGAACAAGAGCTGCAGATGGACGACCTTCGTCTCATACAGGAGAATGAGGCCAAGATCGATCGCAACTACTGGTTTGGAGCTCTAAAGGAGTCAGGCGCTCCTGATATGTTAATTATTCTCATGTACTTTCACATAACTTTCTCCAATGACAACACGTCCTGTCAGAGAAAAGGGGCCCAAAACTGTTGAAAAATCTGCAAGTGCGGCTTACCAGTGCCTTAAACAAGGTCGGCCTTTTGTCTTTGCTTTTGTATTCTATTCCTATTAAAATAAATTGCAGCACTTCATTTGCTTTCAATACCCCAGTCTTAAACCGTAAATTAACCTTTTGGGAAATTTGTACGAGGTCACCTAAGTCTCTCTGCATGAATGTTTACGTTCCCCATTTCGATAAGATTCCACATTATTGATCCTTTAACCAGAATATGTTATCATTCATTACCCAACACTATTTAACATCTGTCACATTTTTTCAAAGTCGTTCACTTTGTATATGTCTTCCTGCAATCTCTAAACTTCCTCAGAACTATCCATCCGTTTAGCCATCTTCGTATTATCCGCAAACATTGCCACAAAGCCAACAGTTCCTTTATCTATCTCATGGACAGACAACGTCAAAAGCAGATTTCCCAATACTGACCACTGAGTAACAATACTAGTTACGGGAGGGCAATCAGAAAAGGCCTAGTTTAATCCTATTCTCTGCGTCCAGCCTGTCAGTGATTGTATATTTCCTGTAACGCTGTAGGATTTTATCTTGTTAAGCAGCCTCGTTTGTGGCACGTTCTCCAGCGTCTTCAGAAAATCCAAGTAAATGAAATCCGCCACCTGTTCTATTATCACGCTGCTGGTTGCTTCCTCGTAGAAATCTACAGATTTTTCAGGCAAGAGTTACTTTCACAGAAACCACGCTGATTTTATGTTTCCTTCATTAAAGTCATGTACATGTTACACATAGCACCTAATTAGTCCAGAAGCAGCCTACTGTCTCCGGGTGTCGGATACTCCGAGGGAGGAGTTGTTAAGTTCGGTGGCCACAGGAAGGAATGACTTCCTATGTCGCTCAGTGTTACATCTCAATTGAATAAGTCTCTGGCTGAATGTACTCCTGTGCCTGACCTGTACATTATGGAGTGGATGGGAGACCTTGCCCAAAATAGCATGCGACTTGGACAATGCTGAAGCCACTGCCAACAACCCTGGTAAATCTGAGAATGTCAATTGATATTCATTCCTTAGATTTTCAGAAAGACTTTAACAAGGTACTGCACATGTGGTTCTTTTTAAATGTTTAATGCTTTCTGTTAGCGACAGTCACCCCACCGCATATGCCTTCCTATCTGTCATTTTGATACAAAATATATCCGAAGATGATAAGCTCTCAACTATGACCTTCTTTCAGACACGACTTGGTGATGCCCAGGACGTCATAGCGAGAAATCTCTGATTACACGATAAATTCGTCCACTTAATTCTGAATGCTGCGCGGATCTAAATGCCAAAACTTCAGTCCTACATTCTTCGCCCATTGAATTTTGTCTCGATGGTAGAATTTAATTCTTTGCTTTGTCTGCATTTGTGACCAATCTTGATTTGCCCTCACTTACAGCATGTGACACTCATCCTCTGCTTGTCAATTTGTTGACTCTTCATCAATTGTATCATACTCGATCCCTTATCTCTGCCATATTATTTTAAACGCAGCCAACAGCTGTCGGAAATCTGAACGCAAAGAAAAGCCAAATGTTGTTTACTTAGACTGTCAGAAACGCTTTAACAAGGTGCCACGGTTGAAGAAATTTAAGGAGCTAATTTGCATGACATTACGAGAGTGCTCTCGACCATTCCGTCAGTTTGAGCACCCATGCGATACACCAACACTTTTGTTTCATCTCTCACCTCGGGCACAGCCACTGCCTTCCATTTACACTCACCTGCCACGGCGAGAAGCTCTTGGAGATGCAGTTGTCGCGCGTCCGCCGGTCCTGTAGGCAAAGTAGAAATGATTATATCTTCGTTATCCAGAACCTTTGAGCAGGTTAGTGCGAAAGCGAGTGAGTTTGCAGAATGTGAAGAAAACAAGGAAACAGTGGACCTGCCAGCAAAGCGCGTGTCTCAGGGACGCAGAACTGCGGTGGGCACGGTGCAAAGAGCGACGTCAAAGCTCTCTCCGATCACGGGTGAGTTATTAAACAGGGCAGAAGGCTAACTTCATAGCTGTGGAGATCACGTGAAATCTCAGTGGAGCGCTTTGTGCGATTAAGTCTAACAGCAAAAGGACCCAGAAACAACAGCTTTAAAGATATGGAAACAACAAACGACAGGTGAGACGACACAACTATACATTGTGCTGGAGAGGTTTGAATGCGAGTCAGGAAAATGATGGATGGATGATCGCAATAGATATTTTGCATCTGTCTTCACTGTGGAAGACACCAGTAACTTGACCAGCATCTGAAACTAATGGGTTGTGCGGCGACCAATCAATAGAGAGCGACTCAACAGAAATAGCGGAAAATTCACGTCCCATTTTCGCTGAAATCCCTTCAGAGTCCGCCTGTCTAAGATCTTGAAGCTTTGGCGAGCTAAAAACATTTGTCAACTTTATCATTGTAGTATGTGGGAAGTCAGGGCGAGAACAGCTGGCTCTGATGACTACACCTGCAAAAGCTGCAACCAGCTTCAGCTACTGACAAACCGTGTTAGGGATCTGGAGCTAGAGCTGGTTGAACTTCGGATCATTCGGGAGGTACAGGCAGAAATAGACAGGTGGTTTAGGGAGATAGTCAACCATAGGAGTCAGGAGACAGGTAGTTGGGTGACTGTCAGGAGAGGGAAGGGGAATGGGCAGAATGAAGAGAGCACACCTGGGGCCGTTCCCTTCAATAATAAACTGTTGGTGGGGACGACCTACCAGGGACAAGTTGCAGTGGTAGCGTCTCTGGTACCGAGACTGGACCCT
>JAUOBT010000099.1:0-13836 GCA_032362145.1 Hypanus berthalutzae | reverse complement strand
TAGGGAGATGCTCATCAATATTTGGGAAAGTAAATTCTCCCACCTCAACAACCCTCTTATTAATACTCCTTTCCAGAATCCTCTCCCTATCTGCTCCTCAATGTCCCTGTTACCATTGGGTGGTCTATACAAAACACCCAGTAGAGTTATTGACCCCTTCCTGTTCCTGACTTCCACCCTCAGAGACTCCATAGACAATCCCTCCATGACTTCTTCCTTTTCTGCAGCCGTTAAACTATCTCTGATGGAGATAGTGCTCTGATAGTGCCACTCCCCCACCTCTTTCGCCTCCCTCCCTGTCATCTCCGAAACAATTAAAGCCTGGCACTTGAAGGAGCCATTCCTGCCCCTGAGCCATCCTAGTCTCTGTAATGGCCACCACATCATAGCTCCAAGTGCTGTTCCATTCTCTAAACTCTTCCGTTTTATACATGACACTCCTTGCATTAAAAAAGACACATTTCAAACCGTCGGTCTGAGAGCCTCCCTTTTCTAACACCTGCCTATCCTCCCTTTCGCACTGTCTCCGAATTTTCTCTAATTGTGAGCCAGCCTCTGTTTCTTCTGTTACATCAGTTCGGTACCCTCACCCTAGCAATTCTAGTAGAAATTCTCCCCAGTAGCCTTAGCAATCGTTCCTGCCAGTGTATTGGTCCCCCTGAGATTCAAGTGCAACCTCTTCTTTTTGTACAGGTCGTACCTGCTCCAATAGAGGTCCCAATGATCCAGAAATCTGAATCCTTGTCCCCTGCTCCAATCCCTCAGCCACACGTTTATCCTCCACCTCAACCTAATCTTATTCTCACTGTCCCGTGGCACAGGCAGTAATTCTGAGATCACCACCTTTGCGGTCCTACTTCTGAACTTACTTCCTAGCTCCCTGTAGTCTGTTTTCAGGACTTCTTTCCTTTTCCTAGCTATATCATTGGTACCTGGATGTACCACAACCTCTGGCTATTCTCCCTCCCACTGCAGGTTATCTTGGGCACAATCTGAAACATCCCAGACCCTGGCACCTGGGAGGAAATTCACAAGCGCGTTTCTATCCTGCATCCACAGGATCACCTGTCGGATCCCCTAACTGTAGAGTCCCTTATTACCCTTCCTTTCCCTACCATTCTGAGCCGCAAGGCCAGACTCTGTGCCAAAGACACAGGCACTGTTGTTGCCCCAACACCCACGAGGCCATTTACACCTCCCCCACCTCAGAAATACTCAAACAGTACTACTTATTGTCAAAGGGTAAAGCCACAGGGATACTCTCTGGTACCTGCTTCTTGTCCTTTCCACTCCTAACTGTAACCCACTTCTTCAGTCCCCTGTGGCCCTGGTGTGACCACCTGCCTAAAGCTCCTCTCTGTCACTCCTCATTCCCTGACCAGACGAAGGTCATCGAGCTGCATCTCCAGTTCCCTAACTCGGTCCCTAAGGAGCTGCAGCAAGACACACCAGGTGCAGATGTTGCCGTTCAGGAGGCTGGGAGTCTCCAGGATCTCCCAGATCTAACACCAAGCACAGAAAACCAGCCTCACACACATACCTTCTGTCTGTATTCTAAACAGATAACCTACCTCGCCTCGACCCTTTATGGCCAAAACCCCGTTGAGCCAAAGCCTTCCTAGTCTGTCTCCCGCTCCTCTGACGCTCACTCTGTGAATCTGTCTTCCTTTTAAACTCTTCTCGCTGTTCTCACTGGCCGACTTGCACAGTCGTGCTGAAGAAAAAAATCAGTAATTGTGTTACTGATAAACACTGGGGATTTGTACCGTCTCCTGTCTCTCTGTGTCCTTCACCCTCACTCTCTCTCATCTCTAGGCTGAGGGGTGTCGATCTCACAGATTCTGGTTGCCAGGGTCTCATCTCCGCTCTCAGTACAATTGGATCACTCACGGTGCTGGACCTGAGTTACAACTCGCTCACAGACCAATTTGTCTCCGCTCTCCACCACTTCATACTGACTCATCCGAGACTGATGCTAATATGGTAAGTGTTTGTGCTAATGCTCAATGTGATAAAATATCAGCGGATCCGCGGGTTTTCTGGTGATATTTGTCTGTCATTGTTGTTGAAACAGTAAACCAGTCCACTGTTACTGACACTGTTGTGTAATCTGGTTATTTCATCTTTATTCCCCCATCTGTTTCAGGCTGCGGTGCAATCATTTCAGTGAGATCAGGAAGAAGGAACTGAAATCGCTGGAAGAATCCAAATGTGGACTACGAGTGGACCTCTGAATTCCTGAACATTCCCGCCCGTGGGATGGGGATATTTTGGCTGATTCCCGCACGCCGCTTTAATGATCACTCTGCCCTTTAATGACTGTGCTCTAGTTTCAGTTCCCAACGGTTATGTTAAATCCAATTCTCATCCCAATATGTCAATCCACGGTTTCCGGGATGAGGCCTCATCTAGGTTTGAGGAACAACACCTGGGTAGGATCCAACCTGCTGGATTGAACATCGATTTAACAAACACCACCCACATCCCCTTCCCCAATCCCTGTCCCCTTTTCCCTCTTTCATCTTACTTCCTGGCTTGCCCGTCGCCTTTCTAGGGCGTCCGCTCCCTTTTTATTGTTTCCATCACATTCTATCCTCTCCTATTGGGTTCCCCTTTCTCCAGCCTTGCATCTCTTTCACCTAACAACTTCACAGGTCTTTACTTTACTCACCTCTCTCCCTGTTTTACATATAACCATGTGTTTCTCCCTCCCTTTTCCCCACCTTCCAACTCTGACCCCTTTTTTTCCCCTGTCCTGATGAATGTCTCGGCTTGAAACGTCGGCTGTACTCTTTTCCATAGATGCTGCCTGTGCCTGACCTTTGTCTTCCTCCACCATTCTGTGTGCATTTCCAGAATCAGCTGATTTACTTTTGCTTGTAACGGGCCCTGGCTCCTGCCTCGGTCTATGACATCAGAGGAGATCCCAGATACGTAATCCTGCTTCCTGTTCAGTGACACTTCTTCCTCTGCATGTCCGGATCCGAGTGCTCCCGAAATTAGGCCCTGAGGAATTATACAGACAGGAATGGGCCAGGGGTGTGGCACAGCCTCGGACACCAGTGTCCCGGGATGGGATGATCCGGGGAGGGAATCTTCTGCTCACTTTGGGCCAAGGACGGTATACTGAACAATCTGGACGACATAATTATTTAAATTGACAAATACCTCGGTAGTGAGCTTGGGTCTACAGTGATATCGGACACCGTCCTGACGTGGAGAATGATGGTGAGAAAAAGAACTGGCTATTGAAACTGTCACTCGGTGTCGCCAGTCAGTTAATTGTGTGTGTTTGTGATAGTATCATAAGAACATGGGAACAGGAGCAGGAGTAGACCAAATGGCCCTTCAAAACTGTTCCGCCATTCGATAAGATCATGACTGATCTGGCTCTGGCCTCACCCCGACCTATCTGCATTTTCCGCGTACCCTATCCATTCCCCAACTATGGAAAAATGTATCCAACCTTGCCGGAAATTTGTTCACTGAGGTACCCTCCAATGCTTCATTGGGCAAATAGTTTCACAGATTCATGGCTCTCTGGGAAAAGCAGTTCCTCCTCATTTCCAACCTAAAACAACTCCACGGAATCTTGAGGCTATATCCACTAGTTCTAGTCTCACCTATCTGAGGAAACAGTTTCGGCTTTATCTTATCTATCCCTTTCGTATAAGATCTCCTTTCATTCTTCTGAATACCAGCGAGTACAGTCCCAGGCAGCTCAAAATGTCCTCTAAACCCTTCATCTCTGGATCAACCTGGTGAACTTCCCCTGCACTGTCTCCAAAGCCAGTATATCCTTCTTCAATTAAGGAAACCAGAAACGCGTGTAGTACTCCAGGTGCGGCCTCACCTGCACCGGTACCCTGTACAGCTGCAGCATAAACTACCCCCACCCCACCCTAACTATTCAGCTTGAAGCCCTATCGAGATCTATAGTTATGGGAATGCCTACGATCAAGGTCCCATCACGGTTCAAGTGAAGCCCATCCTATTAGTCCAGCTCCCTCCTTTCCTAAAACTGTTGACATGTTCCCGTGAATTCAGATTCACTTCTCCCAGACCAATCCCGACCAATGCCGGGCAGTTAACTTCTTGATCCTAAGCCAATTTGCATCTGGCTCAGAGATTACCACCATTTTGGTGCTTTTTTTTGAAATTTAGTCCCTAGCAGCTCAAATTCTCTCAGCATACCTCTTACTTCGTTTTTCCTATGTCGTTGGCACTCACATGGACTACGACAACGGAAGCTTTCCCCAACCACTGAAATTTCTCTGCAGGTTTGATAAGATGTCCCGAACCCGGGCACCAGGCCGGCAACATAACCTTCTGGACTCTTTATCCTTGCGACCGAGAACTCTGTCAATTCCACTGACTATGCCACCGCATTTCTCTTCTCTCCAACCTCCCCACACCTTGAATAGCTCCCTGAACTACGGTGCCACAGTTAGGTTGCTCATCCTTCCTACAGTCCCCATAATCTACACAGTTAGCAATAATCTGAGACCAACACATACAAACAAGCTGGATGAACTCAGAAGGTTGGGCAGCATCTGTTAACCGCTTCTGTCAGCGGATGCTGCCCGTCCTGCTGAGCTCATCCGGCTTGTTTGTACGTGTTGATTTGACCACACCATCTGCAGTGTACTTTGTGTTTAAGAATCTGAGACCTGCTGGTCAAGCTCAAGGGCTGAGATCACACTATCGACCTCACTGGTACTCACACACTCTTGTCTATAACCACAAACCAAATTTAAAGTAATTAATCTTCTAGGTGTGACTATCTCCTAAAACAGAGAAGTCAGCTAACTTTCCCTCTGCATGAAGTGCCACAGTGTTTGAAGCTCAGATTCCAGGTTATCATTTTTGAGCTTGAGTTTCTTGAGCAGGTAACACTCGCTGCAGATTTCATCACCAGGAACGACAAAGCAGTCCCAAAGCTCTCAGCTCATGCAGCTACAGCTAAGCACCTGATACTGAATCATCCCTACATTGTCTAACTAGCAGTAATTTAGTGACATTAAATGCAACCATTGCAACAACTTACCCGTGCCTCATCGCTGAAGTCTCTTTAGCTTTCAAAAAAATCTTTTCCCCGATCTGTGGGAATCTCTACACTCTCTCTCTCCCCACTCACCCCACCCCCCTCTCTCTCTCTTCCCCCTCTTCCCCCTCTCTCTCTCCCTCTCCTTCCCTCGCTCTCTCTCTCCCTCTCTCCCCCTCTCCCTGTCTTCTCTCTCTCTTTCTCCACCTCACTCTGAACCCCGAATCGATTAGTCGGCGCTAATGCACCGGCAAGGTCTGGAAGGATGCCCCACAGAGTTCCAGCGCCGAACTATCAGTCTGGTCATAAGGTTTGACTATCTTCAAGAGTCATCCCTCCCAAAAATTAATCCAAGAAACTCGCCCCTCGCTACATCGGACCATTCGAAATCGAGAGCCTCATCAACTCCTGGGTGGTCAAACTCAAACTGCCCAGATCTATGCACATTCCTCCCACGTTCCACGTCTCTCAACTGAAACCCGTGACTGTCAGCCCTTTGTACCCTGCTACTGAACCTCCTCCACTTGCCTGTGTCATCGACGACTGCCCAGTTTACACCGTCCGGCAAATTCTCGATGTTCACCGCCGAGGTAGGGGGTCTCCAGTACCTTGTCGATTGGGAGGGATACAGTCCTGAGGAACGCACCTGGATTTCCCGCTCCTTAATCTTGGACCCTTCCTTCATCAGAGATTTCCGTCGCGACAATCTGGACAGGCATGGTGGTTCGCCTGGAGGCGCCCGTTGAGGGAGGGTGCTGCACGGTCCCGACTGTTAATTCCCCATTTTCTCCTAATTCCCTTCGTTGACGGCACACCTGGCTCATCAAGATCTGCAGCATAAAACCCTGTACTCTTATTGTCATTTTTTTTTATAGCTGCAGGGAAGAAGGCATTTTGGGGTCTGCGAGATTTGTTTCTTTTCTTTTTTTTCGTGTCGGGGTTGATTTTTTTCCTTACATCAACACCATGGTCTCTCTGTATTTCTGGAGTAGACAAATATCAGAGTTGTATTTCACATGCAGATTTTGACAATAAACTTAACCTTCTTAATATTTTATTGTCCTCTCTCGTGCCGCTGCAGTTCTACGTACTGCACGTAATACTCGTATAGGTGATTTTAGCTTCTCGCTCTCAAACTGCGGGGTGAATTCGATCATATTATAAGCGCAGCGCAGCCTCTTAAGCATTCCTGTATTTTAAACACGCTAGTCAAATCAAAACACAACACACAATCCACAATATTCTTTTCCTAATGGGCTTGACGACAACGTGCTCTAAAAAGCATTGCCTCTCAAATTCCCTCTCAGGGGATACAGCGCCAACTAGATTTTCCCAAACTATCTGCATATTCAAATCCTACAGCGACCATCGAAATTTTGCCATTTTTACATGCCTGTGTATCACCTGTTGTCATTTGTACTCACTGCTCAAGCCCTGAATATAAATCCCATTCTCTGATCCCATGCTATCTTTCTAAGGACGATACATTTTATATATATCACTATGTGCTACAATATAATAAATTAAATAGATATCTAAAAAGGAATTGTTAATGTTCATGTGTTGAGAAATGTCTAAGCAGAGGGGAAGAAGATCTTAATAAAAAATATGATTTTCTTTTTTCAGAATACTACTTCTACCACCCCCGTCACCCCACTCCCCACCTCAAAGACGGGATTTTTAATATGGTGTAGGTCCTGAATTATGCATGCAGCCTTGTTTTGGCAACGTACTTTGAGCATCATGTCCTCAGTGGTGGTGAGGCGTGTGCCCGTGATTGAAGTGGATGAGACTACGGCACTCAGCAGCCTCGCTCTATCCACTCCAATGGATCCCCGCCCCACTGCAGGCAGGGAAGCAACCGCTCAGAACGCGCCCCATGTACGTCCATAGAAATTAATTGAATTCATTGCCGACACTAAATCTCGTCAATGAGCATTAATCGCGTCAACGTCTTGGGACCAGGATGGATCGTCTGGGATGTTGACACACCGGACCCTGAAGATGTTCAACCTTCTGAACCCTCAGTAAGTTTGGGGATTTGTTCGTACAGTAAACAGTACCTTTGTGTTACTGACATTGATTGCAACATTGTTGCTGTGACTCCACCCAACCAGCATATCTATTGGATGCGTGTACGCTGCATACAATACTCTAAGTGTTGTCTCACGAGGGGCTTACAGAGCCTCAACAGCACACCCCTGCTCTTATATACCAGACCTCTGAAAATAAATGCCAACATAGCATGCATCTTCTTCACCACGGACTCAGCCTGGAGGTTAACCTTTAGGGTATTTTGCACAAGGACTTCCAAGTCCCTTTGCATCTCTGCATTTTTAATTATTTCCCCATCTAAATAATTGTCTGCTGGTTTACTTCTGCCGTCAGATTGCATGACTATTCAATTTCAGACATTGTATTTCATTTGCCACTTCATTGCCCATTTCCCTAAACTATCTATAACTCTCTGCAGGCTCTCTGCTTCATCAATACCACCCGCTTCTCCACCTCTCTTTGCATCGTCGGCAAATTCAGCCAACAACCCATTAATCCCATAGTCTAAGTCATTGTCAGACATGGTAAAAGGCAGCTGTCCCAACACCGAACTCTGTGAAACTCCGCTGGTGTCCGCCAGACAACCAGAATAGGATCCATTTATTCTCTCTGCTTTCTGGCGATCAGCTAATGCTCCTCCAACGCTAGGATCTCCCCTGTAATCCCATGGGATCTTATCTTGCTAAGCAGCCTCATATGTGCGGCAACTTGTCAAAGACCTTCTGAAAATCCAAGTACACCACGTCAACTGCATAGCCTTTGTTTACCCAGCTTGTAATTTTCTCAAATATTTGCAGTAGGTTAGTCAAACAGGATTTTCCTTTCAGAAAAACCATGCTGTCTTTGGCCTGTCCTGTCATATTCCTTCAGGTACTCCGTAATCTCAGCCTTAACAATTGATTCCAACAACTTTCCAACCATTCATGTCTGGCTAATAGGTCAGAGTTCCATTTCTGCTTCCTCCCACTCTCCCTAAATAGCGGAGTAATATTTGCAATATTCCAGTCACCTGGTACAATGCCAGAATCGATCGATTCATGAAAGATCATTGTTAATCTCTCCAGCTACTTCCTTCAGAACCGGAAGGTGCATTCCACCAGGTCCAGGAGATTTATGCGCCCTCAGACCATTCAGCTTCCCGTGCACCTTCTCAGTCGTAATTCAGTTCCTCTGCTATTTCTGCGTCTCTCAGTACAATACCTCCAGTGTCATTTTCAATTTGTCCTATATTTACCCTCAACACCCTTTTACTATTTACATACACAAAAACGTTTAGTATTTTCTTTGATATTATTCACCAGTTTCCTTTCATAATTCATCTTTTCCTTCCTAATCACCCACTTATCCAGCTCCTGCAGCATCGCGGTGACTAACTCCCGGTAGCCCCTATCTATCTCCTGCTCACTCCCACTAATGAACTGTCGGTCATCGATTGGCAGCTCCAGATCCCTAACACGGTCTCTCAGGAGCTGCATGTCGGTGAGATGGCGCAGATGAGGCTATATGTGAGGCTGGAGGTTTCATAGAAATCCCACATCCGACACACAGAGCAAAATATAAACCCTACCGGCAAGCTTTCTATTTCTCAAAAATATCACGCCTGGGTATATCTGTACCCCTGGCACTCCTTCTATGAAGTCTGTCCCATACTCCGCTGCGGTGCTCCACCATAGGCATTCCCAAAATCCTTTGCTTCCGCCAGTTTCAATGGGTCACTATTACGGACACGTCTACCCCTCTTCCATCCGATTTTTAAATGGACATTAAAACCATAAAACAACCTCGGTTTTTTAATATATATTATTTCTGTTTTTGCACTTTTTTAATCTATTCAATGTCCATGTGCTGTAATTAATTTATTTATTTCTTGATTTTTTAAAAAATCTTTTTCGTCTGTAGTATGTTTTGCATTGAACTGCTACATCTACGTTAACAAATTTCACGACACATGCCAGTGTTTATAAACCGGATCCGGATTCTGATATCGAATGGAATTTAGGTTCTGCAGTGCTTGTACCTGATGCCCCACTGACCACTTTTCCCTCACCACTTACGAAATTGCCTAAACATCAGTGATCTTTATTTGAGTTATTCACCGCTAACTAGTTTCAGATGAAAACCGGAAATAACATCTTGTCCCGGGT
The DNA here is from genome assembly GCA_032362145.1 of Hypanus berthalutzae. Classification (NCBI taxonomy): domain Eukaryota; kingdom Metazoa; phylum Chordata; class Chondrichthyes; order Myliobatiformes; family Dasyatidae; genus Hypanus; species Hypanus berthalutzae. The sequence goes on along the minus strand of JAUOBT010000099.1, from coordinate 4,593 downwards.
ATCACTCTGACTATATTACAAAAGAATAACCACTTCGAACAAAATACGAAAATGAAATTAAAACAATCAGATGCCTGAATCCTGCATTCCGGAAACACGTTTCAGCCGACGGTAGCATCTGTGCTCAGTAACAGTGCGGATACCGCAGCAGAGTAACGACGGCACCATACATAAAGTGACCAGCTCCGGCATCTTACCGGGGACACCGACCGCTACAAGTGTGGGGTAGAAGATGCCCGCGATGTAGTAAATCGCCGGATACCCCATATTCCGTCAGAAGCGGCGTTCGGTTGTGCGGAGCGTTTCTGTTGTTCAGATCGACTGGGGATCGGTTTAGCAGACTTTTATTGAGTAGAGAGCAAATCCACTGAGGCAATTAGCGTGGCTGTCGCGTCAGGGACATTAGTGACAACCAACTGCACAAACAATTACCTTCAACTATTTTTACTCACTGTTCCCGTGTCGTTAATTTGGCTCCTCAAGGGATATTGCAATCTATGTACCTTAAAATAAAATATGATGTGAATTTTCCGTGTTATTTTTCATGATACCTGGCTTCAACTATTTAAAGAGGATATTTTATGTATATCTGTGTTGCTCTCAAAGTTGGCATTGACCCTGAAGTCGATTTATTTTGTAACATTTGACGGAGCACATTCGCTTCTGAAATTGCGGGAAGGAGTTTGTTCTGGCGGGTGAAATGGAAAACACTGCTTTATCAAAGGGGAACATTCGTCCATTCTTTCCTTTCGTTTGTTCCAGTCATTCCGGGCGGTGCGAGTGATGGAATAAATAATGACAGCTGACATGTGTCACAGTAACACTGCGCTTCTACTCCTCCTTAATAATGTAAAAGATCCAGAGCAATAATCCAGAGACCTGTGATCAGAAACGGACCGTGTCCTCGGGGAATTAGCGACGGCTGTGGACAGTTCGAAGGACAATGCTCTCCAGCGCACACATGGGCCGTTTGGCAGGAACCTGACCTCTGCCAGTGAATGACCTGACCACCCCATACCCGTGACCTGCGATGCAGTCGAGTTCGCTTTAAAGATATTCTCAAACCAGCCACATTTATACCAGTATGTCGACATCCGTGCTATATTAGAACAAATGTAACACATAACAAGTAAAGGAGAGGGTGCCAAGGAGATTTACCAGGATGTTGCCTGGTTTGGAGAACAAGTCATATGAAGCAAGGTTAGCAGAGTTGTGACTTTTTCTCTTTGGAGCGTAGAAGAATGAGAGGGGAGTTGATAGAGGTCTACAAAATTATGAGAGGTATCGATAGGGTGGAATGTCTGTAAATGATTCCCAGGGCACCAATAGCAAATACCAGAGGGCGTAGGTACCAAGTTTAGGGAGGGATGTTTAGGGGAGACATCAGGGCTAAGTTTTTTACTCAGAGGGTTGTGAGTGCCTGGAATGACTTACCAGGGATGGTGGTGGAGGCTAAAACATTAGGGCTATTTAAGAGCATCTTGGACAGTCACATGTATGAAAGGAAAATGGAGGGTTATGGGGTAGTGTGTTTAGTACTTTATTTTTAGGATTATATGGGTCAGCATAACATGGAGGGCTGAAGGGCCTGTACTGTACTGTAGTGTTCTATGGTTCTGTGGTTCTAAAATCTGTGGACATTCCGCAGGTTTTCAGACTGTTCTATGATTTGCCACGAAGTTGTCTGTTTTTCTGCTGAATTGCTTTCAGGTATGTTGTCTTTCAGAGAAACATAGAAAAAGTGCAGCATAATATGGGCCCTTCGGCCCACAAAGTTGTGCCGAACATGTCCCTACTTTATACATTACTAGGTTTACATGTAGCCCTCTATTTCTCTAAGCTCCAGAGACCAATCCGAAAGACTTTTAAAAGACCCGATCGCATCCTCTTCCACCACCGTCGCCGGCAGCCCATTCCTCACACTCACCACTCTCTGAGTAAAAAACGTACCCCTGACATCTCCTCTGTACCTACTCCCCAGCACCTTAAACCTGTGTCCTCTTGTGGCAACCATTTCAGCCCTGGGGAAAAAGCCTCTGACTATCCACGTCTCTCATCATCTTATGCACCTCTTTCAGGTCACCTCTCATTCTCCGTCGCTCCAAGGAGAAAAGGCCGAGTTTATTCAACTGTTTTCATAAGGCAATCGTTACTATGTGTATGTGCAGAGCAGCGAATGTGGTCAAGCTCACCTGTCAATCACATTTCACTCTGCTCCTGTAGTGCACCGCTCCGTGGCGGTTGTGGTTCTCACACCGGTGAGCGGCCCTCGGCCTATTGGAGAGAGTCTCACCGCTCCGTGGCGATTGTGGTACTCACACCGATGAGCGGCCCTCGGCTTATTGGAGAGAGTCTCAACGCTCCGTGCCGATTGTGGTACTCACACCGATGAGCGGCCCTCGGCTTATTGGAGAGAGTCTCACCGCTCCGTGCCGAGTGTGGTACTCACACCGATGAGCGGCCCTCGGCCTATTGGAGAGAGTCTCACCGCTCTGCTTCCATTGTGGAAAAGCAAGTCATACCTCTGCCTTCAAATCCATTGTCCCAAAGGGCATCACTTCGTCACTTCCGGGTAGAACTCCATCTGTAACTTGTCAGCGCTGCTCTGCGTCCTGTCACTGTCCTGTTGTAATCTGTGACCCACAATTCCACCAACCTCCACATCATTGCAAATACAATAATCCACTCTTCCACCCGCTCCTCCAAATCATTCATAAAAACACAAAAGCCGGGGGTCTCAAAATGATTAGTGTAGGACACCGCTGGTCACTGACAGCCAGGGAGAAAACGCTCCATCCACAAATACAGTCTGCCTTCTCTGACCGTCAATCGTGAATCCACCAGCCAACTCTCCCGGCATACCAAGCCTTCTGACGCTGTGAACCGTCTTACCACGGTTAACCGTATCAAAATGCCTTATTAAAATCTATTTATACCAAAATCACCATTTCTACCTTTACCAATGTGCTTTGTCACATTCTCACAGAATTGAACCAGGCAGGGTGAGGTATGACCTGCCTCTCCCCAGACCATTCTGACTCTCCCAAGCAGCCCGCACAAAATGCTGGTGGAACCCAGCAGGGTCCTGACGAAGGCTCTCGGGCCGAAACGTCGACAGTGCTTCTCCGCATAGATGCTGCCTGGTCTGCTGTGTTCCACCAGCATTTTTGTGCGTGTTGCTGGAATTTCCAGCCTCTGCAGATTTCCTCCTGCTGACTCTACAAAATCAGGTTTTCCCAAACCTCGCAAATTACGTTTCTAAGAATGTTCTCCAATACTTGGCCCATCACTGAAGTAGGATTGATTGGTCTATAATTTACATGGAGATCCTTACTCCCTTTCCTGAGCAAAGGGATCTATCCGAATGTTTTTCAAAAGTCCCTGTACATCCTTTTTTTTCACCTCGTCCTGTCGTCGCACATCTGCCCGTTTCACGCTTCCTCACAAACTCCAGGATCTGTCACTGGGGAAAATTGAAGTAAAGCCCTCATTAAGGTCCTGCCCCACCTCCACCAACTCCAGCACCATGTTTCATCTCTCTCCCTGACCGGTCCTGCTCGCACTCTAGTCATCCTCTTCTTCACGTACATCTGGAATGTCGTGTGGTTTTCCTTAATCCCGCCGTAGGCCTTCTCTGGCGGTTTCTTGTTCTCCTAATTCCATTCTTCAGTTCGTCCCTGGCCGCCTTTTAACTCTACAGCCGAGTCCGATCCCAGCTTTCTAAACCTTGTCAGCCTCTTTCATTCCCTTCACCGGATGATCCGCATCTCTGTCAAACATGGCTCCTTCACCTGCCCAGAACCCCATGCAAGTACTGACTAAAATACCTTCTCAGTTCCGTTGTGTATTTTCCAGGGTGCACCCGTTCCCAGTTTTAGCTCTGAAATTCCAGCCTAAAGGATCATTATTCCATTTAGCCAATTCACTACTTTGGAATATACGGGCCTGTGGGGAGATAGCAGGACAGTGTGGTTAGTTCGGGGACTGACATAGGTTCGTGGGGAGAGATCGGGGAAACGGGATTCGTTTGGGAAATGACACGATGGTGTGGGGACACAGCGGGGCAGCGGGATTAGTTTAAGGACTGAAACCGGGCTATGGGGAATAAGCTGGGGCTTAACCGGGCAGTGGGGTCAGTTTGGGGTGACACGGGGTTGGGAGACAGCGGGATGGTGGCATTATATTGGTACTGGCACAGACCTCTGGGATCAGTGTGTGTCCCCGTTCACGAAAGGTGGGTGCCAGTACAGAGTGAAGCATACTAAAATAAGAATTTTACTGTATTTGTCACAAATGTTAGGGTTGCATTGTTCCCTAAGTCATTAAAATGACAAATCGAGCTCCCCCGCCCCATCCCAGTTTAATCCGTAGCCTCGGCGAGAAGTAACCGGCAGTGGAAACAGGCACAGAACGAAAGAGTGGAAAAATGGATTCACCTTGTGAAATCACGGCACGCCATTTTGATTTATAACGCACAGCCGTTGTCGAAGCAAATTCCCATAATCGAGCGCGCTTGAAACCTTGACGGGATAATTGGTGTCATCCGGATCGCAGGCTTTGAATTAGAACACGTGCTTTAAATCCAAGTTGAAG
>JAUOBT010000092.1:29067-43484 GCA_032362145.1 Hypanus berthalutzae | reverse complement strand
TTGTGCACGAACACATTTATTTACGCGGTGACTCAGTCGAAATTCAGGGAGCAGGTGATCAGCGCGGTGAAATACCCGATCACCTCGGTGGTTCAATTCATTAATAAAGACGCGCCCTGAACGCAACCCAGATGCAGCTTCAATGTATCCAGTCCGGGCTCCAGATCTTCTCCTTAACTCATCTAGTCTCCAAGCTATTATTCCCGGGAGGTTGTCCGATTGACCGGGACTTTGGGGGCAACAATGGTGTGGACCACGAAAGGATGGAGGGAGATGGGAAAGGCTTGCGGGGCAGTGACGTGAGAGATTGGGTGAGTGACGTGGACGATTGGGAGCTGGGGAAGGGGAGATTGAGAACGAGAAAGATTGTGTGTGTGTGCCTGTGTGTTGTGTCTGAGAGAGTGTGCAGAAAAGATTTATGGGGATATTGTCAGCACAAGGTGCCCTGTGTTATAGGGAGAGTTTGGGCAGGCATCGAACTTAGGAGAATGAGAGGAAAACAAACCGAAATGAGTAACTTATCAAAGAGTCGGATATGTGGCTTCCAAAATGCTGGAGGAACTCAACAGTTCAGTCTTCATCTATGGAAAATGGTAAAACGTCCCCATTTCGACAAAACACATTTTCAGTCCCCAGATTCTAATCTGACATCGAGCTCTCCACATCGCTGTCCCGAAAGCCCAATCTGACCTCCCACCCGGTACTCGTCACTATGAATCATAACCTGAACTTTAGGGCCCAAACTCAATTCTCATTTTCAACACCCCAATGGAGCGTCCCTAAACCACATTCTGACTTATCACTGCACACAACCCGATCCGGTTACCCTAATCCGATCTCTAACTCACTCCATGAGTTCTAAATACAAACGGATCTATAATTCATTAACATGCCTGTCCCTTAACCCAATCTGATCTCTAATCCATCCAATGCCTGTCCCTTAACCCAATCTGATCTCTAACTCACCCACATGCCTGTCCCTTAACACAATTTGATCTCTAATCCATTCAATGCCTGTCCCTTAACCTAATCTGATCTCTAATCCATCCAATGCCTGTCCCTTAACCCAATCTGATCTCTATCTCACCCACATGCTTACTTCTAAGCCCGAATTGATTTCTTATTTTTATTGATTTCATTTCATTTTTCATGTTTTTATTGATTTCCCATAATGAATATACATATCATAGAAGTTTAGCAAACAGATAATATAAAAGACTTATAAACAGCAAAAACGAACAGAAAATACATAATGTCAAAATCAGATAGGTAAATTGTTACGCTGTTATATATAGAATTTAGTTAAAAAAACAACTTCTCATAACAATGATAAAAAAGATTGTAAATTTTATTTGATAAAGGGAAAAACACTAACTAAACTAAAAGAATAAAAAAGAGAGAAAAGAAAAAGAAAGAATGGACAGTCCATTTGAGGATAAAGTTAGAAAAAAAGAGAAAGAGAAAAAAAAACATCCTTCCAGTCATTTCCGGACCTTGACGGATAAGGATTTTCCCTAAAAAGAATAAAGAAAATTAAATAAGTATACATTAAATCATCTGAAAAATATTGAATAAAGGGTCGCCAGACTTGTTCAAAATTACAAAAAGATGTATCAAATGTCCGGCTTCTAATTTTCTACATGACATAATGGAGGGGAGCCAATAAAAAATAATAGGTGGTTTAGAGTTTTTCCAGTATAGCAAGATAGCTCTCCTAGCCAGTAAAGTTGAAAAGGCTATCCCATGTTGAGCGGAAGCACACACTGTGCTTGCATCGTCTGGAATCATCCCAAACATCGCTGTAAGTGAATTGGGTTGAACATCCACATCTAAAACTTTAGATAATATTCCAAACACATCCCTCCAAACATTGTTGAAGCTAACACATGACCAAAACATATGAGTCAGAGTAGCCACTTCTGCGTTACATCTGTCACAAATAGGGCTTAAATTAGGAAAAATATGCGCCAATTTATCTGTGGACATATAGGCCCTGTGCACTAACTTAAATTGAATTAAGATCACAGATATTCACAGATAGATGAATTCTTGACTAGATAATAAATTTTACTCCATTGATTATCCGAAAATGAATATTGGAGTTCTATTTCCCAAATGCGTTGAACCCTATCAATAGGCGACATGCTAGCATTCGTTAACTGCTCATAAATGATAGCTATTAATCGTTTTTAAAAAGGTTTAAGCTGAAAAATAGCATAAGCCAAATTTAAAGAGCAGGCCAAGGGGTAATTGGGTAAAAGATCACGGAAAAAATTCCTAACCGGTGTCTGAAAAAATGAATATTAGAGATGCCATATTTATCTGTTAACTGTGAAAAGGACATGAAACAGTCCCGTAAGAACAAATATAAATAAGTTTTTATTCCCTTAATTTTCCATGTTAAAAAAGCCTTATCCAAATTTGATGGTTTAAAAAAGAAATTATATAAATATTACCAGAAAGTAGAAAAACATTTAATTCAAAAAATCTACGAAACTGAAACCAAGTTCTTAAAGTTTGTTTAACAATAGGATTGAGAGCTTTTCTGCCTGTTCTGGAGAGCGGAAACGGAAGGGGAGCTCATAATAAAGAAGCTCACAAAAACCAGTTACTGAATGTCCCTCCGACTGTAACCATGAAGGGCGATCTTGGCCATCTATATCATAAATCCAAAAAGTAATATAACGGAAATTAATTGCAAAATAATAAAGACCAGTCCTCCATCTTTTTTTTTTGGTTTTTGCAATATAAGTTTATTCACTTTAGAGCTTTAATTATTCCAAACATAAGACAAAATCAGAGAATCTATTTTATCAAAAATTGTTTTTGGAACAAAGGAGGGAACTGCGTGAAATATATATAAAACTTTCGGTAAAATCACCATTTGTATAGCATTTATTCGACCTATCAACGACATCAACATGGGCGACCATTTAGAAAGCGCCTGGTGGGTAAATTCAAATCAAGGGCAGAAATTATACCTGTTCAGGTCTTTAGAATTTCTAGTGATTTTGATACCAAGGTCAGTGAAATAGCTTTTGGCAATATTAAAAGGCATTTGATCAAAATAATCAAATAATCATTAACAGGAAATAATTAACTTTCATGTAAATTAACTTCATATCCATAAAGAATACCAAATTCCGTATAGATTACATAAAAGGAATAGATTTCCTAGGATTTGAAATGTAAACTAATAAATCATCGGCGTATACGGAAACCTTATGTAATTTATCCCTTCTCTTAATACCCCGCACAGAATTAGAATCCTAAGAGCAATAGCAAGTGGTTCTAAAGCCAAATTAAATAATAAAGGACTAAGGGGACAACCTTGACGGGTACCTCTATATAATCTAAAATAAGGAAGACTTTTGATTATTAGTTATAACCGCAGTTACCGGGTCCTAATAAATCAATTTAATCCAGGAAATAAATCCCGGATCAAAATTAAACCTCTTCAAAACCTGAAATAGATAAGGCCACTCCACCCTATCAAAGGCTTTATCTGCATCCAGAGATACAATGCATTCAGATTCTTTGGCTGAGGGGAAATAAATGATATTTAACAATCTTCGAATATGATAATGTGAGATCCTATTTTTGATAACTCCTGTTTGATTATTTGAGATAACATTAGGCAAGATATTGTCAAGCTTATTTGCTAGAATCTGAGAGAGGATTTTAAAATATATATTCAATAAAGAAATCGGTTTATAGGATACACAATCCAGTGGGTCTTTTCCTTTTTCTGGAATTATTGGAATTATTGAAATTAGTACCTCATAAAAAGTTTTAGGAAGGTTCCCAGAGGATGTAGAATCGGTGAACGTTTGATGAAGATGTGGTATAAGCATTTCATGAAAGGTCTTGTAAAATTCTACCGTATAAATATCAGGTCCCGGAGCTTTACCTAATTGGCTATCTCCTCTTGTTTAATAAGTGCATCTAACATATCAACCTCTTGAATCGAAATTTGAGGTATGTTTATCCTTTGCAAAAATCTATTGATAATAATGGTGCTATCAGAGAATTCAGATTTATAAAGATTAGAATAGAAGTCCATAAATATCTTATTAATTTCATAAAGATATAAAGTTTCTGTTCTAACTGGTCGACGAATTTTTAAAATCTGTCTTCTGACCATCCCAGCCTTTAACTGACCCGCCAAAAGCTTAGCAGGTTTTTCCCCATATATATAAAATAAACCTTTAGATTTTAAAATTTGATGTTCAGTGGGAAAGGACAGAAGCAAATCATACTGTGATTGAAGTTCGACCCTTTCTTTATATAGGTCCTCAGTAGGTTTGACTGAATAGGGTTTACCTGTCTGTTTAATCGTATTAATAAGGACTGACAATTCCGCTTAAGTTTTCTTTCTCAAAGCTGCTGAATATGAGATTATCTGCCCCCTAAGAAAGTATTTCAACTTGCCCCATATAACCAGAATTGATATTCCTTCAGCTGTATTAAATTCGAAAAATATAGAAATTTGCTACTTAATAAAATCAACAAGAGCTGGATCCTGTAAAAATACGGGATAGAGTCTCCACTGTGACATTTTCAACAATCTATCCGAAAGTTTAAGGTTTAACTTTAAAGCCGCGTGATCTGAAAGCACAATGATGTCACACGCACTTTCAACAACGTAATTTAACAGAAGTGTATCTAAAAAAAATAATCAATTCGAGAATACTTATGATGAACGTGTTAGAAAAAAGAGGTATCTTTCTCATTGGGGTATTTATATCTCCAAATATCGACTGGGCTATATTCTAATATAATAAGAGAGTTAATACAAGCTGCCGCTTTATTAGGAAGCGGCGGATTGGTTGATGACCTGTCAATCACCGGATTTAAACAACAATTAAAATCACCACCCATGATCAACTTATATTGGTTCAGATTCGGTAACTCAGAAAAAATTTTCTTAAAAAAATCAGAATTATCCACAGTAGCTGTGTATACAAACACCAGTGCTACCTTTTGCTCGCATAATAAACCAGTAACAATTAAATAGTTTCCAATCTAATCATTAGTAGTATTAATGTGTACAAAAGCGATTTTGGCACTAAGAGATATAGAAACGCCTCTGCTCTTACAATTAGACAGCGAGTGGAACAGAGGTCTTTCCGATTTTGTCCTCATCCTGCTTTCGTATATGATTTTCTTGCGCAAAAATAATATCCGCATTATGTGTTTTTAATTTCTTAAAAATCTTTTTATGCTTAACGGGGTGATTGACACCAGTTCCAATACGTTACGCAAGTACAGATTAAACCAAAAGAAGCGGGTACAACCAGGAGTGACGCATTTACGGGAATGAAATCCATCAAAAGAACTGCCCAATCAAGTAAAAAACCTATTCTAATAGACCCCTCCCTCCTCCCGCCTCCCAAAAGATTAGATAACCCTTGACCCTGTTCTCCATCTTGCCGCTCCACATATTAAAATAAAGGAAAGATCCCAGGGAAAATGACCATAATAAAAGGCACAAAAGCTGAATTCAGCTACTATAATATTATGTCTAACAGTAATAAAATCATAATCAACAACGGTCATCTTAGAATCAGCTAAAGTATCTTAAACACATGTTCAAAAAAGAGAATAAATCCGAGCAAATAATATTACAAACAATATTCTTTCTCTCGAAAAGGAAAAGTAGATGAGTATATATATAACAGTCCTAAAACTATGTTAGTACTGAAACAAATAAAGTAAATAAAAAGATGAATAGACGACAGGCCAACACGTACCATTGGAGTACAACACTATGAAGGTTCCCTACAAAGCCATTATATATGTACTCATTATTAATAAGGTAAAGAACAATAAATAAATCAGCCACGTCCCATGCCAAAGACTGAAAAGGTACAGGATGTGTTTAACTCAAAAGATCCATAAACAACTCGTACAACAAATACTTCAAAATTACCTATTGAGCAATCGGGTTAACTTTAGTATTTTATTCAGTAGGCTTAACTTTAAGATTTTTAATGTACTCGATCCCTCCTGGGGAGAGTAGATTCTCGGTGACTAAGATTTTTCAGGAAAAATTATCAGCTTTGCTGGAAAGCGAACGGAAGGGTATAAATCTAACATACATTTTACTCATAACTTCTCGGTATTTTCCTCTTTCAGCAAAGATTTCAAGAGGATAGTCTTCGAATACACAAAATTGTGCTGAGTTAAAAATTAACTTCCGCTTCTTTCTGGCTTCTCGAAGAATAGCTTCTTCAGTCGTATAATAATGCAAAGAAAGTACAATTGGTCGAGGTTGTAATTCGGCTAAACGCTGAGAAAATGGAATTTTGTGGGCTCTGTCAATTAAGGGGCTAGCTTCGAGAGTCTTATTAAAAAGTGAGTACAACATACCTAAGAAGAATTTTAACAGATCGCCAGCTTCAGTATGTTCCGGCAGTCCCAGAATACGCAGATTCGTCCGATGCCCTCGGCTATTTAAATCAACCATTCTTTTCTTCGTTTTAGATTGTTCCGAGGTGATTTCATTGATATTCTTTTCCATCGAAGATATCTTCATTCCTTGATCTTTGATAGTTTGCTTGAATAGATCGTACTCATTCCCAATTCGGGGTGTACTCTGCTGAAGTGTTTGAAGCTGAGAGTCCAAATTTTTCAGGCAGTCTTGAACCGTAGGAATAGCTTTTTCAAGCTTCCCGTTTGAATCGGCCAGCTTATCAAATTTATTATAAAGCAATCCGAATTCCGATTTCATGTCTTGTACTGAAGAAAATATTCCTGCTAATGTAACAGGATCCTCCGTTTTCTTAGTTTATTCCATTTGGTCAGTTTCAGGAAAAGTCTCGCCGCTTCTCAGTTCAATACCACAACGAATTTTTACGGCCATTGTAATAAAGTCGTAAAGTCTTCCGTAGACGTAATAAATCATCAAAGCTAAAAGGGATCTGTCAGTGGGATATAAATATATTACAAAAGAGAGCCGCTAGGAATGTGACTTACTCCATCTGCTACAAAATGGAGAATGGAGGTCTGCGAAGAAACTAGCAGACATATCACGGGACACTGAAAGAGCGTTGTGCACCCACGTGGAGGGGGTTTGGAGGATCGATTCGGGGGAATCGATCAGAGGTTCACAGTGTGACCGGCGGGAGCTTGTCGGTGTGTCCACCTTTGCCTGGGTGACAAGGCTACCACTGAAGAACGGTCGTGCTAGGGTGGGGTCACAGTCGGTGACCATAACAAGACAGGAAGAAAACCGAGTGTTCGACGGCAACGGCATCACCTCTCGCACTCTCTCTCTCTCTCTCTCCAACGGTACACCAACACCTACCTCGACCTAAACTAAACTGAACTGAACTGAACTCTGCGCCTGAGTAAGACTATTCATTTACCCCGAGACTTTGAAGGCGCTTGGTTTTAATTCCTATTTCCACGTTTCTTTATATATCATTGCTAACCTGTTTCATATATCTGCATTTTACAGTACTGTATTACTTAGTTTACCAATAATCACTGTTAGTCACAGTAATACCAGACTTCAACGTTTTCATTTCTGCTGGTTTGTTAACCCGGTCACGGAGTACATTACATATTGGGGGCTCGTCCGGGATCTTGAATATATAACTGGAGCTGCTGGGTTGCTTGCGGTAAATTCCCATGTCTGATTTGGGTGTGAGGAAAACAGACGGGAAACAGAAGATATGGATGTTGAGGGTTTTCTGTCAAGAACGGGCCCTGCGGGATTAAAAAAAAATCTAAAAAGGGATGAGTTGTGGGAAGTGGTGGATACCTTGAAACGAAGGTCAAAAAAGGGATAACAAAGGTAGAAATACAATGGAAGAAAGCTGAATATTATGTCATGACGAGGGCATTTGTCTTCGAGGTGTTTGAGGACTTTCCTGTGGGGAAAGGGGAGGTGCAGGTGCGGTTGGAACCGATGATACTTGAGAGATTAAGGTAGAGGCGGAAGATGCAGAGAGACAGAGAGAGGAAGCAGAACGACAGCGGGTGTTCGAGAGGCAGAAATGGCAGCGTGAGGATAGCGTGGCAGACCGTGCGGAGAAGTTTAATGTTAGTCAGTAGATTAGGTTGGTACTTCCATTTGAGGAGAGGGACATTGATCGGTACTTCCTACATTTTGAAAAAGTGGCTATGAATCAAAAGTGGCCGTGTGATAAGTGGGCTGTGTAGTTACAAAGTGTACTTAAAGGAAAGGCTCAACGAGCGTCTGTGGCGTTGTCTGCGGTGATGGTAGATGATTATGAGGAAGCAAAACACGGTATACTTAGGGCTTACAAGTTGGTGCCCGATGCGTATGGACAAAAGTTCAGAGACTTAAGGAAGCATTGGAATCAGATGTGTACGGAGTTTGCGGACGAGAAGCGTGCGCACTTTGATCGTTGGTGCGCTGCAGAAAGTGCGAATGAGGATTTTAACCACCTGAGGGAGTTGATCCTAATCGACGAATTTAAAGTTGTATTGTAATATCCGGTCATACCTGAATGAGAGAAGATTAAGACCCTACCAGAATCTGCCACGTTAGCAGATGAATACGCCTTAACCGATGAGGTAAAGATTTCTCCAAGTAAGAGCTACCAGAGGGGTAGTAGGGATGGTAGAGAAAGCCCACAGGCTAAGTCAGAGATTAAGCCGGGGACTAGTGGAAAGGGTAAAGAGGAGGAAAAGCAGACTGGAGGGAAGTTCCCCAGTTTTACGTGTTATAATTGTGGGAATGCTGGTCACATGGCATCTAAGTGTCTCGCTCCAAAGAAAGAGACAGGAAGGGGAAAGGCGCCAACCCCAGCTGCCTGCATTAAGCCGGCTGAAACGCTGCTAAAGGAAGAGGAGCCGAGCAGAGTTCAGGAGGGATGTGAGAAATTTCTTTCGACCGCGTTGGTATCTGTGAAGGAGGTGTCAACCCCACTGCCCGTGAGAATCTGGAGAGACACTGGAACTTTTCAGTCCTTAATCCTAAGTAATGTGTTGGATTTCAGTGCTGAGACAGAGACTGGTGACATGGTAGTACAAGGGGTTGGAAAAGGGACCGAGGCCGTAACGTTGCATAAAATATTTTTGAAATGTGATTTAGTGTCCAGACCAGTCACGATCGGAGTCCGGACTGCACTCCGGATACGTGATGTGGATGTCTTACTCGGAAATGGTCGTGATATCCAAACCAGTCACGATCGGAGTGCGGTCTGGTCTCCGGATACGTGATCTTTTAGTCTTAGTCGGCAATGACCTGGGGGCGTCGGAGTGGGATGCTTTCCCAACAGTTCAGCTCACGATTAAGCCTGTCGGTGCTGAGCACCCGCCCACAGATTCTGAAGTTTATCCCGCCTGCGCAGTAACCAGAAGCATGGCGGAAAAGGCTGCTGAAACGAACACTCATGCAGCTGAGGCGGACGTTGATTTAGCTGAGACGTTTTTACAGTCCCTGTATCAGAAGGGTTTAGAGGATAGTGAAGATGAGGAGAGTAAGGGAGAAGGGTGGATTTACCATTATCGAGGAAAGAATTTGTGAGAGAATAGAGGAAAGATGAGGAACTTGTGCCTTTGAAGGAGACAGCTCTCTCTGAGGAGGGAATTAATAAGGAACCAGTGGGATTTCTACATTAACAATGGAGTATTAATGAGAAAGTGGAGACCGGCGACAGTGCCTGCAAATGAGGACTGGGCGATTGTACACCAGGTGGTAGTTCCGAAAGTTTATCGGGACGAAATTTTTGAACCTGGCCCACAAGATACCCCGAGGTGGACACTTTGGAGTAAGGAAAACGGTAGATAGGGTTATGAGAGAATTCTACTGGCTAAATATTAGGAAGAACATTATTGATTATTGTAGAAGGTGTCGTAGACCTGAATCAGGCCATTCCTAATGCAATCCTTCGGCTGATATCCGCCCTCGGGGAATATTTCTCCCGAGTCATTGTAGATTGAGTTCCTTGCCTAAGACAGCGGCTGGGCGTCAGTATTATGTGTGCTGCCTCTAGATTCCCGGAGGCTGTGCCTCTGGGGAGTATAAAAGCTCACGCGGTGGTAAAGACACTTGTCAAGTTTTTCACTCTAGTATAGTTGCCAAAGCAGTTGCAGTCCGATTAGGTGAGTACCTTCACGTCCCACACATTCCAACGTATGATGTCTGAGATGGGAGCTAAATATATTTTGTCCTCGGCATACCACTCTGAGTCCCAAGGGGTTTTGGAGCGGTTCTGCTCGACTCGGAAAACCATGATCATAACCTACTCCCAGGAGACTATCAGAGACTGGGATGCTGGATTGCCTCTCTTGCTGTTCGCAGTGAGGGACACGGTTCAGGGTTCGCTGCGGTTCGGCCCATTCGATCTGCTTTTCGTCATACGTCCAAGCGACCTCTGACCTTAGTTAAAAAGAAATGGTCTAAACAGACAGTGCATGTCAATGTGATTGACTCTGTTTTAAAATTCCGTGAGAGGCTTAGAAAGATATATGACCCTGCAAAGAAAATTTTCCAAGACTCCCAAGTCAAAATGATGGATAAACGAGCACGATAACAGGTGTTCCAGATTGGTGATAAGGTCCTGGCTTTATCTCCCTTAGTGACCAACCCCCTGCAGGCGAGATTCCAAGGTCTATACAAGGTAATGAAGAAGATGGACTATTTGAACTATGTTATTGAAACCCCTGATCGGCGCAAGCCAACTGAGTTAGTCCATATCAATAAGTTAAAAGCTTATCATGGCCCTGAGGCAGCACCAGGCAGTGCTGTCACGAAAGAAATGAGGCAGTGGAAACTGCTAATGAGGGGCAAGAGCAGTTTGAAAAGATAAATATAGGGACCACCAGACTGGAGAATTCTGTTGTGACCAACATTGCTGATAAGGTCTGTTATTTGGAGTCTAAGCAGAGAGAACAGCTGACAAAGCTAATTTACTGGCATGCAGATTTATGTCCAGATGTTCCTCGGAGATGTCCGGTCTCAGTTATTGTTAATGCAGCCCAGCCTATTAAGCAACACCCCTGTAGGATGAATTTAGAAAAGAACAAATTAGTGGAAAGAGAATTTGAACACATGCTAGCTACAGGTAATATCAGGCGATCTACCTCGGACTGGGCATCTGCGTGTGTGGTTGTCCCGAAGCCTGATGGTAGTGTAAGATTCTGTACAGATTACAGGAAGGTGAATACCATGACAAAAACTGGTGCTTATACTTGAAATCTCGCCTGCAGGGCGTTGGTTACCAAGGGAAATTTTAAAAAGGACCTTATCACCCACTTTGAACACCTGTTCTGTGCTCGTTTATCATACCACTGCTTGATTTTGACTTGGGAGTCTTGGAAAATTTTCTTTGCAAGGTCGCATATCTTACTAAACCTCTCATGGAATATTAAGACATAGTCAATGTTTTATCCCAAGGGTAAATGATTGCATTGATAGAGTGGGGAAGGCTAGATACATCACCAAGATTGACTTGTTAAAAGGGTACTGGTGTGTTCCTTTAACTGACAGAGCTAGAGGAATTTCTGCATTTGTCACACCATCAGGGTTAAATGAGTACATTTGGAATGAAAAACGCTCCAGGAACATTTCAAGGGATGATTGACTTGGTGATCAGAGGGTTAAAGAACACAGGGTCTTATATTGACGACTTAGTGGTCTGGAGTGATACGTGGGACGAGCACATTGTGGCTTTGGAGGAACTGTTAAAACGGCTGTCTGAAGCCAATCTCAGAGTTCGGCCACACTACGGTCACAAATCTGGGGTATGTGGTAGGTCAGGAGCAGCTGGCTCTGATGCAGGCTAAGGTACAGGCCATTTCTGAAGAGAGCTCTGAGAAGGTTTCTGTGAAGGGTGGGGTACTATCGGAAGTTATGTAAAAATCTTTGCGGATATCGCCCTCCATTTTACCAATAACTTGCAAAAGAATGAAACATATGTGTGGAGTAACCCTTGCCAAGAAGCCTTCGAGAGGCTGAAAACTATATTGTTTTACCATCCTTTGTTAATAGCGTCTGATTTTTCGAAACCCTTCTCCCTCGCAACGAATGCTTGTGACGAGGCTGCAGGGGCAGTACTGTTGCAGAAGGACGAGGACGGAATTGAACACACAGAGGCTTATTTCTCTAGAAAGTTTAATGTGTGCCAGAGAAATTATTCCACTGTAGAGAAAGAAGTACATTCACTTATTCTGGCGTTACAGCATTTTGAGGTTTCGATTTGTCCGGCACAGAAGCCATTGATAGTTTATACTGACCACAATCCATTGGTATTTCTGACTAACTTGAAGGGTAAGAATAGACGGTTGCTGAGTTGGAGCCTGATGTTACAACATTATGACGTGAAGATCCAATATGTAAAGGGGACTGACAATGTAATTGCTGATTGTTTATCTAGATGTTAGATTTGAAATTATATCCGTGCTACTCTTTGGTTAATGACTACTGATGTATTATATTAGACTCTGTAATGTGCATCAATATTTGAATTTTGAATTTTTACGCCACTCCGTAAAATTTCTTAAAAGGTTGGAGGGGTGTGATGAGCAAACGAGGCTGAGATGGGGTCGAGTTGACCCCTGTGAACTATGCTACCAATGAGAGAGAGCGAGAAGAAGATGGGGGAGGCATCCTGCTGCAGATGAGAGAGAGAGAGAGAATTTAGTATTAGAGCTTCCTCCCTAACTGATTACCTTTGCTCCAAGGACACTTTCTTTGTCTGCTTGGGTGGATTCGTGCTGAGACAGCAAGGCGGGACGAGGTGACGGACAGTTGATGAGCGGCCGTTACCCCGCAAGGGCAGATAAAAAGCAGGTCTGCGAAGACACAGGCAGACACACCACGGGACAGTAAAAGAGCGTTTTGCACCCACGTGAAGGTGGGGGTTTGGAGGAATCGATCAGAGGCTCACAGTGTGTGAAGATGCGTCCTGTGGGGGCTTGCTTGTGTGTACACGCTTGCCTGGTTAATAAGCCTAACACTGAAGAACGGTCGTGCTAAGTTCGGGGTCACAGTCGGTGGCATTAACAGGACAGGAAGATAATGGAAGGTTCGACGGCAACGGCATCTCCTCTCGCAACTACCTCGACCTAAACTAAACTGAACTGAACTGAACTCTACCCCATCGTAAGACTATTCACTTACCCCTAGACTTTGAAAGAGCTTGGATTTGATACCTATTTCCACGTTTCTTTATATATCATTGCGAACATGTTACATATATTTGCATTTTACAGTACTGTATTACTTAGTTTATTAATAAACACCATTAGTTTACAGTAATACCAGACCCCAACTTGCATTCCATTTCTGCTGGTTTGGTAACCCGGTCACGGGGTACGTGACACTCCAAGGAAGGTCTCTCCTCACTGACTGTGTAAGTCATTTTGGACTTTTTTTTTTGCAATACTACTTTGAAGAACTGAGTTTGCATTTCTCGCTTTAAGAATTGTTCGAGCTGTGGTATAGAAGTCGACTTCCGGTTGAGTGAGTCGTTTGTTTACTTTTGGGGTTTTTTTAGCAGTGTTTAATAAATGTTTTATTTGTTATAAAAAAACCTGTCTCAATTATATTTTCATTGTTGCTGGATCATAAGAGCTTTGTAATTTGTAACGGTGTTACAATTTAGCGCCGCGAAATGACGGACAGCATAGCTATGGAAAAGGATAAAAACAGAGAAAATGGGAAAGTGCTTAACTGGGGAAGGGCTAACTCTGAAGGGATCAGGCAGGAACTAGCGTGTGTACATTGGAAACAGTTCTTCAAGGGTAAAAGCACAGAAGTAATGCGGAGGAAGTTTAGGGACCACTTGTGCTGGGTTCAGGATTGGTTTTTCCCAGTGAGACAAGGAAGAAATGGTAGAAAAAGTGAACCGTGGCTGACAAAACACGTGAAGCAAGTCATCGAGGGGAAGGAAGAAGCCAATGTTAGAGGTAAGAAGCAGGAAGCAGGAGGGACTCGTGAGAAACATAGAGTAGCCAGGAAGGAGTTTACGAAAGGACCTAGGAGAGCTCGAGAGGGTATGAAGGGACCTTAGCATAGAGGATGAAGGAGAATCCCAAGGCGTTCTATGCGTATGTGAAGAACAGAAAGATGACAAGAATGAAGGTGGGGCCGTTAACGGATAAAGAAGGCAACATGTGCCTGGCGGCGGAGGAGGTTGAGAAGGCCCTAAATGAATACTTTGTTTCAGTATTCACAAGTAAAAAGGACCTTGGTCAGGGTGAGTCGAAATAGATCAGGCCTGTGTGCTGAACGATGTGGAGAATAAGGAAGAATAAGTGTTGGATCTTCTTAAAAACATCATAATTGTTTTGTCCCCAGAGCCGGACGTGATATACCCTAGGTTGCGGTGGGAAGTGAGAGAACAGATCCCTGGAGCAGTCGCTATTATCTTTGAATCCTCTTTGGCTGCAGGGTAGGTGCTGGAGGATTGGAGAATGGCAAATGTCGTTCCCTTGTT
>JAUOBT010000085.1:41204-56865 GCA_032362145.1 Hypanus berthalutzae | reverse complement strand
ATCACCCGGATACAGATTCAAACAATGAATGAAATTCACCCCACACCATCCGATCACCCAGACCCGTGATCAGGCACAGACTGAAGCTCCCTCTCCCTGGGCCTGTCACACACTCCGGGGTTCAGAAGCTGCTTTCCTCTCACCGCCCCCAGCACTCCGCCGTTCCAGTAGTCCTTCATTGTGTGTCTGTCTCGGAGACTGTCCGTGTGTTTGTGTTCAGATGGTGAGCAATGAAGACCAGAGAAGTGGAATAGGTTGATGGGGAAAGAGCAGGGGCGTGGTGTTGAGACAGTGTTCACTGGGAGAAAGTGGTGTGGAACCGCAAGACCGGCCTGTCCACACAGAGCAGTGAACTGGATCAGAACCGAGAGATCGACTTCCGGAGGAGGGGGTTGGGTGTTGTTACACCAGACGTCACCTCTCGCCCTTCCTCCCCAAACTTCTATATAAACCGAGTAGTGTAGAGGAGCCACAGGGTTGACTGAAACGTGGAGAGTGTAGGGGATGGAGCGGGTCAGGGAGTCGGGGGGAGGAGATGGGGAAGGAGGAGATAACGGAGTTGGCATGGTCTGTAGGGGACGGAGGGTTGCTGGAGACGAAAACCCCGGTCTCCTCTTTCACCAAAACCTGGATCTTCGGCTGTCCAGTACTCCCGAAATATGTGTGACTCTCGGAGGTGGTGAGTGTTTGACTAGATGGAGTGCCGATGGAAGAGGAAAGAAGGGTAGGAGAGGGGAGGTCAGAAAAACTGAGCTACGATTTCAGTCTCTGACTCAAGTGGTGTTGGAACCACACGGCCGGCCTGTACAGGCATAGTTGTGGATACGCTCAGGACCTGGCGATAGATATCCAGTGGAAGGCGGGGAGTGTAGCAACAGACGCTATTTCTCTCTCATAGTCACAATTATTGCCTGTGAACGCGGTAAGGGAAGCTAATGGGGATTGATGAACGAACGAAGACGTGGGAGGTGCCTGAGGAAGTTAGGGGATAAAGGAAACGGGACGTGTGGAGGGGAGGAATGGTTCACGAAGACGTGATAGCCTGTAAGGGAAGGAGGCTGACGGAAAGTGAATCGGTGTTGTGTAAGTTGTGTGTGAGACAGAGACAGGGAGTAGTGCAGGGGAAGGAGAAGTTGACGATGGGTTGGAGTTTAAGTGACGGGGTGGGTCATGCGGACGGGGAGGAGCGTAGTGAATGTTGGGGATGACACAGACGGAGAATGTGGTCAGGGTAGAGACTGTGTCACGGAGACGGAGCAGATCGTAAGGGAGGACGGGTGATGGAGACCGGAGTGATGTAGTGGAGGGAATGTATGACGGGGTGGAGGAGTAGTGTAGGAGAGGGAGTGTTTGACGGATTCGGGGAGGGGTTTTCTGGAGGGAAGTGGTTATGCACACAGCGAGGAGGTTTTCTTGTTGCAGTGCAGAGTCTGTGTGTGGGTGTCACGATGAGGGGCATGTTCGTATCACGACGAGGGTTGTGTCGGTGACACAGAAACACAGTAACGGGTTTTTCAGTGTCCCTTTGAAGATGGTGTCGGTGTGTGTCTTTTCCACGGCCTCTGCCGTCTGTGAATTGATCGTTCCCTCTGATTGTAGACAAATCGTCAAATTTCTTCTTCTACCCAACCCCCAGCAATTCCCACCCGATGAGCTGAAATGACTCTGCTCTTTCCACAGAGCAGAGAACATAAATCACACAACAGAGCAGACCCTTCCGTCCAAGAGTTGTGACATACCAATTAAAAAGAATTTCTTCTGCCGACACAACATCCGCCTCCCTCCATTCCCTGTACATTAACGCGCATGTTAAAGATCCTCTTAAACGCCTCTATGGATTTCCCTCCACCGCCAGCGCTGCCAGCACGTACCAATCACCTGCCAATCTCTGTGAAAACTAAAACTTGCCACCATCATCTACTTTGAACGTACTTCTTCTCACGTGACTGCAGGTTCTGTGATATAAGACATTTCCACCCCGGGAGTAACAGATACAGGCTATCTGGTCTACTTGCGTCTAGTATTGTTATAAACCTCAAAAAGAAATTTAAATCGAGGTAGCACCTACCCTTTTCCTTAATTAGATTGTTTCTCATGGCATTACCATTACTAGATGCAAAGTGATCACCGACACAAACTTCTGTCCCCTGGCTTGTCCAATTCGATAGGATGAGATCAGGTATTGCACTCTCTCATTGGGACTTTCCATACACTGATTCAGGAAACTTTCTTAACTGATTAAGAAGAATATGCCAGTGGTCCTTTCACAGTATGAGGCTCACAGTCAATACCAAGAATGTTAAAATCACCCACTGTCACAAACTGATGTCCCTTACAACGGACTCCGAACTCTCCACCTATCTGTTCCTCTAAATCCCCAGGACTGTTCGGTGGTCGATAATGTAGCCCCATGAACGAGTTCATACCTTTCTTATTCCCCACTTCCACCTTTAAAGCCTCGCCTCAGCCTAAATTATATATGCATTAGCCCGAATATAACAGCGGGAAACTGGAAGGTTGAGCTAACAGAACTGCCCCTCCTGCAATCAAGTCTTACTGATGGCTAAACTATCATGCCTCCTGTCGTTGGCCCCGACCCTGAACACATCTGTCTTTCGAACAATTCTTCCTGCATTGAAACGTACGCAGCTCCGAACATGAGTCCGAGCGGGCTCAAAAGTTTGTTTGCTGACTCTGTATGAGGTATTGACAACATCTACCCCAACAAAGACTCCATTGATTGGTTCAAACATTCTGGGTATCATCCACCTGCAACTCCAGCTTAAAAAAACACAACGACCCCTTTTTTTAATCCCAAGCCTTCCCGCTGTGGCATTATTTCCACTTCGGTTCAGGTGTAAACAGAGAGAGTTGCTCAATGGCGGAGAAAATAAAGGAGCTGCACAACGTGGGGCGATGTGGCGCGGCCTCCCGGCAGGACTCCATACTACTCCCTGTGTTCGTTCGGCAGGAGACAAGCTGCGTTGTTGTAGTTTGTCGATTTCGGTTGCTTTCATAGTGCGTAGAACCTCAGGCTGCTTATATATACGCGTACGCGCGGGCGCGTGCACATAATGCGTTGAAGTATTTTCCTGGTATCCTACATATGCTTGCTATCTTTAAACTTTGCACACAAGAGTGCTCTGTGCCTCGTGTGACAGTTGGTGTTGTATTTTGCAGCTTGGTCCTGGCTGTATTCACGGGCATTCATGTCTGATGGAATTGAAATTAAACTGAAATTGAATTGCCTTGAAATGAAATGAAACAGTCCCGTCTCTAGAGGCCGCACTTTCCGAGGAGGCGAGCCCAGTGATGCACATCTCTGAAGTCCTCGTTCCAACCCTAACTCTTTAGTCACATTTTAATCTGAATGTTTTTTCTAAGTTTGGCCCCACCTGCACATACATAAGTTTGAAGAACCCGCTCCCTTTTCTTACCTAAATATTGGCGACGATAACGACCGCACACCATTGAGGAATCTCGTTCTCGTCCACAGTACCATTTTTTCCCGTTCCCCTAACAAAGAGAACCCTATCGATACAGCTGGCCACATTTTACCCCCTTTCCTGCTGATCCACAGAACCACAGTCAATGCCAGAGACCTGACCAGCGAGACTTTCTCCTGCTTGGTCATTTGCACCTCTCTCGTCCCATCCAGAAGCATCCAAAGTTGTCTACCTGTTATTGAGCGGGTTGGCCACAAGGGGTCTCCGCACTGGGTCAGGGTGATTAACACCTTTCACCTTCCTGTCTGTCACCCAGTTTCCTGTGTCCTGCACATTACATGTAAATACCTCTCTATATTTCCTCCTTATCTCCCCTTGGCTTCGCGAATGATCCCCAGTTCATCCAGTTCCAACTCTGTAACGCAGATTGTTAGAAGGTGCAGCTGTATGACCTTCTTATAGGTGAAGTTGTCAGAGGTTCTGGAGGTCCCCATGCCTTCCCACATCTCGTAAAGGAGTATTTAACTCTCCTGCCAGACAATGCTACTGTTCCGACTTTGCGATTATATTGATAAAAAAACAATAATTAAACCGAAAATAATTCAACCAATACTTATGTGCCTTCCCTCATCCAAGACTCTCCTCTTTGAAGACTCAAAGAGATAAACTCTCTGATTTCCACTCAAATCCAATTCCCGCCAATCTTTCCCTCGTGTCCGGCTCATCACAAACACACACACACACGCACACACAGATTCAAACACTGATTGAAGATCTCTCCACACCGTCCCTTCACGCACTACTGATTTTAGACACTGGGTGACGCTTTCTCCGGACTGTCCTATCGCACACATCCCGGTTCAGACACAAACTGAAGCTTACACCCCCGGGTCCGTTCAGAAACTCCGATGTTCCGAAGCTTCTTCCCTCTCACCAATCCCCAGAACTCCGCCGTTCCTAAAGTCTTGAATTGTGTGCCGGCTCGGAGAATGTGCGAGTGTTTCTGTTCAGTGGATGTGCAGGGAACAGGAGAGAATTAGAAGAGGGGCTTGTTTTGGTGGCAGCACGGACATGGTGGTGAAATATTAGTCACTGAGATGAAGTGTTATCAAAACAAACGATCGGCCTGTTCGCAGAGAACAAGGCAGAGGCTCCGAACCGATAGATCGATAACCGGTGGAAGAAAGCTGGTTGGTGTAAAAGCAAACGTTACCTCTCCCCCTTTCCATATAAGCAGAGAGAGAGGGAGGTGCGTAGATAAGGGAGAGGGTTAATCGTACCGTGGAGGACCTTCAGGGGATGGAACGGTACAGGAAGACGGGGAGAGGAGTTGGGGAAGGACGAGATAACGGAGACGGCACGGTGTGCAGTGGAAGGAGAGGTGATGGAAACATGTTATGCAGAAAAAGATGGCGCTGGCGGAAACGGGAAGGGCTGTAGGGGAAAGTCGTGGATGACGGTGTCGAGGATGGTCGGCTGGGAAGGAGGGCTGATGACGAACAGGAGACTGAAAACTCAATGAACCAGGAACACCTTCTTCCCCTCCGCCAGGATATTCCTGAACGCACCAGCAGCAACTCCACATTTTTGTGACATTTATTAGCATTTGCATTTGACATTAATTTTACATATTTGCGCCCTACTGATCCTTCTAAAGAACAAATATCAGGTGGTCTAAGTCACAGATAATAAAACAGGCGGTGAACCCGGTAGAAAAGATGCGATACAGGTTGACAGGACATTTGACACGCTGGCCTTCATCAGTCAGGACACTGAGTCCGGGAGTCGGAGGTCAGGTTGCAGTTGCAGATGACGTCAGTCAGGCCGCCCTTGGAGTATGGAGTTCAGTTCTGCTTGCCTTGCTCTGAGAGGAATCTCAACGAACTGGAAAGATTGCAGAGGGAGATTTTTGAGGATGCTGCCGGGACAGGAGGGACTGAGTTATGGAGCGAGGTTGGGAATTCTGAGACTTTTTTCGGTGACCTTACAGAGGTGTACAAAACCACGAGGGACACAGATCAGGCGAATGTGTGCACTCTATATTCCCAGGTCTGAGGTATCGAGAACATTAAAGCACGTGATTGAGGTGAGAGTAGCTAAAGACAGAAGCGGGGAGCGAGTGGGGTTGGATAAAAGCGACACAGTGGGATGGGGAGTGTGAGTAGAGACGGAGCAGAGAATCGAGGGAAAGACCAGGAATAGAAGCGGGAATTCGGGAAAATGGGGATGAAGCAGAGGAGGCGGGAGCAGAGAGGGATGAGAGAGAGCCTTTAGATGGACGAGTGTAAAGAGAGAGCAAAATGTTGAGTAAGTTTGAGATAGAAGGAAAGAGGAGAATAGCATAAGGGTGAGGAGCAGCGTGGCGGAAGGGGTATTGTGAGTAGTTAAGGGAAATGGGGGAGAAAGAGAGTTTTATCATGATGTTCAATTCGGTCCCACTGGTTGTTGACAGAGATCCTGGATCTTTTCAGAAATAACTGGGCACAAAGGCGCAGACTTCTCACAGATGAAGCGCGCACGAACCTGATCGCAAGATTTAAGCTCAGAGTAAAATGTACATACAGCGCATTCGGGGTCTCCACCGCTCAGCCGGAACAAGACATTCGAAGCCACTTTCCTGTCAAAGAGGGGTAAACAATGTCAACGCATCTCCAGCAGTCAGTCCCCAAAACCACTGAAACCCTCCCTCGCCATTTGAGTACTGTTTTTGGGAGGGGGGGGGAATGCCTAGGGAAACGACAGCGGCTGTGCCACCGGCACAGAGTCCGGCCCTGTAGCTCAGAAAGGTAGGGAAAGGAAGAGGAGTGCAGAAGTAATAGGCTACTCGATAGTTAGGGGCTCATAAAGGTCATTCTGTGGACGCCATTGACCTGTGACACCCCAACATCTCCCACAACCCCACTTTCCCAGCACAGTCCTCTGTCAGTCACCACAGTAATCCATTGCCCCATTCTCTACCCAGATATCGGTGTCAGTGTCCAGAATAATAACAGTACCCAATCTTCTCCTCACAGGTCCATGTCAGTCCGCAAATTATTCCCACAGCTCCAGTGTCTTCCAAGCACCATGTCAGTCCTCAAAATGCTCCCACTTATTTACTGTCTCCCCACAGGCCTGTGTTTTCTGCCTAAGTACTCATACTCACGACTCCCACCCCACAGATCAGTGTCAGTCCAAACTACACCCACTGCCTGTCTCTCTCCCCACAGCCCCGTGCCGGTCACTGAAATAATGCCACTGCCCAGCACTCTTCTTAGGGACATGTCAATCACCAAACATCTCCCGCTTCCCATGCTCTCCCCACGGACTTGTCTCAGTCCCCAGAGTACTCCCTCTGAACCATTTTCTCCCAACAGATCTGTGTCTGTCCCCAAAGTACACCCCTCCCTCAGTCTCTCCCCACATACATGTGCCAGGCCCCAAAGTGTTCCCACTGCCTCACTCTCTCCCACAACCTGCGTCTGTTTCCCAAAGAGCTCCATAGCTCCACTCCTTCCCCACTGCCGCGTGCTAGTCCCCGAAATACTTGCACTTCCCACTCTCACCTCAAGGCCCCGTGCGAGTCCTGAAAATAATCTCAATGCCGAGCCTTCTCCCTAAAGATTTGTGTCAAGCACCAAAAGACTCCCACATCGCCCTCTCTTCCCAGAGCCCATGTCAGTTCCCACATTTGGAGAAGGAAGTCTGAGGATCAGAACGGGACTCCGGGGAGAGCCAATTTGATTCTATTCTTCAGATCGGAAGTAAGAGAGCAGGGATGGCGCAGGCGTGGGACGTCAGACTGTGAAACGGGGAAGATTTAAGACGCTAATTCGGGTTTAATTTGAAAAGGAAGTCTGAGGATCAGAACGGCAGTGCGGCGGGAGACATTTCGAATTTTTCATCTTCTCATCGGAGTAAAGACAGGCGGAACTAATTAGCCGTGTTACGTTGGACAGCGTCATTTTGCTGAAAGCGGAGTGAGCCGGGAGCAGTGTGAAGGTTTAAGGGCTTTGGCTCAACGGGCTTAGGCGGAAACGGGCGAGGCAAGGTAGGTTTCTTTTTAATTTTTCCTATTTTTTGAGGAAAGCGAGAATTATGAGTGTGAGGGCAGCTTGTTGTTCTCGCGGTCGGATGTGCGAGGTCCTGGAGTCCCCTAGCCTCCTGGACGTGTACAGCTGCACCAGGTGCGCAGAGCTGCAGCTCCTAAGGGACCGTGTTAGGGAACTGGAGCTGCAGCTCGGTGATCTTCGCCTGGTCAGGGAGAGTGAAGAGTTGATAGAGATCAGTTACAGGCAGGTGGTCACAACAGGGCCACGGGAAGCAGAGAGGTGGGTCACGGTTAGGAGAGGGAAGGGCAAGATGTCATGTACTAGATAGCACCCCTGTTGAGTACTGTTAGGGCGAGGGGGCAAACTACTTGGTGAAGAAGTCAGTGGCCGTGCCGGCGGCACAGTATCCGGCTCTGTATCTCAGAGGGGTAGGAAAAGGAACAGGAAGGCAGTAGTATTGGGGACTCGATAGTTAGGGGGTCAGATAGTCGATTCTGCGGACACGATCAGGAGACCCGGATGGTAGTTTGCCTCCTTGGTGCAAGGGTCCGGGATGTTTCTGATCGCGTCCAGGATATCCTGAAATAGCAGGGTGAGGAGCCAGAGGTCGTGGTACATATCGGTACCAATGAGACAGGTAGGAAAAGGGAAGTGGTCCTGAATGGTTAATGTCGGGAGTTCGATAGGGAATTGAGAAGAAGGACCGCAAAGTTAGGAATCACGGTATCACCGCCTGTGCAACACGTCAGTGAGTGTAGGAATGGAATGAGGTGGAGGATAAAAGCATGGCTGAAGGATTGGAGCATTGGGGAGTGATTGAAGTTTCTGGATCATTGGGACCTCTTTTGGGGCAGGTGTGAACTGTACAAACAGGACGGGTTAAACTTGAATCCGAGGAGGACAAGTTCCTGGCGGGGAGATTTGCTGGGGCTACTGGGGAGATTTTAAACCAGAACGGTTGTGGGTGGGAATCAACTTGAAAAGACAAGGGGAGAGGAGGTTAGTTCAAAAAAAGAGAAAGCCAGTAGACAGTGAGTGAGGGAGCATAGGCAAGTGACAGAGAAGGAATGCGCTCAGACCGAAGGCGTAGGGGAGAAGGGAGTAAAAGATAATAAATTTGTTTGCGTCGTTGGGGATAATCAGAGAGGAAGAGGTGGAGAGTTATTTAAATACACCTATTTTAATGCTACGAGCATTGTAAGAAAGGAGGATGGGCTCAGATCTTGGATTGATACCTGGAAAGATAATGTTGTAGCAATTAGTGAAACATGGTTGAAGAAGGATTGAAATCGGCAACTAAATATACATGAATTTCGTATCTTCAGGTTATAGAATCGGAAGGGCAAGAGGGGGAGGTATTGCATTGCCTGTCAGAGAAAGTATTACAGCGGTGGTTAGGCAGGATAGATTAGAGGGCTCGTCTAGGGAGTCTGCTTGGGTGGAACAGTTGAATGGGAAAGGTGTAGTGACAATTACAGACAACCTAATGGGAAGCGATGAATTAGAGGAGCAAAATTGTAAGGGGATAGCAGAGATTTGTAGTAATCACAAGTTTGTGATTGTGGGAGATCTGAATTGTCCACACATAGACTGCGAAGCCAATTTTGTAAAAGGTCTGGGTGGGTTGGTGTTTGTAGAATGTATGAAGGATAGTATTTAGCAACCATACATAGAGGTGCAAACTAGAGAAGGGGCAGTGTTGGATCTGCTGTTAAGGAATGAGATAGGACAGTTGACAGAGGCATGATTTGGGGAGCAGTTCGGGTCTAGTGGTCACAATCCCATTTGTTTCAATATAATTATAGATAAGGATAGGACTGAACTCAGGGTTGAGATTTTTGATTGGAGAAAGGCTAACTTTGAGGAGATGGGAATGTACTTAGAAGGATTGGATTGGGACAATTTATTTTATGGGAAGGATGTATTAGAGAAGTGGATTTCATTTAGAGTTAAAATTTGGAGGCTACAAATTCTTTATATTCATGCTGGGTTGAAAGAGAAGGTTAAAAGTTTGAGAAAGCCATTGTTCTCAAGGGATATTGGAAACTTGGTTCGAAAAAAAGAGAGAGAGAGAGAGATCTAAAATAAATATAGGCAGCATGGAGTAAATGAGTTGCTCGAGGAATATAAGAAATGTAAATAAAATCTTAAGAAAGGAATTAGAAAAGCTAAAAGAAGATATGAGTTTGCATTGGCAAGTAAGGTGAAAATAAACCCAAAGGGTTTCGGCACGGACTAGAAGGGTCGAGATGGCCTGTTTCCGTGCTGTAATTGTTATATGGTTATATCGTCTCTACAGTTATATTAATAGCAAAAGGATCGTGAAGGATAAAATTGGTCCCTTAGAGTGTGGAGCCAAAAGAGATGAGGGAGATGTTGAACAAATTATTTTCATCAGTATTCACTAAGGAGAAGGGCTTTGAGTTGTATCAGGTAAACTAGTAGCGTAGTTATGAAAACTATGTTTATTAAAGAAGAGGAAGTACTGAAACTTTTGAAGAATATAAAAGTGGTTAAGTCTCCGGGTCCTGACAGTTTTCTGTACAACTCTGGTCATAAAATTATAGAAAATATGTCAACAATATAGATAGAGTACAGAGGAGTTTTACTAGAATGTTACCTGGGTTTCAGCACCGAAGTTACAGAGAAAGGTTGAACAAGGTTAGTTTTTTTTTATTCTTTGGAGCGTGGAAGGTTGATAGAGGTATTTAAAATTCTGAGGGGGACAGATGGAGTTGACGTAGATAAACTGTTTTCCCATTGAGAGCAGAGGAATTTCAAACAAGAAGACATCACCTGAGAGTTAAGGGGAAAAAGTTTAGGGGCAACACGAGTACTAACTTCTTTACTCAGAGAATGGTAGCTGTGTGGATCGTGTTTCCAGTAGAAGTAGTAGAGACAAATTAGATTTAGTCTTTTAAATAAAAATAGATAGGAAAATTGTCAGGAATGGAATTGACGGTATGCGCTGAGTTCAGGTAGGAGAGACTAGGTGAGAGTAATCTTTCGGCACGGACTAGAAGGGCCGGGATGGCCTGTCTCCGTGCTGTAATTGTTATATAGTTATCTGAATTTTACTGCACAATCTCTACTAACAGCCCGTGTCGATCCACAAAGAAATCCAATTGCCCATTCTCTCGCCGCAGAACTTTCGCTATCTCCAAAACTTCCCAATTGCCCACTCTCTCCCCACAGCCCTTGTCAGTCCGCAAACTCATACCAATGCCCACTCCCTTTAGCAAACCGTGTCTGACCACAAACTAATCTCACTACCCACAACCTTCCCGCAGCCTGTGCCAGTCCCGAAAATTAAATCTACCGCCCACTCGCCTCTCGCAGCCCGTATCAATCCGACGACCCACTTTCATCTCAGAAACTTGCAAGACCCCATTTCTCACCCGTCTTTGCATTTTCCAATCCAGTATGAACTGTCTTGGTCGCGGACAGCTTTGCCAATAAAATTCTGTGAAATTAAATTGGTATCATTAATGATTGATTTCGAGCAAAATTTAAGGAGTGTCCCTTTATGTCTAACCCCAGGAGAGTGTAAAGAGATGGGGTTGAAGGAGCTTCATTCTGTGTCTCACCACACTAGAATGTGATGGCACGGTGTGGAGGGAACCTCACTCTTTGTCTGACCACGGGAGTGTGTGATGGGACGGTGTGGAGGGAGATTCACTCTGTGTCTGATCCCGGGAGTGTGTGATGGAACGGTGTGGATGGAGATTCACTCTGTGTCTGACCCCGGGAGTGTGTGATGGGACGGTGTGGAGGGAGAATCACTCCGTGTCTGACCCCGGGCGTGTGTGATGGGACTTTGTGGAGGGAGATTCACTCTGTGTCTGACCCCGGGAGTCTGTGATGGGACGGTGTTGATGGAGATTCACTGTGTGTCTGCCCCCGGGAGTGTGTGATGGGACGGTGTGGAGGGAGCTTCACTCTGTGTCTGACGTCGGGAGTGTGCGAGAAGAACTTATGGAGGGAGCTCTCTGTTTCCGACCACGAGAGAGTGTGATGTGACGATGTGGAGGAGATTCACTCCTTTTCCGACACCGGGAGTGTGTGCTGGGACTAGAAGGACGGAGATTCACTCTTTGTCTGACCCGGGAAGTGAGTGATCAAACGGTGTAGAGGGAGCTTCACTCTGGTGTCGGTCTATATTCCGTCTATCTGACACGTACCTCTTCTTCTACTGAATTTATTTCAAGAAGTTTAGAATCAGAGTTCAAACAATTCTGTTTCGCTTCATCGTAGGAACCGTTAAACGTGGACATAAAATAACACGGGTCTTTATTTCTGATCCAGTCCTGGGAAAACGCTTGCTCTGCAAATTAGGAACAAGGAACAGCGAATCACCCTCCGCACCTTCCATTACATCCCCTGTGTGTCAGACACAGAAAGAGACAGTCCTCACCGTCCCATCACATGCAACTGGTCAAATACAGAATTAAACACTCCCATCACCGGTCCCTTGACAAATTTGCTCTGGAATTTCCGAACAAGTAACAGTGAATCCCCTACATCCGTTTATTGCATCCGCTGGAAGACAGACATAGAAGATGGATCCCTACGCACCGTCCAATCCTAGTCAGAGATGCAGAGCGAATCTCCCTCGACACAGTCCCATCACACACTCCCGGGGTAGGGCACAGAGATGAAGCTCCCTCCATATCGTCCTATCACACAATCTTCGGGTAGAACACAGAGTGATGTTCCCAGCAGACTGTCCCAACACACAATCCTGTTGTCAGTAACAGAGTAAAGCCCCCTCCACTTCGTCCGATCACTCACTCCCGGGGTCAGACACAGAGTGAAGCTCACTCAACACTTTCCCATCGCACACTGCCGGGATGAGACACAGCATGTAGCTACCTCCACAGCGTTTCATCACGCACTCCCGGCATGGACACTGAGTAAAGCTCCCTCCACACTGTCCCATCACAAATTCATTGGGTCGGACACAGTAGTGCTCTCAGCAGACCGTCCCAGCACAAAGTCCTGTTGTCAGAAACAGACGGAAGCTCCCTCCACAGCGTCCGATCACACACTCCAGTCGTCAAATATAAGTGATGCTCCCTCCATAGTATTCCATCATACGCACACTGTGTCATTCACAAAGTGAAGCTCCTTCCACATCATCCTGTCACAGTCGACACAGGTCAGACGCAGAGTGACACTCATTCCATAAAGTCCCATCACACTTCCAAGGGTTTCACCCAGTCTGAGCTCCGTATTACACTGTTCCATCAGACACTCAGGTAAAAAACAGAGTGAAGTTCCCTCCTCACTCTCTCAATGCTCAATCCTGGGGTAAGACACAGAGTGATTCTCCCTGCATAGCATCCCATCGCAAACGCACTGTGTCAGACACAGAGTGCAGCTCACACCACACTGTCCCACCACACACTCCCGGAGTCGGACACAGAGTGAATCTCCCGCGAAACTGCCCCATTATACGTTCCCGGGGTCAAATAAAAACGACCCTCTCGCCCTTCTATCACGCATCCCGTCGTCAGAATCAAACTGAAACTCGTTCACACCGTCCTGTCACACTCTCCTGCTGTCAGACTCAAACTGAAACTCCCACTACTGCACACAATTACACATTCATGGAATCCGTCACCAGTTGTAGCTCCCTTAACTCCGCCCCATCACAAACTTCAACAGTCAGAGACAGGCTCATTTCCGCCATCCTATCTCAGAGATCCTGATGGATAGATACAAATAGAATTTCAAACCATACCGTCCCGTCACACCTCCCGGGGTGAGACACATGAATTAGCTCCGTCTGCAATTTCCAATCACGCAACACGTTTCCAGACACTGAGAGATTCTCCTTCAATACTGTCCCATCATAGAAACCAGGAGTAAACATAGAGTGGAACTCCCTTATAATATTACATCATACACACTCGGGTCAGACACAGAGTGAAGTTCTTTCTCACTCCTCGGCCCAATCACACACTCATTGGTTTAGACTGCAAGCTGCTCAGTGTCAAATCACACGCACTTAGGGATAGTCACACTGGGATTCTTCCTCCACACCGTCCCATCACACACTCCCGAGATCAGACTCGCTATGCAACGACCACGGCAACGTCCCATCACAGGCAACCGGAGCCAGTTAGAGAGTCAAGATCCCTACAGGACATCCAATCACTTACTTCTTTAAAGGTCAGACACAAACTGACGTTCCATTCACAATGTCCCGTCACACATTCTCGGGGACAGACGAAGAATGAGGCTCTTGTCTCACGTTCGCATCATACTCTCCCCGTGTCAGACACAGTATGATGCTCCTTCCACACTGTCCTATCACACACGACCGGGGTCAGTCTCAGACTGAAGATTTCACTCCACCTCACTATCACCCACTCCTTGGGTCAGACATGGAGTGAAGGTCTTCAAATTGCACAGGGGTCGGAAGACGAGCGAATCTCCCTCCCCACCGTCCCATCACACACATCCAGGGTCAGACACAGAGGGAAGCTGCCTCAACACCGTCCTATCACACACACACACCCGGGGTCAGACACAGAGATAAGCTGCCTCCACACCTTCCCATCACACATTCCGGAGCATAACATAGTGTACATCTCCCTCCTTATGCTCTCCTTACGCCATACACCTCCTGGCGAATCACAGAATGGAGTGCTCTCTGAACCGTCCCACCATGCTCAGCTGTGTTCACACACAAAGCGAAGTTTCGCCCACACTCCCCCCGGCACACTGACGGGTTAAAACTCGCTTCACAACATCCAATCGCACTCTCTGGAGTCAGTAATAGACTGAAACTTCCTCCACGGATCCCTATCACACACTTACCGGGCCAAACACAAAGTAAATCACCCTCCATACCATCTCTTCACACACTCCGGATGTCAGGCACAGAGTGACGCTCCCTCTCTCCATGCCTGCCCTGTGATGAGGAGCGGGTGAAAGAGGGGGATGATGCCTCACCTCTTCTGCTGGTCAACAATTCACAGATTTGTGCCTTGGTTTCGTTGACAGATCTGTACTTCGTTTCCATCTCAGTGAACTGGTGCCGGAGATCTCTGTGCATTCCTTTAAGAAAAGACAGATTTCAGTTGAACGAATAAAGCTTGTCTTGAATGGTTGAGTTTAACTCATGGTAGTTTCGGTCGGAGGTGACCTTAGACTGACGGATATGTGATACTGAGAGAGATGGTGAAGGATCTTTAGCGTTTACAGTGACACGTGAGTTAGTGTCACCCTAACAAACGGGTCACAGAGAGTGTTGTATCAATGTCACGGTGAAGGATGTTTTGTGGCACAGTGAGATGTGTCGGTACCACCTTGAGTGGCGTTTCTGTGTCACGCTGAGGGGTATGTCAATTTCCCGGTGAAGGTTTTGTTGTTGTTACCATGGGAGAGTCTGTGTCAGTATCGTGCGGGGCATATCCGGCTGCTGTGAGGGACGTGTCGGTGTCACGATGACAGTAGTTTCTGTGCCCCTGCGAGAGGTGTGCCGGATCTCAATCTCGATGTCTAGACGAGGGCAATGCCAGAGTGAGGGGTGTGCTGGTCTCACAGAGAAGGGTATGTCTGTTTAACGGTGAGAGACATGTCATTGTCTCGGTGTGTGTGACAGTGTCACGCTGAGCAGTCCGACGGTATCACAGAGGGGACTATGTCGGTTGCATTGTGAATTGAGATCTCGGTACCACGTTCAGGGTTTTGCCTGTGTCAGGGTGAGGTGTGTGTAATTGCGTCAGTGAGAGGTGCATCGTTGTTATGTTGAGGGGTGAGATTGCCTCCGTGAGGGCTGTTCCAATTGCTTCTGAGTCTTTGTCACGATTCGCAGCGGAGCGGATCACGTTGAGGGGCGTGATGGTGTCACGGTCTACGTTATCTCAGTGTCACGGTGAAAATCCTGACACTGTCACTGTGAGGTGTGTTTCGGTGTCACCTTGAGCAGTTTATCAGAGACACGGTCAGGGGCATATCTATATTACAGTGAGCGGTGCGTTGCGGTCAGCGTGACTGACATGTGTGACTGATGGTCGTGTCCGTGTGGCGTTCAGGAGTGCTTCTTGTGTCTCGTTGAAGGTCGTGATTGTGACAGCATTATTGATGTTCTGGTGAATGGCGTGTCGTTGTCAGGACGAGTCTTGATTGTGTTACGGTAAAGGCCGTGTTTTTACCACGGTTTGGGGTGCGTCC
>JAUOBT010000085.1:7895-19701 GCA_032362145.1 Hypanus berthalutzae | reverse complement strand
CTTGGAAGTAGGAGATGTCGGGGTAAGTTTTTTTACGCAGAGAGTGGTGAGTGCGTGGAATAGGCTGCCGGCAGCAGTAGTTTTCGCGGATACCATAGGGTCTTTCAAGAGACTCCTGGATAGATACATGGAGCTTAGAAAAATAGAGGGCTATTGGTAACCCTAGGTAATTTCTAAAGTAATTTCTAAAGGCCCCCTTTATTACAACTCTTTGCCTCCTGTCAATCAGCCTCTGCTTTATCCTTGCTAGAATGTTCCCTGTAATACCATGAGCTCGTAGCTTGTTAAGCAGCCTCATGTGTGGCACCTTGTCAAAGGCCTTCTGAAGTGAAGGAGGGAGATTGAAAATCTGGACCTGTTGGTCTGCTTTGTCGGATGTGTTCTTTCATTCTATTTTGTTTCTTGTATTTCTTGTGATTTACTGCAAGAAAAGGAACCTAAGGGTTGTGCATACTGACTTATACGTACTTTGATAATACATTTGCTTTGATCTTTATAGTTTGTTTAATTAATTAAAAACAGAAGGAATAAAAGGCTCGGCATCAGGTTGGCAGGCTGTGGTTAGTGGGGACTTCACAGATCAGATCTCCGCACCAAGCTCTTCAGTGAACCAAATAAAAAGTTCCCATGTTTGTGGATGAGATAAAAAGTACTAGAGTATTTTCGTCCTGGACGATTGTGTGCTGGTCATTAGGGTCCCTGGACTTTTGCATCCTTTTTTTTTCGTTCCGGTCACTTGCATCCCACCATACATCTAATCAATTAGGGTAATTGTAGGCAAATGAGGGGGGGCCTCATTTGCGACTGAGCTACTTATAAACAACTCCCCACATTTCCTGTTACAATTTGGCTTCAAACTTACATTTTCTTTCAGAAACTAGGCTATGTCACAGTTCTTGAAATCAAGCAAAACTGGAAACATACTTAGTGATGACGGAAATTATATCTATCACTATCATAAGAAAAATGCTGTGGGCATGAAAACTTACTGGGGATGTGTGGTACAATCCTGCAAAACAAAAGTTCATACCAAGAGGATATAACAACAAAACGATTAATGGCCATGGTTCTTCTGCTGCTGCAACTAAAGCAAAAGATTCGATTTTAGAATTGAAAGAAACTGCAATATCCTCACAAAAACCAACAAGACATCTCATTGGAACAGCTTTGTCAAAACCTGGTCACCGAATTACAGGAAGGATATTAATAAGGTTGAAAGAGTGCAGAGAAGGTTTACAAGGATGTTGCCGGGACGTGAGAAACTGAGTTACAGAGAAAGGTTGGATAGGTGAGGACTTCATACCCTGGAGCGCAGATGAATTAGGGGAGTTTTGATAGAGATGTATAAAATTATGATGGGTATAGATTGAGTGAATACAAGCAGGCCTTTTTTCCACTGAGTCTAGGGGAGAAGAAAAACAGAGGACATGGGTTAAGGGTGAAGGGGGAAAAGTTTAAAGGGAACATTAAGGGGGGATGTCTTTTTCACACAGTGAGTAGTGGGAGTGTGGAATGAGTGGCCAGATGAAGTGGTATATGCGGGCTCACCGTTAACATTTAATTAAAAACTTGGACAGCTACATAGATGAGAGGTGTATGGAAGGATACATCCCAGATGCTGATCAGTGGGTCTAGGCAGAAAAGAAAATGGTTCGGCACAGCGAAGAGGGCCCAGAAGGCCTGTTTTTATGCTGTAATGTCAAGTGGTTGTATGATTCTATTAGTCCCGCTCCAGTTCAGGTGCAACCCGTCCCGTCTGAACAGGTTCTACCGCTTCCTGGAACCATGCCCAATTATCCAGAAACACGAAGCCCTGCCTCCTGCAATAACTCCTTAGCCATGTATTTAGCTGCATTATCCTCCTATTTAGAGCCTCACTAGCACGTGGCACGGTTCGCAATACTGAGATTGCCAACCTGGAGGTCCTGTCCTTTAACTCTGCACCAAACTACTTAAACTGTCTTTGCAGGACATCGTGCTCCTTCCTATTCACTTCACTGTTCCCTACATGGTCCAAGACATCTGGCTGCTCACCCTCCCTCTTGAGAATACTGAGAATACTGAGAATACTGGGAATACTGGGAATACAAAGGTGTTAGAGGTTTATGCAGGGGAACATCTTTAACCTATTATTTAAAATACCATTCGTCTCAAGGTAGTTATGAAAAAGGAGAGGTCCGGTCCTCCGGTTTGGATTCTAAATTAGAACAAGGCCAATTTTACATTGGATCAGAATGATCGGGAAAGTCTGGATTTGGACAAGTTTATTTTTCCTCTGGCGATGGTGCGCTTGGTAATTTAGATCCCTAGCGCAGTTTAATCTCAGTGGTCAAGTGAATGCCCTATGCTCTGAATAGTGGGATGTGTTGAAGGAGAGAGGGACTTTGGTGTACAAGACTGGGGTACACACACTGTGAATGGTGATGAGTGCCAAGGGACTGACAAACGTCCCACTCGACACCGACGCAGCCTCGCCGTGAAACCAACACGTCCTTCATTGTGACTCCGATAGTCAGAAACACTCTGCATCATAATACTGACACACTCCTTTTGGTCTCCATTACCCTTACCACTCCCGTCTCCTCACTAACTAACCCCTATATCCTCGTCAGTATTCCCACTACCATAGCTTTCCTCGATTGCGTTACACACCTCCATCACTCCTACATTTGGCCTCTTTCCGTCATCCCACACCTCCCCAATGCTCGTCCATGTATTCATATGGAACTGTGATGAGGGAGTGGGAAATTTGTCACACCTCCCACTTTCCCGCCGAATATCGATTTCTCGGTTCTGAATCTCTCCACTGCTCTGTGTGGTCAGGCCGATCATGCGGTTTCACCCCAACAGCCTCCATTGGCTGTAATCTCACCACCCCTTCCTGCAAAGCGCTCTACATTCATTTCGGCCTCTGTTCTCCACAGCCCATCCGTGGAGCAGGGGGAAGGTTATCCTGCAAAGCGCTGTGCACTCATTTCGGCCTCTGTTCCCCGCACCCCATCCGTGGAGGAGGGAGAAAGTTATCGACTTCACACCAACTGAACCCAACAGCCTGTTTTGAGACGGTGTGGTTGGAGCACCCTCCAGTGGTTGACATCTGATAGTGCATGATACGACTGTGTGGCGAGAGATTCATTCAGTGTCAAACTACAGATGTGTGTGATGGGGCTGCCTGTAGTGAGCTTCAGTTCTTCCCTGACCCCGGGTGAGTGTTCGGAACGGGAAAGAAGGAGCTTCCCTCTGTGTCTGTACCCGAAAACGTGTCATGGGAAAATGTGGAAGGAGATTCGCCAGGGAGCTGTGTGATTGGATGGCATGGAGTGACACCCCGCTCTGTATCTGAGTGAGAGAGACAGGTGATTTCCTTGTCTGCAAGCAAACAGAAGGAGTCAGGTAAGTGTCACTCACACGTGTCGGCGAGTGGTCATTAAATAGCAGCGATTCACGGAAGTATCAGCGTTTAAACAGCAACCACTCAAGGTCTGGGATTCATTAGCAAGTGCAAATAAAATATATGGCGGTTGCAAGCGGAGAGGGAACTGTTGGAATGAGCAGTGTCATCGTGGCGATTATTTACCACTTTGGCGCTTCAAGGGGGAAAGAGCTGAGTGAGAGAAAGCACGAAACTGTTGAGAGATTTGTTTTCGTTTCATTTATTGATTGCGTCTTCAGAGTGGCACAGTTAGACTAGTAGGCAATTGCTGGCTGGAGCGTTGAATGCTCCTCTTGCAGGACGTGGGACGGCAGGGAGACCTCCAGTGTCTCTGACGACTTATGATGACGACATCTGGATGCAGCTTTTAACACTCGGGGTTAAGGAGCTGTAACTGGAAATGGATGAACTCGGGGTCATTCGGGAAGCAGAGGGGATGATAAGGATGCCATATTGGAAGCAGTTAGACCCACCGTGTAGGACAGAGGAAACAGCGTGATAGTCAGGAAGCTGAAAGGGGTTAAGCAGCCAGGGCAGAATATTCTTGTGGCGATATTCCTGGGCGATGTGGATTGGGAGAGGCTATTTTCTTGCAGAGGTATAGCTGGTAATTTGAAGCCCAACCGCCAATTAACCTCAGTGCCCATGGGAAAGGCCAGGACCGTCAATGGTGGGAAGGGCTGACGGCGAGAGCGATTTGGGTGTACACTGCTGGGATACACATATTGTGAATGGTGAGAAGAGCCGAGGAAACGAGCGACGGGAATTGGGACTTGGGTGTACACTGCTGGGATACACACATTGTGAACGGTGAGGAGAGCCGAGGAAACGAGCGTCGGGAATTGGGACAGAGTCTCCAGTTTCCGAGTCCACAAACTAGTTTCTTGTCGCCTCGTTACAGGAAGAATGTGGGGGTCTTCGGAGAGAATGCAGAAGAACTTCACAGGGACGCTGCCTGGAACAGACAGTATAATCTATAACCAGATAGACCAGACAGTCTGTGCATTCCTGTAGAGAGAAGGAGACTGAGGTGGGAGCAGATACAGGTCTATATCATTATGAGAGACACAGCGAAACCAGACAGTCTGTATATTAGTCTAGAGCGGCGGAGACTGAGTTGGGAGGAGGTACAGGTCTATATCATTATGAGAAATGCAGGGAGACCAGACAGACGGTTTATCAGTCCAGAGCGGCAGAAACTGAGCTGAGAGGAGATACAGGTCTATATCATTATGAGAGACACAGGGAGACCAGGCAGACGGTGTATTAGTCTAGAGCGGCGGAGACTGAGGGGGGAGGAGATACAGGTCTATATCATTATGAGAAATGCAGGGAGACCAGACAGACGGTTTATCAGTCCAGAGCGGCGGAAACTGAGCTCAGAGGAGATACAGGTCTATATCATTATGAGAGATACACGGAGACCAGACAGACGGTGTATTTCTAAGGAGCGGTGACAGGCAGGAGCGTGTACAGGGATTGTAGGGAGTTGGACATTGCGTCGGCAGAAAGGATTTCATTGGGCCTGTTCTTTTCAGTCATTTCCGTTCATTGCTTTTCAGGAGGGCGGGGACTGATTTGAACTCGGAGAGAGGGAAGAGCAGGGGTGGGTTAGATCAGGGAAAATGACCATTAACAAATTCACGAAACGACCTTTTTTTTTCCACAGACGACATGGGAAGTGAACGGAGAGACCGATTAGACTCAAGCATATGGCTAATCTGCGTTTTAACAGTGGCCCTCATTATCACGGGTATCTGCTGGAGGATTCATGGTGAGTTTCAGACCGGTCGCAACGATCAAACCGCAGAGAATAAAAATGGCCTCTTTCAAATCGACACATTCCCATCATGTCCCGGAAACACCCTTTACTGTGATACCAAGACACCCCTCACAGTGGTACTGACGGGCCAGTTATAATGACTACGACACATCCCTCACTGTGACCCCGACACAACCCCCATCAACACAGAGCTCAACGTGATACCGACACACAACTGCCAACCATAGAGCATGACAGCACAGAAACAGGCTTTTTGGCACTTCTTGCCTCTGCTGACCCATTTTTACAGCCTAGTCCCACTGACCTGCAGCTAGACCATATCCCTGCATACCCCTCTCATCCATGTTCCAGTCCAAGCTTTCCTTCAATGATAAAAGTAGGCCT
Organism: Hypanus berthalutzae; assembly: GCA_032362145.1. Classification (NCBI taxonomy): domain Eukaryota; kingdom Metazoa; phylum Chordata; class Chondrichthyes; order Myliobatiformes; family Dasyatidae; genus Hypanus; species Hypanus berthalutzae. Next base: position 14,101 of record JAUOBT010000085.1, on the reverse strand, counting down.
GCATTCACCACTTCAAATGGCGGCTCGTTCCACACTCCCACTACTCTGTGTTTGAACAAGCCCCCATTAATGTGCCCTTTAAACTTTTCGCCCTTCCCCCTTAACCCATGTCCTTCGTTTCTTTTTTCTCCCCTAAACCCAGTTGTATAAACCTGCTTGCATTCACTCTATCTATACACAACGTAATTTTATACACCTCTATCAAATCTCCCCTCATTCCTGACGCTCCATGGAATAAAGTCCTAACCTAATCAATCTTCCTCTGTAACTCAGTTTCTCAAGTCCCGGCAACATCCTTGTAAACCTTCTCTGCACTCTTTCAACCTTATTAATATCCTTCCTCTAAGTAGGTGACCAAAACTAAACGGAACACTCAAATTCGGCCTCATCAATGTCTTATAAAGCCTCGCCATAACATTCCAACTCTTATATTCAATAACTTGATTTATAAAGGCCAATGTGCCGACAGCTCTGTTTACGACCCTATCTACCTGTGACGCCACTTTTAGAAAATTATGTATCTGTATTCTCAGATCCCTCTGATCTACTGCACTCCTCAGTGTCCTACCATTTACCTTGTCTGTTCGACCTTCTTTATTCCTTCCAAAGTACAATACCCCACACTTGTCTGCAGTAAACTCCATCTTCCATTTGTCATCCCACTTTTCCAACTGGTCCAATTCCCTCTGCAAGCTTTCAAAATCTTCCTCACTGTCCACTACACATCCAATCTTTGTATTATCTGCGGATCCAATTCACCACATTATCATCCAGATCATTGATATAGATGACAAATAGCAATGAATACAGCACTGATTCCTGTGGCACACCACTCGTCACAGGCCAGTACTCAGAGAAGCAATCCTCCACTATCACTGTCTGGCTTATCCCATTGAGCCAACGTCTAATCCAATTTACTGCCTCACCATGTATACCTAGTGACTGAATCTTCCTAACTATCCTCCCTTGCGGGACCTTGTCAAAGTCCAGGGCCCCAGAAATTTCAACACTACTCTTCTTCAAAGTCCAAGCGAATACTTTGTCTGCTCATGAGAATTTATCTACTCAGATTTGCTTCAAGATAGCAAGCCCATATTCTTCTTTAACTGTTGATGTTCCGAGTCCTCCCTACTTGTTTACCTTATTTCCAGAGGCTCCTTACAATTCCTTAGTAAATACAGATGCTAAAAATAAAGAAATAAAATGACCCCCCCATTTCCTTTCGTTCCATACATAGCCGAATGCTCTGTTCTTCAAGAGGACCAATTTTATCCCTCAATTTTATACACCACAAGCACCTAATTTGTTCCGGTCGTGGTTTCTCGTGCCCCACAAGCGACCAGGAGACGAAGAAGGTTATTGAAGAAGTGTTAAACTTTAATTTGCAAATGAAAGCTGAGACAGTCAGTGAGATAGTAGGCGATTGCCCACCGATCCGTGTACATAGCATTTTTATAGCATTCTCCTGGGTTAGTTTCATTAGCATATCCAATCGGTCTATAGGTGCACATCACAAGTACATCCGCCACTATTGTTTCTATCCATTGACTTAATCATGTTCTAATCTGCATCTCTTAACTTCCTCTTATTAACACACCATTGTCTTCTACATTCTTAAGATTTCATTCTCCGACTAAATTGGATACATGCGTAGCAAATAGAAAGTTCAATCTACATAATCTACATCAAAGCTGACTACATAGTTTTTGTTACACAGCAAACAAGTTCAAAGCAATACATCTCTGAGCTACCTCCCATTAACACACCATTGTCTTCTACATTCAATTGGATACATACATAGCAAATAGCAAACAGACTGCATAATTCACCTCTCTTAGCTTTCCATTATTAACACACCAGTGTCTTCTAAATTTTTAAGATTTCATTCTCTAGCAAATAGCAAGCTCAAAGCTGACCACATAGTTTTGGTTACACAGCAAACAATGCAACCTTTATACTCCAATACTCCTTGTTGCCGATAACTTTCATACATCTCTCTCTTCTTCTTTATCAGATTTCCAATCCACGCTTTTTCGATACTTTCTCATTTCCTCAAATTTCCCCTTTTTCCAGTTCAGTACCTCAACCCGAAGACCTGATCTATCTTTATCCATGACCAAGTTGAAAATAATGGTGTTATGATCACTAGACCCAAAGTGTTCCCCGACACACACTCCCGTCACTTGTCCTATCTCGTTTACTGGTCGGAGATCTACTATTGCATCCTATCCAGTTGGTACCTCTATATCTTAATTTAGAAAACTTTCCTGATCACATTTTACAAACTCTGACCCGTCAGCATGGAAGCCCCAACAATATGTGGAAAAATGAAAATCTCTTACTCTCACAACTTTATGTTTCCTGAAGTTGTCTGCTATCTCTCTGCAGTTTTGCAGCTCCAATTCCCGCTTACTATTGCATGTTCAGATATACAATCCCATTAATGTGGTCATATCTTTCCTGTTTCTCAGTTCCACCCAGATGGCCTCGGTAGACAAGCCCTCCAATCTATCCTCCCTGAGCACTACTGTAACATTTTCCCTGACTAGCAATTCCAACGCACACCCTTCATCCCTTTGTCTCTACCACCTCTGAAAATTCGTATCCCTGGAACATGAAGCTGCTAGTCCTGTCCCTCCTATAGACAAGTTTCACTAATGGCTATAAAGTCATAATTCCATGTGTTACTCCATGCGCACAGCTCGTCTGCATTCCTCAAAATACTCCTCGATTTTAAATAGGAACACCGCAGAAGATTATTGCCACCACACACAGATCTTCTATTTCTGACTTTGTATGAACTTTTAACATCATATCTTTTCACCCCCGCTCCACTATCTGGTCTGGCACTCTGGTTCCCATCCCCTTGCAAATCTAATTTAAACCATCTGCAGTTGCACTAGTAAACGTCCCTGCAAGGAAATGGGTCCTCCTTTAGTTCAGGGGTAAACGTTCTCTATTGTACATGTCCCACCTACTCAGACGAGATCCCAAAGATCTAAAAATCTGAAACCCTGTCCCCTACACTAGTTCCTCAACCAGGTGTTCATCCTCCAGATCATCCTACACTTACCCTCACTGACACGTGGCACAGGAAGCAATCTTGAGATCATTACACTCGAGGTCCTTCTTTTTAACTTCCTACCGGACTCTCCATACTCACTCTTCAGGACCTCCTCATTCTTTCTTCCAACGTCATTTGTACCGACGAGAAACATGACATCTGGCTGCTCACCCTCCCACTTCAGAATGCTGTGCACAAGATCAGAGACATCCCTGACCCTGGCACACGGGAGGAAACAAACCATCCGGGAGTCTCTGTCACGACTACAGAAACTCCTATGTGTACCTGTAACTATCGAGTCTCCTGTCACTACCGCTCTCCCCATCTACCCCTCCCTTCTGCACTGCAGAACTACACAGTGCCAGAGATCCGGCAGCCGCAGCTTGTCCCAGGTAAGTCAACTGTCCCAACAGCATCCAAATCGGTATATATGTTGTTCAGGGGAAAGGCCGCAGGGGATCCCTGCTCTGTCTGCCCTTTCCCCCTTCCCTCGCCTGACGATAACCCAATTACCGGTGTCCTGCTTCTTTGCCGTAACTACCTCCCTGAAACCACGATCTATAAACTCCTCATTCTCGGGATTGATCCGGTGGTCATCCAGCTCCTGCTCCAGTTCCCAAACGCGGATTGTTAGGAGCTGCAGCTGGATGCACTTCCTGCAGGTGTCGGTGTCAGGGACAGCGGAGGTCTCTCTGACTTCCCACATCGTGCAAGAAGAGCATTCCAGCATCCTCCCTGGCATTCTCTCTACTCTAAACTAACGAAACAAAACTTACCGGAACATACATTTGATAAGGTACCACACGGTAGTCTTATTCCGAAAGGCAGAAGGCATGGGCTGCAGGGAAATTTTGCCAAGTGGATTCAGAATTCGCTTTCCTGCAGAAAGCAGAGGATGTTTATGGAGGGAGTACATTCAGATTGGAGGGCTGTTACTAGTGGTTTCCCACAAGAATCGGTTCTGGGACGCCTACTTTTCGTGAATTTTATTAACGATCTGGATGTGTGGGTAGAGGTCTGGGTTGGCAAGTTTTCAATCGACACGAAAGTCTGTGGTGTTGTGGATCGTGTGGAGGATTGTCAAAGATTGCAGAGAGACATTGACAAGATGCAGAAGTGGGCTTAGAAGCGGCAGATGCAGTTCCTCTCGGAGAATTGTGAGGTGGTAGAGTTTGGAAGGACAAACTCTAAGGCAGAGTACAAAGTAAATGGCAGTATACCTGGTACTGTGGAGGAGCCGAGGGATCTGCGGGTATATGTCTACAGATCCCTGAAATTTGCCTCACATGTAGATAGGGTAGTTAAGAAAGCTTATGGACTGTTAGCTTTCATAAGTCGAGGGATAGAGTTTAAGAGTCGCTGGGTAATTCTGCAGTTCTATAAATCACTGGTTAGGCCACACTTGGAGTAATGTGACCAGTTCTGGTCCCCTCACTAGAGGAGGTATGTGGAAGCATTGGAAAGGGTACAGAGGAGATTAACCAGGATTCTGCCTGGTTTAGAGATGATGCATTATGAACAGAGATTAAAAGAGTTAGATGTGAAGACTCCTGATAAAGGTATACAAGTTATTAAGAGGAATAGATAGAGTGGACTGGGAGCGCCTCTTCCCCAGGGCAACACTGCTCAATACAAGAGGACCTGGCTTTAAGGTAAGGCGGGGGGGTGGGAGGCAAGTTCAAGGCGGATATTACAGGAAGAATTTTTTACTCAGAGAGTTGTTGTTATGTAAAATGCACTGCCTGAGTCAGTGGTGGAGGCAGATACACTCGTGAAATTTAAGAAACTACTAGTGAGGTAAATGATAGACATTAAGGTGGGGTCTAGGGCTTTACTGTTTGCGGAAAGGAGGATGAGAGGAGACATGAAAGAGGTATACAAGATATTAAGAAGAATAAGTAGCGTGGTCAACTAGCGCCTCTTCCCCAGGGCACCACTGCTGAATACAAGAAACCATGGCTTTCAGGTAAGGAGTGGGAAGTTCAAGGGGGATATCAGAGGAAGGTTTCTTACCCAGAGAGTGGTTGGCGCGTGGAATGCACTGCCTGAGTCAGTGATGGAGGCAGAAAGACTAGTTTAATTTAAGAGACTACTAGACAGGAATATGGAGGAACTTGAAATGGGGGTTTATATGGGACGCTTGGTTTAAGCGTCGACAAAACATTGTGGGCCTAAAGGATTGTACGTTATTATTCTATGTTCTATGTTCCATAAGACGGACACACAGTAACCGTGATAAAAACACGGCCTTTACCGTAACACAGTCAAGACTCGTCCTGACACCGACACGCCATTCACCATCACATCAACAATGCTGTTACCGTAGCATTTAACGAGGCACAGATGCACTCCTATCCGCGACACTGACACGACCTTCACGGTGACACTGAAGTACCGTACACCATGACACCTTCACGCTCCTCAATGTTATCAGCTTCGCCCTTCACCGTCATAAAGACTCAGAAGTCACTGTAACACCGCACACCGTGACGGTATCACCCCTCAACATTACACAAACGCACCACTCAATGAAACAATTACCCGCACCTCACCCTGACAAAGGCAAACCCCTGAGCGTGATACCAACACTTAAATTCACAATGACACCTCCATAGTACTCTCAGTGACACCATCACACACCTCAGCGTGACCATCTCACACAAGCCGTGGCCAGGACATTTCCCTCACCGTGACACAGACATACGCCTCTCGGTGAGACTAACACATGCCAGACCGTGACACTGATACTCCACAAACGGAGACAACACAAGACGCCTCACCTTGACATTTTCCTCGCCTTGACATCGAGCTACACTTCTCGCCCGGGCACAGAAACTCCTATCACAGTGACACGGACACGTTCCTCTCAGCAACTCGGACATTCCTCGCTCGATACTGACGCAGATCCCCATGGTAACAACAACAACACCTTCACCGGAACATTGCTAACCCCTCAGCGTGACACAGCCACACCCGTCAAGGTGGCGCGGACGTCTCTCACTGTGCCACCAGTACACCCTTCACCGTGACACTGACACAACACTCTCTGTGACCCGTTCGGTAGCGTGACGCTGACTCACGTGTCACTGTAAACGCTAAACACCCTTCACCATCTCTCTCAGTATCACAGATTCGTCAGTCT
>JAUOBT010000082.1:11831-28267 GCA_032362145.1 Hypanus berthalutzae | reverse complement strand
CTGAAGGTGAGTTCATTTCCATTGGGATACGAAAGTGTGTTTGTCTCAGTTAATCCGCATGAGTAGGTTCACTGGTGAGTGAAAAAGCTTTGTGAATACTACGTGTACATTTACCCTTTGTCTGCGGGTGGTAGTTCACTGTAGAAAGGCACCCCTGTGGAAATCATTTTTAGAGTTACTTCGCAGTTCGTGGATGCGGATATTTGGTTATGGCGTGTGTGATTGGTGTAACCTTGCGGAATATAACGGCGCGCCCACCCTTGCCTGCGTGGTGGTTCCCTTGGAGATTGTCTGACTTGTGATAATCTACCGATAGTGAGGTTTCCGGTGAGGATTTAGAGGACAATAGGAAGGTCGACGACACCTGTCTGTTTGGATTACAAATATCTCTCGCTCTCACTTCAGTTTCTGTGCATTTGAACTGAACAGAAATGTCTTGCATATCATCGTAAGGCTGTACCTCTTTCCACCTGCGCTTGAATAATTTTGGGAACTTTATTTTTTCAAACACCTATATTTTCATAATACTGCTAAACACTGGTTTACCTGGTTTAACTTAATATATTACGTAGTTACTAATAAAATAGTGATTGTAAACAGCAACACGAGACTCCAGCTGTGTTCTCTTTCTGCTGCACGTAACACGATTAATCTGAACGTTCTTCAAATTCTTCAGCATAAATCATCATTTAATCTTTCAATTTTCTCTGTATTCCTAAAAATATTTCCTGTTTTCGTATATCTCTATCGTTCGAGACCGAAGCGTCGTATTAGGATGACAAAATTGTAATTTCCCTGACCACATTTCCAACTGGACTTTTACGAATCTCCCTCAACATCGACAATTCAATCACGTTTGTGTCGTCTGCAGGAGTCTTTATGTGTCACACCCATTTTCATCCAAGTCAAAGGCCAGAACGTTTCCAGCAATTGTCACAAGGAGAATGGCTACCCTGCACCACTGGCCTCTGTACCCTTTTTGAAGACATGCTGTCCAATGCGACTCAGTCTCATGTCTCAGCCGATCGGAAGCAGTCCTTCTCAAAACTCTTATTTACAGTTTAATCCAAACGGTCGGAACTAAACCAGGATGACACCCAGGCAGTCAGGCTTTACAGGCAGCGGCGGGAAATGAGTAGAACATCGGATCATCAACCGGAGAAGGAGAAAGGTCAAATTGCGAGGGAATCAATAAATAAATGAACAACATGTGCAATTTCCTCTGCAGTCACCTTCCCCACGTACACAATGCACTTAATCGAACATCACTGCAGAAATTGACCAAAAAATTATATAATTTCCCAGAGGCTTTGCGCTAGGGAAAGCTGCACGGGTGGCACGATTGGATCAGTCGTTGTAAAAGTGCGAGTTATTAAATCATTCCCGAGGTGGCAGGCAGATCTCCAAAGACCACCGCCGATAGCGGAGACTTGCAGTCTGTACATGGTAATCAGTCTTCCTTAAGTGGAACGAGGAAAGAGCTGGAGCGACATCGGGCTTTCCTGATTCGGTCTGTCCGGAATACCGGCAGGTCGCACCGGTCGTATTGCGGAGGTGATGTCAAGGATGTCAAGGGTAGAACCTCCCACTTGGAGGAACTGAGGGAGACAATACAAGGAACCCGTGAAGAAAATAAACTGGAAGGAGCTGATCCGCTGCTACGATGGCAACCAGGCAGCGTGTGACGCCTTTGATGAGACCGCACGTTCTCGGCGAAAGGATGAAGATTGTCACCATGTTCACTGTGCGGAGGGAAGGAAAGACCATTAACACACACTTGGATGGAAACACTCTCTGAAAACAATTATTTTAATCGATAGATTATCTGAAGTCTTTGTTAAATGGGTAGAGATTATAATGTGCCTGATGAAGTTCAGAAGAATGAGGGGTATCTCATTGCAACATATCGAATATTGAAAGGAGCAGATATGGTGGACGTGGAGAGGATAGCTTCTGTCGTTGTTGATCTTACAATTAGAAGATGAGTATTTTCAAGGGAAACATAGAAATATATTAAATAAGTGCAGGAGTTGGCCATGTGGCTCTGCGAGCCTGCACAACCATTCAGTTTGATCATGGCTGATCATCCAACTTAGTACCCTGTATCTGCTTTTTCTGCGTACCCCCGATGTCTTTAGCCAAAAGGGCCATATCGAACTCCCTCTTAAATATCGCCAGTGATGTGGCCTCAAATGTCTTCTGTGGCAGAGCATTCCACAGATACAGCTCTCTCTGTCGGAAGAGGTTTTTCCTCATCTCGGTCCAAACAGGCTTCCCCTTTATCCTTAAACTGTGACCTCTCACTTTGGACTTCCCCAACATCGGGAACAATCTTCCTGCATCTAAACTGTCCAATCCCTTTAGAATTTTATGCATTTCAATAAGATCCCTTCTCACCGCACCACTGATAAACCCAGAGCCTAACATGCCCATTTCTCAATTGCTCGGAGCTTTCGGAGTATTTAGAGATGCTTAAAGTTGCAGGTTTTTTGAAAGGTTATATGAGCGTTTTATCTGTAGGGCAAATTTTAATATTGTTCTGTAGTAATTACAATGATACTCGTTGAAAATATTATTATTGGAACAATATTTACCCTATTTTTGTTCCATCCTCTTTCACACTCCACTTAAAAACCATTCCGAATCTACACGTCAACGTTAACCCGTTTTGACAGGAGTGAAAATAAACTCAATGCCATTTTTAGCTGAAATTGTATGACTTTTCCTAAAGTGGACCAAAAGGGGCAAAAAATGAAAATATATAATAATTTTATACATTTGTGCAAGTGCTACAAATTTTTGTGCATGCAGTCTGTACCGGGCCACATTTGACTCGTACCTATTGAAATGGATATTCGATCCGATAGTGTGGGTCAAATGGTGGTTTTAGGGAATCTGGAAAATGTGAAACTGTTTATACCATGACTATGTATATTTTTTATAGGACAGTATTGACATAGTTCAAGGGGATCTTGGCACAGTCACCAGAACTGCCTGCGGGCTCACATCATATTTACTCAGGTTTCCACAGCGACAGGCACCTGTTGGTCTTTGAATTCCCTTTTTTGCTTATTTGCTGGTCGCTGTTCTTTCCGTCACTACATGCCCAGCAACCCAGAAAGAACAAAATATATGGAATAAAGTTATGGAAAGACTGTGAAGCACGTGTCAGTAATGCTTGGAACATGCGAGCCTACACAGGGCAGCTAGCTGGGTTAGCTGCGGAAAGAAAACAACGCATGCGCCTCGTGTCAGAGATGGCAGAAAGGCTCAGAGGACACGATGTGACTTGTGACAACTGCTTCACTCCTCAGGAGCTTGGTCAGGCGATCCTGAAGAGGAAAATCACAATGTTTGGCACTGTAAGGCGGAACAAGCCTGAGCTGCCGCCTGCTGTGATTGCAACATGGGGAAGAGGCGTCTTGTCTTCCAAGTTTGCATTCACCCATGACACCACCGTTGTCTCGTATACGCAAAAGAAGAACTTGGATATCATCCTTATGAGCACATTACATGAGGTTGCAGAGGTCAGTGCACAAGAGGACAGGAAACCAGCCATCATCCTTGACCACAATGCCAACAAAGGAGGAGTGGACAACCTTGACTAAGTAACAGGAACATAGAGCTGCTGCAGCTGAGCAGCCCGCTCGCCTCTCGGCACTTTCCATAACATCATTGACATAATGACCTACAATGCCTCTGTCTTATGGATTGAGCTGATTCCCTACCAGGATGGCAAACAAGAGTGACTGGAGGATGTTCTTTCTGGAGGAGCCTGGAAAGCCCCTTGTGGCTCATTTTATGCGAAGGCAACACCACCTTCCCCGCACAGAGGCCTCAGCAGCAATGGTCTGGGCAGTGCCGCAATCTGAACCTGGCCCTGATTAACAACAAGTCCCACAAGAAGCCAACACAAGGGGCCAGAAGAGAAGGAGATGCAACCTCTGGTCTGCAAAGATGGACAGCAAAACAGGGACAACTTGCTACAAATGTGGGAAACACGCATGAATTGGACACACACGCTAGGTTTGATACCACTGCTTTGAATGGGAAGACTGGATTTCAAATAGCAACTTTTTTGTTTTGTTTGTTTTGTTTGTTGGTTAAATGTTAGTTAATATTGAATTAAGTGTTAATTTTTATAATTAGATAGTGGGGATATTATATGACATAGCAACAATGTCAGTGCTTGATGGTTGTAATGGTTATAAATGGTTGTATGATTAACACCAACGTTTCAGAATGTTCTTGACATTTTCAGTTCAACAAATATATTTAAAACATTAAGTCCGTTATGTTTTCATGTTTTAGGTATATTGATATTTACTGATATTTATGATATTTAGTGTTAGTAGATGCTTTTTCTCCATAAAAGATTTTTTCAGAAAAAATACACTGTTCTTGCTCTCTGAAACATTAATTAAGGATGAATGCCATTTAGTAATGTCAGATACGCTATTTATACATTCTAAAAATATCTGTGTTTCATAGTTTGGTATAAACACTAGTTATGAGTGGATTCTCACTGTGAAGGTAAGAATATGAACAGAATATAAGGGTTAATTCAGCATATTATAATGTTTTAAAGCCTTGATTTTCCCATGTTTTGTGTGCTTCCAATAACAGTATCTATTGAATAATTTGATGTTGCTGTTTGTCTGTCGTCTGTTAACATATCCGGACGGTTACTATGGATCGTTCTGTCTGTAATTACTGCTCAGTAGTCATATAATTTGTTCTATTATGGCTCTTCTATTTATAGGTATTTGATGTGACTTTTTTTTTCTCAGCAGCTGTCGAACCCACAAGTCCCGACATGCCCAATCACGCTCATTTCTCTCTATCCCGTTGGTGTTTAATGTTGTGGTCTTCTAGAGTTCTCCGTAAACATTACTGCGTAGGTCCTTTACAGATTGCACGGCGGTGAACGGTGTAGTTCCGCAGCACTCATTGTTGGTGCCGCTTCTTATCGTGCTATACGTCAATGATTTGACTGAAGAATTTGATTGCATTTTGACAGGGTTGGAGACCCTGTGAACAAGGCCCAGTTAGTGGTTATCAGTGGTAATGACTGGTAGTGGCTCCACAGCTTCTCCCAAGATGTTAGTCTTTTTCAGTTTAATAGTCAGACCAAATTCTTGCAGGTCTGGAGGTAACCTAAGATGAAAGAAATATTCGTTGTTTCAAACGTGATGGATGAAAGAGGGAGAAGTGGCATTCCTAGTGGTAAGTGGAAAGGGAGGTAGAGTTGAGGAAGCAAGGTGATTGCAGAAGGAACTAGACAGACTGGAGAAGAGGCAAAGAATTATGCTGGAATATAATGTCGGAATGTGCCGAGTTTCTCAGAAGGAATAAAGGCTTGGGCTATTCCGTAAATGGGAAGAACATTTGAATTGAAAACTCAGAGTTGCACAGCCAGAGGAAAATCTGCAGTCTGAGTCAGTGATGAGGGAGACAAATACAAGTTACAATTCGATTTTCAGAGGACTGACATAAACAACCCCTTCCCCATATAATAAACTATATACTCTCTGTATAGGCCGGGACTATTTTAACATAGGGGAGATCATTGAAACAAGTAGAGGTGCAGAGCATTTTGCGATGGTTCCCTACAGGAAGATATGCAGAAACTTGAGGAAGCCAAAGGCGATATTAGCATCCATTTCCTGAGAACTGGGGCATAAAAGCAACTCTTTAGCAACCTATTAATCTCTATACTTTTCCTACTTCCGGCCCCACAAGCACGCAGCACGGGAAGCAAATCTGGAGGTCTTGCCTTTTAACTAAGCTCTTACCTCACGGAACTGGCAGCGCAGTACATGGGCAATCATGGTATCCATCTCACTGGTAACTAAATGGTCCTTGATTTCGAGCTGCACACACTCCCAGTGAAGAATGCTAAGGACTCGATCCGAGATATCTCTGACATTGCCGCCGACAGAACCACCTGTCTGCACAACTAACGAATATTCTATCACCCTACGTGACTTTCACCCTGCAGCCCTACCCACTCCACACACACAGACACCGCTCAACGCCCACTTCCCCTCTGAGTCACAAAGGCAAACTAAGTGCCTGAGACACGAGCGCTCTGAGTGAAATGGGTTAGCCCCCCAAACCCCGCGACGGTGTCCTAAATGCTGAAAGAGATAGGCACATGGGAACTCTTCCCTGGCCCCTGCAGCCGCTCCTCTTTGCTGATTGCCACATTGTTCCCTGTGCCCTGCGCCCTGGGTGCAACTCCCTCTCTGTATGTCTTGTCCATCATTCCTTCAGCCTCCTGAATGACCTGCAGCTCGTCCACCTCCAGATCCACCTCCTTAACGCGGATCGTCAGAAACTGCAGATGGACCCATCTCTCGCACCTCTCGTCGTCAGGGTGACCGGAGTCCTCGATGGCTTCCCAGATCTCGCAAGGGGGGTGGGGGATGCATTCAGGTATGCTGGCTGGCATCTCTTGTTATCCTGTCGGATCAGATGTAAAGAAGTGAAGGAAAAAATGTCTTAGCCAAATGCTTCTGTTCGCTTTGCCTACTTTGACAGAAGCCTGCCTGAGCTGACGCCTCGCCGAGCAGAAACCTAAGGATTACCGGCTAGACGGTCCGTTCCGACAATGGCTACTGAGGTTGACTCTGCAATCCTGCTGCTGATCAACCGTAAAAGCCGACTGGACGCTGGTATTTTTCACTGTAGGGACCCGCTGTCGCTTTTTATATTCGTGCTAAGTGAAGTTATCTCCTCCCAAATCACACGACGTCCAGATTGGCGGCTGGTTCAAAGATCTTTTTTCCGAAAATCATTATTTTCGAATTATCTAACTCAACCTAACTTTCAATCTACATATGCAACCATAATTTTATGCAATAATAATTTTAATCTGTTTATATCATTGTAGTTTTTGTCTTTGTTTGTGATTTCTGTTTTTGATTTGCTGCGTGCACTTTCCTTTCCAGATTGATTGTATATCAATGTCTAGCTGTGTGTCAATAATTTTCTCAATTTTGTGCCAATTCACAGTCACGGCACCAATCCGTGTAGAGCCAACTGCTGATATTTTTAGATACACTGACAATCTGTTTTTTTATCGCTTCTCTAACGGTCTGTAATTAAAGGGTTAACTGCACCTGTCATTCTGTAGAACCTAATTAAGGGAGCGTCCGTGGGGATTGTTGACAACACAGTGGAGGTGTGGCTGCTGGTTAGCTGTTCTATTAATATGTCTCCCTTTCAACGCCAGTCTCAATCCGAGCCGCCAGTCTACGCCATCAGAGACCAGCGGGATCCAGGTAGAGAGAGGATAGAGGCTGGATCGGGACAGGGATCTGCAGTATTCCAGCAATGGATCTGCAAAATGCATCGCGGAACACTACGGGATCTGTAAGGAATATTTTCTGGGGATATCCATATCTGGATAAAAATCCTAAAGGAATACCGTTGGACTTTCGAATCTCTCTGGCGCTTGAGACCGTCACACCGGTTTACTATCCTGTACTCGCCATTGTCGCTGTCCCGGGTAAGTGACCCGTCTCTCCCTCGTGATTAACGTTGAGAAATATGAGACAGCTTCTCTTTCATAACTGCCCACTAACGACGCGGTAATTGCATGCCTGGTCTCTCAAATCGGTACCGCTTCAGTGACACCGATATTTTTACGGACGTTCTCTCTCCAACTATGAGGCAGTCAGCGTCCCCGTTACTTATCCGTCAGGCAAACGTTATCTGTGTATCTTGTCCTTTAAAATACTGCCTGCAAGTGACCCCTCATGCGCCTTCACTCCCAGAGAAACAGATTCGAGCTCTCACAACGTCTCCTCACAGTGCGTACCCTCCAATCTAGACAGTATTCTGGCAAATTACACCTGCACCCTCTGTGAAGCATAGACATGCTTCCGGTGATTTATGTTCCACAGTCCATATGGGACATGGCAGGATACTTCAGCTATCTGGAAGTTTGGTGGAGGGAACTGCATCGCCGGAAGGAAGGATTGAATGAATGAATAAAGAACTAAACAAAATAAATACCTCAAAGCCCCACATGTTGAAGATTATGACGTCACAGGGGTATCATAACGGCCATGATCTGCTGCCTACACATATAGTGCAGTGGAATCTGAGGGCCTGCAGACGGATATCGATTCTTTAAGGGAAACTACTAGTTTGTAGGCGAACGAAGCACAATGTTGCAAAAAAAGAATACAAAATGGGATATTGGCCTTCTTTGCTGCAGGGGTGAATTTCCGAGCAGGGAAGTAATTCTGCAACTGCCCAAACTATTGCTGAGGTGGCAGCAGGAGTACTGCGTGCAGGACAAGCCTAATCTGAGAAGCGTTTAACTGGAGTTGTAGTTTTTACCTCATTTTGATTCCAGACATCAGGCGGCGAGTCTGTAAGGAGAGATTGAGTCGCCTGGGATTGCACACACTGGAATTCAGAAAGATCAGAGACAATATCTTAGCGACATGGAAAAATACGAAACGGATAGATAGGACAGGGACAGGAAAGTTGTTTCCACTGGCGGGTGAGATTGGAACTGTGGAGTGAATTTAGGACGGAGATCAGGAAGAACTGCTTTTCCCCAGGAGTGGTGAACCTGGGGAATTCTTTGACAGATGAAGCAGCGGAAATATATTTCAGAAATGTTTGGATAGGTTTGTCCGTAGTAAGTGTATTAAGGCTTTTGGTGGGAAAAGCAGGCAGATGGAGATGAGTCCATGGTCAGATCAACCATGATCATCTTCCATGACAGAACATGCCAGCCCGAACCGATGGACTATTACTGTAGCTATTTCTTCAGTTCTTCTGCTCTAATATTTTCTCGTGTTTACAATTGAAGAAAGTTAAACTTCTGTCACCGTGATACTCGGTACTTAATCAGTAATCTGTTCATTATCACGTCCCGTTTTCAGCTCCTTCTCCTGACACCAAAGATCAGAATACATTCTAGCCATCCATTGATATCACAGCTTTTCTCATCGAGATCGGGAGTTGAATTCGGTCATTCAAGCACCGAAGCTCCTCCGCCATTCCATTATAGCTGATTTATTAGCCCTCTCGTCCAAATTCTGGCACCCATTATCCCTATCAATTGATGCCCCGACAAATCAAGGATATATTACTCTCTGCTGCAAAATGGTTAAAACCACCGGACTCTCATAGCCGTCTGTGGCAAGGAATTCCACATATTCATTAGCCTCGGTCTAAACACATTTCTATCCACCTCTGCTTTAAAGAGATGTCTTTCTCTTGTATATCCTCATTCTGCAGTTGAAAACTCCACAACTACAAAAGCTATCCTCTCCACGTCCATATTATCTCTTCCTTTCAATATTCGATAGGTTTCAATGAGATTCCCTGACTTTCTGCTGAATTTAATCAGGTGCATCATAATTACTACCCATTTAATAATGAATCCCGAAGATCTCCTTAGAAGATACATTGACTCCCTATCCATCTCTTCTCTCGGAAATGCTATCGATTAAAACAATTGTTTTCAGAGAATGTTTCCACCCGAATATGTGTTATTGGTCCTTATTTCTATCCGCACAGTGAACGTGGTGACAATCGTCATCCTGTCGCGGGGCAAGTGCGGTCTCTCCAAAGGCGTCACAATGTACCTGGTTGCCATGGTAGCAGCGGATCAGCTCGTCATTCTCTTCGATCTGGTATTGAGCAAGATTCCTGTGACTTACGTTCCATGGGAGGTTTTCCTCTGGTCGTTACGTGCTCCTGTGTGCAATATCCACGCCGTCGTGCTCTACGCCACCACAGACTGTTCAGTCTGGTTCACCGTCGCTTTCACCCTTGATCGATTTGTGGCGATTTGTTTTCAGAAGCTGAAACGGAAATACTGCACCGGGGGAGCGGCGGCTCTGGTTCTGGGGACAGTGACTCTGCTGAGCTGCGTAAAGAACATTTTCTGGTATTTTATGCTCGACGGGTCATATTCAGTGATGACTGCTTCACTGCTCTGTTTCCGGTCTATCCGTTTTTCCCAATCCCAGGAGGCATCTTTTCTTCTGATTCACTTCTTCCTCACCCCGATAGCCCCTTTTCTTTTGATTCTCCTGCTCAACAGTTTAACCATCAGGCACGTCCTAGTGGCCAGCCGAGCTCGGAGTAGACTCCGTGGTTCGCGCGATGGCGAGACGCCCGCCGACCCGGAGATGAAGAACCGCAGGCAATCCCTTCTGTTACTGCTGGTGATGTCGGGGAATTTCATCCTGCTGTGGGCGCTGCTGACGGTGTATTCCGTATGGTATAGCCTGTTTATTTACGTTAAAACTGTTCCCCCGAATTTTCTGCTGGAACTGAGCTACATGTTTCAACTGCTGAGCTGTTGCACAAACACGGCCCTTTACGCCTTGGTCCAGACCAGGTTCCGGCGGCAGTTCAAGGAGACTGTGAAAACTCCCTTCCGTCTAATGACAAAGCTCGCTCGGCGTTGTCAGGAGAGCATTAACCCTCAGTGACGCCCCAAAATATCCCATTTCGTCAGTGGCATGTGGAGTTCCATGGTGTCTGTGGACGTTCCTGAATAGCTCCCGTCCTCCACCCCTCCATGCACCAACAGGATCAGGGATTGTTACAGTCTGCCTCCACTCTGCTCCTTCCAGTTTACCATCTTCACAGGTTCTCTGTAATAGTTCCATCAAGTGGGTGCACGGGTTCCCTGTAATCTCTCCCTCAGTTCCACCGAGTGGGTGATTCTTTCCCTGTAATCTCTCCCTCAGTTCCACCGAGTGTGTGAACGGGTTCCCTGTAATCTCTCCCTCAGTTCCACCGAGTGGGTGAACGGGTTCCCTGTAATCTCTCCCTCAGTTCCACCGAGTGGGTGATTCTTTCCCTCTTTGCCTGCGAAGCCTTTCCATAACCCCTTGACCTGCCGGTAAACCGCGCGGTCCGATTGCCTACTCAGGTTCGCCCGATGTAGCTCCATCTCTTTCCTCTGGTGAGGGCTATTGGTTCCAAGACGTCCTGGCTTTGAGCAGCTCAGGAAAGCTAGTTACCGTGAGCAGACAGCAAGCCTCGGCTTGCAGCTGATTTCTTTGGAGATCTGTCTGTTAACTAGAGAATTACTTAATAACTCGCACTCCAAAAACGACTCTGCCAATCGCCCATCCCGAGCAGAAATCACCATTGCAAAGCTTACTGGAAATTCAATAAAGTCTTGGACACTTTCTTTAGCGGGTGAAATATCTGTCTAATTGGATTGAGTACATTGGGGGTATGTGGAATGTGATCGGAGAGGAAAGAGCACATGGTGTCTATTTATTCATTGATCTCCTCGTAGCTTGTCCTTTCTCTTTCTCCGGTTGATTATCCGCCGGTCTACGCATTTCCCGCCGCTGCCTGTAAATCGTGACCGCCTGTGTGTCCTCCGCGTACTACTGATTCCTCTCACAGACCATACACCTGTGTGTTGACAGGTTAGTTGGTCAATGAAAATTGTCCTATTAGTAGGATCTCTCTGACTGTGAGGCAAGGCCCGAAGGTCGGGATTGGACTGGAACTCAGACTTTTGAGAAGGACTCCTTGCGGTGGCTTGTGACATGAGATCGAGTCGTATTGGATAGCATGGTTTCAAAAAGAGTACAGAGGCCAGTGGTGCACGGCAGTCATTCTGCATGTGACAAGTGCTGGAAATGTTCTTGCGTTTGACTTGGATGAAAATGGGTGTGACTCATAAATATTCTTGCAGACGACACAGACGTGATGGAGTTGTCAATAAGAGGGAGCTTGGTAAAAGACCAATGGAAAATGTGGCCGGATAAAGGAGAAATTGCTCCTATTAATGCTGCAGTTCTGGCTCGAACGATAGAGAATACGAGAATAGGAAATACCTTTAGGAATACAGAGATAATTCAGAGAACAAAATTTGTGGTAATGGAAGAATATCCAGCTTGGTTCGGTTACGTACACGTAACCCTGGGGAATGTAACTCTTACGTGCATGCAACACTGTAAGAGATTCAACAGCAATAGAACGCACCTGGCGTCTGGATTTGCTCTTAACAATCACTATTGTATTAGTAACTACATAATATAGTAACTTAAACCATGTAAACCATGGTATAGCAGTGCTATGTATGCATAGTTGTGTAATAAAAATAAAGTTTCCGAACTTATTCAGGCTCAGGTGGCAAGAGTTTCCGTCTTATGTTGGTATGCAAGAAATTTCTGTTCAATTGAAATGCACAGAATTTGAAGTGAAAGAAATAAATGTCTAATCCAAACATACAGATGTCGTCGATATTCCACTTGTCCTCAGAATCCTCACAAGAAACATCACTAACGTTTATTACGGGGTGGGGGGGGGGCGCATCTTCAAGGGAACCACCACCCAGCAAGGGTCAAAACACCGGTAGATTCGGCAAGGTTACGCAATCACATACAACGTGAGAGCCACTTATCCAGTTTCACGACTTGGAAAGAACTCCAACAGTGATTTGCCACAGGGTTGCCTTTCTTCAGTGAAGAGCCACTTCCAGACAAAGGGTAAAAACACACGTGGAATTTACAAAGGATTTCGCCTCAGCAAGGAAGCGACTCCTGCGGATTAACTCTGTGATAAACGAAATTTCGTATCCGAATGGAAACAAACTGTCCTCCACAGGCTACTTCCAAACAGAGTTCAAGCAAAGATATCTTTGTTACTAGGTTTCTTCTGGTTCAAACCTTCCCCTCTTCTCCTCACTGGTGTCTTCCATTGACCGAATCCGTCTTGACTCTATCTGTCTGCCTCTGTGTCCTTGGATAGTCAAAACAAGCCGCAGAAAAGAACAATAAACTTTCATTGTCCATCAGATAACTCCACCTCTCTCACCAGAGCAACACATCGGATTTTATAGTCAATCTCATTCTCTTGTCGTTCTGAAGTGAATATAGAAAAAGTGGGGATAACAAATGATGTTTTAGTCTGTGTTATTAGAAACGTGCGCGCAACACTGTAAAAGTTTCACCAGCAATAGAATACACCTGGAGTCTGGTTTTGCTGTTGACTATAACTATTTTATTAGTAGCTACGTAATATAGTAAAGTAAAATAGGTACACCAAGGGTCTGCAGTATTATGCATACGTAGGTGTGTAACAACTTAAAATTCCCTAACTGATTCAAGCTTAGGTGGCAAGAGCTACAGTCTTAAGTTGGGATATAACAGATCTAAAAGTCAGTCTCATTCCCTCGGAGTTTTCAAGTAACAGTCCACGACAGAAATGAACCCAGGGGGTATATAACAGTCGGAACACTTGTCCGTGGACAGGCAATTCAGAAACTCTGCTGTTTGATTCACTCATCTGCAAAAATACAACCGCAGATTTGTATACCGCCAGCAGGTGGCATATTCTGATGCAGAGATTTTTTGTTGTCACCCAGGAATCGCATTATCGTCACAACGCAAAAAGAACAGTCCATAGATAATGTCCGACAGTGTCCTTCCGGGGTTTGTGATGTATATGACTGACTTAGATGTTCGCAAATAGACTGATTAATAATCTTCCAGATGACACCAAAAAAAAACATTTATTGGCAGACAGGTACAAAGTGCTGGGCAATTTTCATGCCGTAGTTTCAAAGGTACACTGAAGAACAACACGTTGCCGCAGAGAGCAGTGGGTACATGCGATACATTTCCAATTGTTGTGGTCGAGGTTCAAGTACAAGTGACCTTTAAAAGCTGTCGACCCAGATATCCACCTTCAAAACCGTCACCGGCAGCCCATTCCACGCACTCAACACTGTCTGCGTGGAGAACGTAACCTGACATCTCCTCTGCACCTCCTTCCAACAGCTTTAAGCAGTGCCATCTCCTGATCGGAATTTCACCACTGGGATAAAGCCACTGACGATCCAAATTGTTAATGCGTCTCATCATCTTATTCAGCTCTCTCTCAACACTCCTCCTACGGCGCTTCAGGGATAAAAGACCTATTCACATCCTTTTCCATTCTGAATGCTGAAGTAAAAAACTCAATTAGGTACCTTTGTTATTTCATCCGCTTCCATATACACGTTCCCACTGTAAAACTTGATAGGTCCTTATTCTTTCTCGTCTTCTACTCTTGCTCTACACATACCTGAAGAGTGCTTTGGGTTTATCTTAATTTTGGCCGCAAAGGCCTTCTGATGGCTGCTTCTGGCTCTACTGATTTCCATCTGAAGCTCATTCCTGTTAGCATTATATTCTTCAGTTCTGTAAACTTACCTCACTCTCTGAAATTTTTGTCAGCCTTTCATTTCTTGTTCACCAGTTTTATTACAGCCTTTGTACACTACGGTCCCTGTTCCCTACCATAACTTCCCTGTCTCAGCGGAATGTACCTATGTGGAACTCAACACAAATTTACCCTGGACATTTGCCACATTTCATCCATACATTTCCTTCAGAACATCTCTTACCAATTTAAGCTTCCAATTTTCTCCTTGATAAACCCACAACTCCTCTTACTCTAATTAACAGCATTTCTAACTTGTCTCTTCCTAACTCTCTCCAATGTTATTGCAAAGGAGATACAAATATGATCACTATCTCGAAAATGCTCTGCCAGTGAGAGATCTGACACCCGACCAAGTTCATTTCCCAATACCAGATCAAGTATTGTCTCCCCTCTTGTAGATTTATATACATGTTTTGTCAAGAAACCTTGATGAACACACGAAACAAACTCCACCCAATTTAACCCTTGCCCTGGGGAGATGTCAACGGATATTAAGGAAATTAAATTCTCCTATCGCGACACCTCTGTTATTATTACATATTTCCAGGATCTCTTTCCCTCTCTGCGCCTCGATATCCCTGGTGCTATTCGGCGGCCTATCCAAACATCCAGTAAAGTTATTGACCCCTACTGCTCCTAACAATAGAGACACCGCAGACATTCCACCATGACGTCCAACTTTTCTGCAGCCATGACACTCTCCCTGATCGACAATACCACGCCCCCTACTATTTTGCCTCCCTCCCTGTTTCTGAGCCATCCTAGTCCCTGTAATGGCCACCCTATCATAGTTCCAAGTACTGATCCACGCTCTAAGCTCATCCGCTTTGTTGACAATACTACATGAGTTAAAATAGACACTTCTCAATCCGTCGGTGTGAGCGCGTCCTTTCACCATCACTACTCTGTCCTTCCTCACGTACAGTCTACTAGCTTTCTCTATTTCTGAGCTAACTTCTTCTTCTGTAGTTTCCTCTGTTCGGTTCCGACCCCCACCTCCAACAATTGTAGTTGAAACTCTCCTCAGAAGCCTTATCAAACCTCCCCGTCAAGAAATTGTCTCTCCTGGGATTCAGGTGCAACGCATCCGTTTTGTACAGGTCACACTTGCCCCAAAAGAGGTCCCAATGATCCAGAAATCTGAATCCTTGTCCCCTGCTCAAATCTCTCAGCCATGCGTTTATCCTCCACCTCATTCCGTTCATATAGTCACTGTCGTGTGGAACAGTATGTAATCGCAAGATTACTACCTTTGCGATCCTGCTTCTCAAATTCCTTCCTGACACCCTGTAGTCTTTTTTTCAGGACCTCTTCCCTTTTCCTACCAATGTCATTGGTATCATTATGTGCCACGAACTCTGGCGTATCTCCCTCCCACTGCAGTATATCTTGGACACGATCTCACAAACCCCGGACCCTGGCCCCTGCTAGGCGATGTAACATCTGAGTTTCCTTCCTGCGTCCACAGAGTCGCCTGTCTCCCGAACAGTATTACCCCATATCAGTACTACCCACCCTTCCTTTCACTACCCTTCTTAATCACAGGGTCGGGCCTGGCCGCTGTTGCTACCCACAGATCAGCTGTACCCCCAGCAGTACTCAAACTGGTGTACCTCTTGTCAAGAGGTAGCGTAATACCTCACTGTTCACCTTCTACTTAACTGAAATGTGTCTCACTTATCTACAGTTTTCTGGACTTTCAGCCTTTCCCATTTTTATAAGGCACGGACTAGAAGGGCCGAGATAAAACTTACCTGTCTTCCGGGAACTCTATCGGTGTATGGCCCCACCCTCCCTTCCTCTTGATTTATGCATGGAATGCCTTGTAATTCAACCTATTTATGATTTTCAATGACTTTTCATTTACCCTCCCTGGTTTCGCAATTTCCTCTAGATGGGTCTCCCGCGAAAGCTCCGCTGTCCCATGCCTCCCCTCATTTTTCCTTGGGTAAATTTATCAAATCGCCTGATATCTTATATTTCCGGACCCGTCCTTCCTTCCAACAGGGACTTGCCGTGTGAAATTGCCCTCAGTGACACCTATCTAATTGTGAAAGGCCGTGTTAGAGTGGATGTAGCAGTTTGTTCCCTCCGGTGCCAGAGACCAAGACCAGAGGTCACACCTCACAATACAGGGGGCGTCCATTTTAAATCGGAGATGAGGAGAGACTTATTTAAGCAACAGCGGTCAAACGTTGAAATCTACACCACAGGCAGCTGTC
>JAUOBT010000082.1:1095-11731 GCA_032362145.1 Hypanus berthalutzae | reverse complement strand
GATAAAAGTCACGAAGAGTAAGGGTCCATGAGGCACTCCACTGGTGACCTCCTCCATGCAGAACATGAACCGTCTGCCACCACCCATCGCCTTCTTCAGGCAAGCCTGTTGTGGATCCACAAAGCAATGTCCCATGGCATCCCATACCTCCTAACTTTCTCAATGAACCTTGCATGGGGAACCTTATCAAATGTCTTGCTGAACTCCATATGCACTATATCTACAGGTCTTCCTTCATCGATGTATTTAGTCACATCCTCAAAAATTCAATCAGGCTCTTAAGGCACGACCCACACCTTTCAAAGCCATGTAAATACTTTTAATTATATTATATCTCGTCAAATGTTCATAGATCCTGCCGCTCATGATCTTCTCCGTCAACTGATGTAAGAACCACGGGTCTATAAGTTCTGAGCCATGTCTACTACGTTTCCTGAATATAGGAACAACATCCGCCACCCTCTAATCCTAAGTAGCCTCAACCGTCCACAATGATTATCCAGAAGTCATCGCCAGAGGCTCAGCAATCTCCTCCGTCGCCTTCCACAGGAGCCTGGGCTATTGTCCGTTCGGTCCTATCCAACTTGGAAGCTTTCCTAAAGCTCCAGCCCATCCTCTTTCTTAATATCTACATGCTCAATCTCCTCAGTCTGCTGCAAGTCATTACTACAATCACCAAGATCCTTTTCCAGAGTAAATACTGTAGTAAAGTATTCAATATGAACTTCTGCCGTTTCCTCCGGTTCCGTACACACTTTCCCACTGTCACATCTGATGGGTCTCATTCTTTCAGGTTTTATCCCGTTGCTCTTCACATGCTTGTTAAATGCCTGGAGGTTTTCTGTTATCCTGTTCGCCAAGGCCTTCTCATCACCCCCCTGGATATCCTAATCTCCATCTTAATGTCCTTCCTGTTCGCCTTATAATCTTCTAGGTCTCTAATATCACCTAGCTCTATAAACCTTTCCTAAAACTTTCTTTTCCCCTCGACTAGATTTATTACAGCCTTTGTACACGACGGTTCCCGTATCCTACCATCACTTCCCCGTCTCATTGGAACGTACCTTTGCAGAACTCCACACAAATATTCCCTGGATATTTGCCACATTTTCCGTACGTTTCCCTGAAATCATCTGTTCCCAAATTAAGCTACCAATTTCCTGCCTGGTAACCTCAGAATTGCTCTTACTCCAATTAAACGCCTTTCTAACGTATCAATTCCTATCTCTCCCAAATGCTACTGTAAAGGAGATAGTATGATCACTATCTCCAAAATGCTCTCCCACAGAGAGATCTGACACATGACGAAGTTGATTTCCAAATACCAAATAAAGTACAGCCTCTCTTCCTGTAGAATAATCTGCATATTGAATCAAGAAACCTTTCTGAACACACCTAAAATACTCCATCCCATCTAAAGCCCTTGCTCTAGGGAGCTGCCAATCGATATTTGGGAAATTAAAATCTCCCATCACGACAACTCTGCTAATATTACAAATTTCCAGGATCGTTTTGCCGATCTGCTTCTCGATATCCCTGTTACTATTGGGCGGCTTATATAAAAAAAAACACCCAGTAAATTATTGACCACTTCCTTTTGCTATCCTCCACCCACAGAGAATCCGTAGACACACTCTCCATGAACTCCATCTTTTCTACAGACCTGACCCTGTCTCCGATCAACAGGGCCACGCAGACACAACTTTTGCCTCCATCCCTGTCCTTTGTGAAACATCTAAAACTCGGCCCTTGAAGTCACCATTCCTGTCCCCGAGCCATCCAAGTCTCTGCAATGACTACGACACAATGCTGCTTGCGTCAGGATAGACACATCCCAATCCGTCGCTCTGAGCTCGTCCCTTCTTGATCACCTGTCCAACCTCCCTCACGCGCTGTGTACAAGCTTTCTCCATTTGTGAGCCAATTGCACCTTCCCCAGTCTTTTCAGTTCGGTTCCCACCCCGAACAATTCGAACTTAACTCTCCCCGTACACTTAGCAAATCTCTTCGCCAGGATATTAGACCCCCTGGGATTCAAGTGCAACCCGTTCATTTTTGGGCAGATCGCACCAGCCAAGGAAGAGGCCCCAATGATACAGAAATTTGGATCCCTGCCCCCTAATTGAATCTTTAGCCACGCATTTATCTTCTACCTCATTCACTTCCTGTACACACTGTCGCGTAGCACATGCAGTAATCTCGAGATCACTACCTTTGCTTTCCTGCTTGTCATGTCCATTTGTCACTCCCTGTACTCATTCTTTCAGGATCGCCTCCCTTTCCGGACCTATATAATTAGTACGAATATGTGCAGGGACTTCTGACAGTTCCCCCTAACTATAGAAGCCCCAATCGTTACTGCCCTCCTTATAGCATAAGAGTGAAAATATGAACCAAGACATTACAGTACTTTGATAATCATTGTGCTCTGAATTTTGAACATAGTACAGAATCACACACAACATGCTCTGCAGTTCAGACAGCAGCTCCGGAAATAAATGTCGGTCCGGGCCGCGACGATTAATTACGACTTGACAGCAGCAATGTATGTAGGTTTTTTTCTCTCTCTCGAACTTCTTTCAGTGTTCGCTGTTCATCACAGGGATTTGCATCGAGGCAACGTCGTCCTGACCTTGAACAAAGCCTGAAAACAAGAGAACATCCGTAACTCTCACCGGTTTTAGATCACAAGGCCTTTGGAACAGAATATGTAGGAGCAGAGTGAGGCCATTTGGCCCATCGAATCTGCTCAATCATCGCGTATCCATTCTTCCCCTTCCTTACCCCTATTGCCCTGCCTTCTCCCCGTAACATTTGATGCCGTGTCCAATCAACAACCCAAATCTCTGCTTTAAATACTCCTACCGACCTGGCCTCGCAGCTGAATGTGGCAAAAAATTCCACAATATCACCATCCCGGCGAAAAAATGTTCACCAGATCACTGTTTTAAATAGACGTCCCTCTTTATGAAGCAATGCGTTCTGGTCCTATGCAACGCAGACTTAGGCAACATCCTTTCCACATTCTCTCTCCGAGTCTTTTCAAGATTCTAGAGGTTCAAATGTGATCTCACTTCATTCCTGTAAATTCTAACGAGTATGGACCTAGCAGCATCAAATGTTTCTTGTATGACAACTCTCATTTCTGGTACCATCCTGGAGAAGCAAAACTGATCCCTCTCCAATGCCAGAACATCTTTTGTTGGAAGAGGATCAGAAATCTGCTGACAGTATAGAAACTGTGGCTTCAGCAGCGCCTTGCAAAATTTCAGCATGGCTCACGGTCCCAGTTTACTTGCCCTCTTGAAATGAATGCTAACATTATGTTTTTCTTTCTGACCTCTGACTCTACCTGCATGCGACCCCTTCAGGTGTTCTGCACAAGGGCTCCAATTTCCCTTTGCAGCTCAGTTTGGTGGAATTTTTCCATGATTAGCAAATAGTTTGCACATTTAAGTTATTACCAAAGTGCATGAACGTGCATTTTCTGACTTTGCATTTCACTTGCCACTTTCATGCCAATTTTCTACCTTCTCTGCAAACGGCCTGTTTCCTCAACAGTACCTGTCCGTGCACCAACCAGTTTTCCTACAATATGCAAAAGACTGGCAACCAAGCCATCTATTCCACCATCCTGATCGCTGATATACATCCTACATCTTCCCAACCACTAAGGACAGGTTATCTGGTTTGTTATTCCCTTTCTGCTACCTTCCTCTTTTCCTGAAGACTGAAGTGGAATTTCAGTCCTCTGGCAGAATGCCACTTTCCAGTGATTTGAGAATGATCAATTCTAATCTCTCTGCAATCTTTTGCCGTCACTCTTTCGAAACATGACGTTACAGTTGATCTGATCCGTCTGACTCATCCAGCCTTATGTCTTTCAGGTGCTTGAGCACCTTCTCTCTTTTAACAGTAACTTCACCCACTTCTCTTCCTTCACACAGTACGGCATCGGGCAAACTGCTAGTGTCTTCTACAGTGCGGGTAAAATCCAAATACTCATTTACTTCATCTGCCATCTCCTTTTTCACCGTTTTTATGTTGCCTGCCTCCTTTTCGAGCAGTAGTGCATCCCCGTCCATTTCTCTTTGTTTGTTCTTATACGTAAACACGCATTCACTGTCCACTTTGATATTGTTCACAAACTTGATTTCATATTTTTTTCTTCTATTGATTCTGTTAATAGAAGCCTGACGGTTTTTAAATGTTTCCTAATCCTCAGTCTTCCCGTAAAATTTACTTTCACGTTTGCCACGATTGTATTAATTTGTCATTGGAGTATTTCGTGGCTTTTAGAATACATACATTCTGTTACCAGCTGACCGCATTCCTGCCTCGCAGACAATCCTGACAACACCTTCTTCATTGTTGTAGCCAAGACCCTTCAGAGATCTCTGTAATTTCCTTTATTCCACTGAAGTGCTGCTGCGTCAGACTTTAATTTCCCCTATTTTCTTTCAAATTTAAATCAGTTATATTGCCGCCTAAATATTCTTCTACCTCAAGCTCTCTAATCATTTTCGATTCACCGCTGCCAATGCAGTAGAGCTGACCCACAAATCGGTTTAAGGACAAACCGCACAAAAAAGCCAAACCAATCGATCTGGATACAGAAAAATCCCGTGGCGATCATAACATCGACCTCTATGCACACACTTCCTTCCTGATGAAATCTGTCGACTGTATTCCATTTACTGTTAGGACGCCTGTATATGTGTCCCATGA
Source organism: Hypanus berthalutzae (assembly GCA_032362145.1). Classification (NCBI taxonomy): domain Eukaryota; kingdom Metazoa; phylum Chordata; class Chondrichthyes; order Myliobatiformes; family Dasyatidae; genus Hypanus; species Hypanus berthalutzae. Next base: position 7,003 of record JAUOBT010000082.1, on the reverse strand, counting down.
GGGTCCTTTTACCCTGTCTGTTTCGTAAGACAACCCGCAATGATATCACAGCTCACGATCCTATGTCACATCTTTCTAGTGAGCTGATGCCATTCATTTCCTGCAGAGCCACGCGAGCCTCTCTGCAAACCTTCCTATCCTTCCGATACGACGTGTAGCCTTGGACATTCAGTTCTGAAATGCGCACAACTTTCAGCCACGATTCAGTGATGGCGATAACATCCTGCAATCTGAAAATCTTTAACGATGCAACAAGATAATCCTTCTTATGTCTCAATCTGGAGCTGCAGGTCAGTGACATTCGGCACTAAACGGAAGAATGAGGAGTTACCGCTGAGTTGCAGGTGGCAGATATCTGTGTGATCGAAAGGAGAGGGAGAAGGAATAAACAGGCAGTGCAGAACACTCTGTGGTTATTCCCATCAATAAAAGTTTTATCGACTTGGATACCGTGGCGGAGCAACCGACCATGAGAATGATGCCATGGTCTAGTCTCCGAAACTGAGTACAACGCGGTGGCTCAGAATGGAAGGGAGAGAGGAGGAGTTAAAGGGGATTGAATAGTTGGAGGAGCCGACAGGTGGTTCAGCGAATACACATAGATGGTGGAAAAAAGGGCCAGCATATGGCGATTCTGGATACAGACTGAATACACAGTACTGATCGCTAAATTCACTCAACACTTCTATCACAGATTCATTGTACCCTACAATAAAAATGTTCACCTCCTGATGTTGACCTACAGTGTATTCGTTTCCGTAGTGAGCAGCGATGTGATGTAATCATCAAGGATTTCCGAAATTCCTGTCTCCAAATACGATGCTTCCCCCTTTAAAAGGAACACCATTCTCCTCCCTCCCCGATTGTGGCTCAGGTGCCTTCTCAATATTTCAACATTCGCGCTTTGTTTAATAATCTCCGAATGTCTGGTTCGAGACAGAATGATTGAACATTAAACATGATTTATTTTCTTATGTCCATATCTACCATGCTTCGAAACATTTAGTTTCTGGAATATTGCCTTCTCTTGCTTCATACTTAAATTCACCCTCAGCGAAAAAAAAACATGCTGATAATGAGATCGATATTATAAGATACCCACATAATATGAGTGGACTTAGACCCGACGGAAATTCTTAATGATGGTTCCCCTGTTCCTGACCAATGGATTTCTATCAGCCATTCTGCCGTCTGAGCTCTCCTCCGTGAAGACCAGACCGATCATAACAAATAACGACCTTAGCACTTCTGCGATTATGGGCACTGATCCCAAAATGGTCCCCGTCGAATTATTGATATTCTGGTCAGTATAACTCTAGATATTGTTATTATCTAGACTTGGGGGCATGGGAAATGTAACAATTGAGAAGTAGTGTTCTTTATTTACGACTACAATAACTATGGACTTAACGGGTTCTTGGCATACGCGTTTGCGGTGTCAGTGTACCAGAGTCCCGAGGGAGAGGGGGGCCGGGAATGAGAGCCATTGTTTCTACAAATGAAAACGTGCTCGTCAAAAACAAAGTTCTTACGGTGAATAGGTTTTCTCGGACGGATGGACTACATCCCAGAGTCCTGAGATAATGGATATATTTTGTTCATCTTCTCTCAAAATTTTGTTGATTCGGGAATGTCTCGGAGGAGTGGAGGGTTACAAATGCGACTCCGCTCTTTATGAAGGACGAAAGGAAAGGATTGGACATTTTAGGCCAGTTAGCTTAATCTAGCTGGGGAAGTGTTGGAGTCCATTATTCAGAATGAGATTGCGAGGTACTTGGAGGCTAAAGTAAACTAAAGTCAACAGGGTTTCTCTGAATGGAAATGCAGACTGACACATCTGTTAGAGTTATTCGAGGAAGCGACATGCAGCGGGGAATAAAGCTGAGGCAGTGGATATCCTTGTGCCGATTGGTGGCGTGGCGGCATCAGACCCGGACTTCCTAGTCCGAATCCAGGCGGCTTCCTTGCATGCTTTCCATCCGCGCTGGGCTGAATGTCGTGCCAGCAACTCCAGCTCGTAAAAATAAGAGGGTGTCATTAACTTGGATTTTCAGGAGATGCTTGATGAAGTGCCACACATGAGGCTGCTTAACAAGAAAAAGATCTACAACGTTACAGGAAAGATGCTGGCATGCACAGGGGAATGGCTGACAGGAAGGAGGCAACGACTGCGACTCAGGGTGACATTGTGTTTGGCTGCCGGTGACGAGAGGAGTTCCTCAAGGTTACTATTGGGACATCGACTTTTTCACCTCGTTTGTCCGTGATTCCGATAATGGAATTAATGGCTTTGTGTCAAAGATTGCCTGAAGATACGAAGTTAGGCGGGGGTTCCGTAGGTAGTACTGAGGAAGCAATGAGATTGCAGCAAGACTTTGACAAATTGGAAGAATGGGTGGAAAGTAACAGATGGACTACAGAGTTGCAAAATACATGATAATGCGTTTTGGTAAAATGAACAATAAGGCAGACTATTATCTAAATGGGTGAAGGTTCAAACATCAGAGGTGGAGATGGACTCGGTGTTCCTCATGCAAGACTCCCAGAAGGTTAATCTACAGATTACATCTGTGGTAAAGAACGCAAATGTAATGTTGACATTTATTTCAAGCTGAATAGAATATAATAGGAAGGAGTTAAGGTTGACGGTTTGTCAGACACAAGTCATGCCGAACTTGAAAATATTGCCAACAGTTTTGAGCCCCATATGTCTGGAATGATTCGTTGCCATTAGAGAGAGTTCAGAGGAGGACCAGGACGATCATTCTGGGAATGAGGGTGTTAAACTGAGGAGTGTTTGAAAGCTTTGCGCCTGTACTCGCTGGATTTTAGAAAACTGTAGGAGGATCTCGTTGAAACCCACCGAAAGTTGTAAGGACTTAATAGGGTCGATGTGGAGAGACTGGTTACACTGGTGGACGCGTCCATCACAGGGGGAGACAACCTCACAAAGGAGGCACGACCACTCAGAACAGACTGTTGTGCAGTCCAAGCCCGGGAAGATATTCAAGACGGAAATCAACAAGTTCCATGTAGAGGCAGTTAATAATGAAGAGGGTTTAACCCGTCATGGACTCGATGAATTCTCTTTATATCAAAAGTAAATCTTAACAGCCGGTACAGAAATCCCTCGTTGTACAGGAGCTGGTTGGATAACGATGACCACAGTACGGCCTCCGATGTCGCTCCTGCATCTCAAATTACTCCCCATTGATCTCCACTACACTACACTAGACTACCTGGAAGAACACAAAACTACACGAGACTACCTGAAACGACACCAAACTACACCAGACTACCTGAAAAGACACAAAACTACACTAGACTACCCGAAGCGACACAAAACTAGACCAGACTACCTGAAACAACACAAAACTACATTAGACTTCAGGCCTACACGGGGCTACATAAAGTACCCAAAACAGTGCAAGGCAGTACAATAATTAATAAGCAAGACAATAGGCACAGTAAAGGACAAACTACAAGATAATAATAATATATTATGTAAATGGAAATGTAAACAATGTAAACAATGTTTCAGAAAGAATTGAGAAAGAAATGATCAAAAATTGCAAAGGGAGTAGAGTGGTGTTCAGTTGATTGTGCGTGTGTGTGTGTGTGCGATCTCAATAAAACATGGACCTCCGCAGCCCTTTCCTCACCAGCCACATTCCCCACTTACTCAATATACTTAATCTGATTGGACAGGTTGGACCTCGGCTGCACAAAGTGTGCAAAATTTATTTTATATCCCAGGAAGCATTTCGATGGCAATTGCTGCTCCAGACGGAGGAAAGACGATTTGACGAATGGTTTTACGAGTCCGAGTTACTGAATTATTCTAGAGGTGACAGAGAGATTCCAAAGAACTCCGGATCAAGTAGAGATTTGCATCTGTCCACGGTAAGTTTCTTCCCGAAATATTCAATGGCTGCGGTTGTTGGAACTAAAAGCGCTCGCCTAAGGAAAGAGACCGAGTACATCGGGCGTTACGGAGGAGACTTTCCAGCGGCACAGAATACCGGCAGGTCACAACGGTCGCAGTGCGATGGTAATGTCAAAGATACGCATGCCTTCAGAGAGAGTACAGAGAAGATTTACCAGAATGTTACCTGGGTTTCAGCACCTACGTGACAGGGAAATGTTGAAACAGTTAGGTCTTTATTCTTTGGAGCGTAGAAGGTTGAGGGGGGACTTGATGGAGGTATTTGCAATTATGAGGGGGATAGATAGAGTGACGTGGATAAGTTTTTTTTTTCCCAGTGAAAGTAGGGGAGATTCAAAGAAAACGACATGATTTGAGAGTTAGGGTGCAAAGGTTTAAGGGTAACACGAGAGGGAATTTCTTTACTCAGAGAGTGGTAGCTATGTGGAAAGAGGTTCCAGTAGAAGTGATAGAGGCAATTAACGTACCATGTATGACGGTGACAGAATTTCAACTCTCCTCAATTGCAAACACGAGAGAAAATAAGAACATTAGTAACAGGAGCTGGAATAGTCTATCTGTTCGGACTGGTATGCTCCGGCAGTGAAGATGATCATGGCTGGTCTGACAATGGACTCATCGCCGCATGCTTACGTTTTCCACATAGCTCTTAATTCCTCTACTATGCAAAAAGAAAAGGAGCTATGGCAGCCAGTCTTAAATATATTCATTCAGGCAGCCGCCATTGCTTCTTTGAGCAGAGAATTCTACAGATTCACTACCCTCTGAGAGCTCTGAGAGAGGAAGTCCACCTCATCGCAGTCCTAAATTTACTCCGCAGAATCCTCAGGCTGTGACCCGTAATTCTGGTCTCACATACAAGTGGATACAACTTTGCGGCCACAATCCTATCTATCCATTCCACAGTTGTATATGCTTATAGAAGAATTCCTCTCATCCTTCTGAGTTCCAGCGAGTACGATCCCAGGTGACTTAATTTCCCCTCATAGTCGAACCACCTCATGTCTGAAATCAGCTGGTAAACCTCCTGCACAGACAGTTTATCAATCCTGGAGTCTGGAGAACAGAACTGCACAGTACTCCGGATGCCACCTCACCAGTACTTTATGCAAATGCAGCATAATCTCCCTGCTCTTAAGTTCAATCCTTCTGGCAACAAAGGCGAACATCCCATTTGCCTTCTTAATATGCTGCTACACCTGCAAACCAACCTTTTGTGATCCATGCACAAGAACGCCAAAGTCCCTCCGCACAGCAGCATACTGCAATCGTTTACCACTTAAATAATATTCTGTTCTTCCATTTGTCCTTCCCAAGTGGATCACCTCGCATTTACTAACTTTGCACTCCATCTACCAGACCCTGGTACATTCGGTGAGCTCATTAATATCCCTCTGCATGCTGTCAGTTTCCTCCGCACTCTTTGTGTCGGTGATAGATGATGGAATGTGTCCTCATGCTTTTTAACTGGCGAGATAGTGGTGGGAGTTATATATTTATTTAATTCCGTTAACACCATGTTCTGCCATCATATTTGACCAAACAAAATGAACGAGCTGATATTTTACTAGGTTGAACTTCACCTGCCACACCTTAGCGCAATTTTGCACAATATAGAAATCCTGCTGTAACTGCTGACAGCCCCCCGCTCCATCCGCAACATCCGCACCCACAGTATAACCGGCAAATTGACGAACATATCGCTCCACTTCTTCATCCAGGTCATTGATAAAAGTCATGAAGAGCAGAGGGGTGCCAGAACAGGTCCCTGAGGCACCCCACTGGTCAACAACCTCAATGCAGATAATGACTGTCTACAACATATATGTCAAACTCCAGGTCCGCGGGCCAGATCCGGCCAGCGGTGGAATTATCTTTGGCCCGCAAGATAATATCTAATTACTATTAAAGCTGGCCCCAGTAATCGAAGCGCCTATGGCGTATGATATGGCTAATGCTGAG
>JAUOBT010000074.1:1327-15587 GCA_032362145.1 Hypanus berthalutzae | reverse complement strand
CAGAATGTTCCTTAACCAGAAGCACTCGGTGAACAAAGTGCTGAGCTGTAGATTCGTGACAATATTTATCACATTCATTCATTATTATTATTTATCCATTGATTTTGTTTTTATATTTTTCTGATTTGATAGTGCATGTTGTTGTGCTGCAGCGCATCATCAGCTTCCCTGGTCGTCTAGTGGTTAGGATTCGGCGCTCTCACCGCCCCGGACCGGGTTCTATTCCCGGTCAGGGAAATAAGATACTGTTTGCTGTTATTTAATGTGCTTATTTTAAATTATCGTGTGTATTAACTTGCTTCCACAACAACCCCATTCCTGTCTATGCTTAACCTGCATCGGCCTGATTCAGCAGCATAAAACCACAAAATATAGAAGCAGAATTCGGCAGTTTGGCCCATCGGGTTTGCTTCGACATTCCTTCTCAACCACATTCTCCTGCTTTCTACTGTGTGGACCACCTCTTTCCGCCTACAAATTCTGCCTGACCCGCTATACACTGTTTCTGCAGCGATTCGCTATTTGTTCTGTATAACACTTGTTAGACAATGAAAACATGACTTTGAATAAAATATCGCAGGTGCAGTCTCAATAAAGCTGGAAATAACTGTGCGAGGTCTTACAGACAACAATTTGCAATCGATACAATGTAGATTTGATCTTCTTCACTCCTCACTTCACATCAATCCACTCAGAGAGGCTGTCTCTCTGTAGAGGAGGGTGACCATACATTCCCCATATTGGACTCTGGTCCAACTCACTCAGTTTGCCGAGATCACCTTGACTCATCTGCCCGGGGTCATCACTGCTCAAATCTCAGTGAGTATTGTCAGGTCCAGTCGGGTTTATTGCCGTGTGCACAGGGACGGTGAGGGACAGGTACAATGAAACACTTGCAGTGTCATTGCAGGCTCGAAAAGACAGACAGTACGCAAAACATTAATTGTACAATTCTGCATCATGAACAAACGGTAGATATAAATCTTGTGCCAGTTTCAGACTTGGAGATGATTCATCAGGCAACCTGATGACATAGATTGCGTACTATTATATCCACGGGGTAGCATGCAGACCCAAGAAAGTCCTGTTTATTCATTTTCTTTAAACGACAGACAACAGAGAGAAGGGAAAGTCTCTAGTCCTCTTCAGCCAGCCCCGGCATTCAATAAGATCAGGCTGGCCTAAGCTTTTTCTCAATCCTACTCACTATACCGCAGTTGCCGGACAAAAGTCGGCCGGTGTCCTGCACCAAATCTTCTACCGTTTCCTCAGGTGAGAGGAGATAAACTTCTGTCGTCCGCCTGACACCGCCCCCCGCTTCGATCAGAAGCATATGGATATGAATGTTATATAATGGGACATTGTTCTGAGTTTTGCTCAGAAGTGACGGGACTTTGGTCAGACAGAAGCAGTCAAGGTCTGTGGGCGGGAACAACTCTTGGGTGAAACCCTTTCCGCAACTGGATAACACGTTGTATTGACATCTGCATACACGAATGGGAGCTAGGTAGTTGTACGTAGTTTGACGAGTTTAGTTGATGTCGGACCATGACACCGCGTCAGTGACAATTGGCGAGGTTGATTTCACGGAAGTTCAGCGAACCGATTTGTCGATGGCAATAGGCGGGATCGCTTGGTAGACAAGAGAGCAATGGGGAGTCTGTACAATGAGTGATATGAAACGGCGAAAGTTTTTCGCGTTCAGAGACCGTGCTGCCCACTTCAGAGTATCAGTCATAATCACAATCCCCCCTCTCCCAGCCGCGGCTGAACAACATTTCTTATTGAATATGGAAATATTTTTATTTTGACAATTCAAGTGTTTTCAGCTAACCGAAATTTCACATGGTGGTCGTGTCATTACGGAACACTGAACCAAAGTCCAGGAGCAGATTTGTTTAAAAAATCGCTACTCCTTCATGTCATATTACCTGTTCGCCCCGACATTTCAGCACCAGTTTACACCCACTCCCCTACGCTCCACCCGAGCTGTCTTGTAAAGGAAAATCTATAAACGTCCCACTGCGTTCACGCAGTCCTTTCACTGAATACGAATATTGATAGCTAAACGTTCACTTCAACTTTTGAGGGAAGCGTGGGAGTGAGGGAGTGAGATGTGGAGAGAGAATGAGAGAGAAATAGAGAGAGAGAGACAGACAGACAGAGAGAGCGAGAGAGAATGTGTGTATGTGTGTGTTACAGAGAGAGGAACATGGAAGTGAGGCAGGGTAGAGAGTCACATCGTAGACAGAACAAGGGAGATTTGAAAGGCTGTTACAGAGAGAGAGAGAGAGTTACACGGCAATTTATCAATTTCATGTTCACTTTCGGCCACTGTTTTCCTCTCAGTGTTTTTTTGACCACCAGAGCAACTCATCTCTCCGACAAAACGAAGTAGATCTTTCCGTCCCTTCATTTAAACTCGAACGCTGCAGGACTCGTAAGTATAATCACCGTTTGTACTGAGAAGGAGAAATGGTTCATGCGTTTACACTTTGCCCTTCAACAGAGGGAGCAAACACGTTATACTTATTGATGCCTTTCTCCCAGTTTCTTCAATTATACAGGCAATTAACATTAAATTTGTGCCATTAATTCTTAAAATTCCAAAGTTAGTTCTGATTTGGATAGCAAACACGAGGAAATCTGCAGATGCTGGAAATTCAAACAACAACAGACACAAACTTTGTGTGTGTTGTTGTCTGATTTGCACGCAAGGATTCCGCTCAGAGCGATAAATTGTCCGGTCTAACTTAAGGAAGTACGTTGGTGAACGAAACGAGGAACTCTGCATGCGTGCAGTTGTAGATCACAGCGGCATCAAACCTGCTGAAAATCTATTGTTAGACACTCGGTTGCAAAGTGAAAATATCGTAGCTAAAAAGGCTGTATTGTCATGTCGATATGGCTAATTTCCACCTGTCCCCACCCATCATCAAGTGCATGTTTCATTGCGCTTGTGTGTACACATACATTTGTGCATAAATATAAATTTGAGCTCAATTTGAGGTAATCACCAATTGCGTATAATGCCTGATCCCCTCGGTTAGATCCCTCAACAGATACAGATGAATTGAGTCACTGTCGGTTACTTTCGTGTAGTAGAAACTCAAGACGTCGACCAGCATATGCGGGTGTGAGGGGTGTGTGGTGGAAGAAATTTTCAAGGTTTTGCGTTGTAGTACTGAATCAGGACCTCCTAATCTGATATATATTCTCAGCTAAAATGCTGCGGGAATTGAACAGTCAGAAATATGGGATGTCAACTCCACAAATTCTTGAATCTCTTCAGCCGAGGGAACAGGATTTATTGAAGAACGTGTTACCGGCTCCAGATCTCTGCTAGATACGGTACCAGAACTGAATACCTCGAAATCCATGTCGTTAATGAAAATCGAATTGGGAAAGTACCGCCTTGAACAGAGAATCAGAATCAGGTTTATTATCACCGGCATGTGTCGGGAAATTTGTTAACTTAGCTGCATAAGTTCAATGCAATACATAATCTAGCAGAGAGAGCAAATAATAATAACAACAACAAATGAATTAAAACATAATAATAAATACAAAAGTAAACCAATTACCCATATTGAATAGATTATCAAAAATATGCAGAAAGAGAAATACTTTATATTAATAAAGTGAGCTAGTGTTCTAAGCTTCAAAGTCCATTCGTGATTCTGATTGCAGAGGGGAAGAAGCTGTTCCTGAACTGCTGATGTGTGTTTCTGTCTCATAACCTTAGACATCCAGGTTCAAACCTAATATCCGGTGCCATCTGTGTCGACGTTGCTCCTTTGCAGATTGGAGGAATTTTTATCGGCAGTGTCATGACGGTCTATTATCGTCCCTCATTAATGAGCTGTCCTTACTGTGTGAGGCTGATGACGTGACGTAGCCGGACAGCGGGTTGCTATGAGAAAAGTTAGGCTGCAATTGGTTCGTTCAGTGAGGGCACAAACTGGACAAAAGTGTTTATTTTGAATAAACCGGAATGCAGGAATGCGTGAGGTTATGTACCTCGTTGCGATTAGCATAAAATAAAGGACGATCGGTTGCGGTGAGACTGGCAAAGGAAACTGTTCACGAAACAGAGATGGCGAGCCGATGGGTGGATCAGGTATTTTGCAAGGCAACTGCAGATTGTCAACAGAATACATTTGCGGGCAGCGCTCAGACAGCATCCAGGGTGTTAAATTTTATTGGCACACTACACGCTGCTGCCTGTAGTGTGGGCGCTGCGAGCAGGGTTCGAACCTGCACGGGGAATCCCCATTGGATTTCAAGCCCAACGCCTTAACCACTCGGCCATCGCATCTCCATCAATGTTCAGCACCCACCGTAGCACTGCACCTGAAGTGAGGGTTGTACTTGATTTATTTCCGGTTACGGAAATGGTGAATCGATCATGCTTTGTGCTTGTCTTGCAGCCAGTAGCACAGGGAACATTTCGCTGGTAGAGGAAAGAATAAATTCAATTAAATGCAAACAAATTCTGGAAGCAAAGATCACACCGTCTGTAAAAAAGCTGAAGATGAATAGAGGATTGCTTCAACAACAGTATAATGATCCTAAACGCACCTCAAAATCAACAAAGGACTACCTCAAGAAGTACAAGTTGATGATTTTGCCATGGCTCTCACAATCCCCCGACTTAAACATCATTAAAAATCTGTGGACAGAATCAAAAGAGCAGTGCATGCAAGATGGCCCAAGCATCTCACGGAGCGAGAAGCCTTTTGCAAGGAAGAATGGGCGCATGTCCCCCTAACAAAAGTTGAATGACACGTAGCTGGCTACAGAAAGCGTTTAGAAGGTGTGATACTTGCCAAAGGGGGTGTCACTAAGTACAATCTTTGCCTCAGGCCCTTTAACTTTTTCTCTTATTTTGAAACTGCAAAAGATGGAAATATAAAAATGTAATATTGCTTAAAATATTGAAGAAATGTGTCATCTTTAACTTTATGCCGTTTGGAAATCAGGTCATCTTTTATTCGCTTAGCTGTTGACAGTAACAGAAATTTTGAGCATTGGTGCCCAAATCTTTGTATCCCACCGTATCCTTCCTTCCAATGTGCATCACCGTACCACACGATGATCTATTTGACAAATCTTCTCCCATTCTCCTCAACTGTCTTTTATCTTAAATGTATTTGAATCTTTTGAGTTTTTGAACACGTTGAAGTCAGGCTACCTTTCTTATATTTTCTTTTCTTTAGCCTCCCTTCTTTCTTTCAGAGTGGAGTGACAATCCCAATTTTCCAACCATCAGAATATATTCTAATGATACGTGAAGGAGTACTATTATTGCCTCGAGAATCTTCAGTTCCCACTTTTGGAACCCAGGTTTGTAGTCCAACTGGTCACGTTGACATATAGCTTCAGAGCTTTCAGCTTCACAGGCACCTTCTCCAGAGTCATAATATCCACTCTCACTGATGCCCTCTGACACGTGTTTCTCGGTGCCATTATGCTGGAGTCTTCCACAGAGCAAAATATTCATTCAGTTCGTCCGTCTTGTCTTTCTCCCCCTTACCGCTTCTTCCACGTCATTTTCCAGCTTTCTGTGATCCACTCGCATCCCTTTTAATCCTCATATGCCTGAAAAATGGGATTTTCTCCATTATTAGCCATTTTAAAAAGTTCCAAACCTCCGGCTTTCCTGTAATGCTTGCTACATTATAAACCGTCACTTTTGCCTTTATGCTGTCTTTACTTTCTAGTATCAGCCATGGTTGCCTCATCCTCACTTTCGAATATTCATTCTTATTTAGGATGCACCTTTCCAATTGCCTGCCAAAAACACCAGCCATTGTGGATTTTCCGTCAGCTATGATAGAACCCCTTTCCAAACCTCCTGGACGGCTCTAGACTTAGTTCCCTGTTATTTTATGCCAGTAACGGGGTCGAAGACAGTAATGGTCCCTGACTTTATTTCTGCGAGTGACGTGGTCGGCGACTGTTATCGTCCTTGATTTTATTTTTCTTCCAGTGACGTGTTCGGGTAATGTTATTGTCGTTATTATTTTTTTTTTTGCTGCGGGGGGTAGGCTTATTGGGATCAATGAGATTTGTTTCTTTTCTTTTCTCGGGCCGGTGTTGATGTTTGTCCTTTCATGAAAACCAATGTTCTCTCGGTATTCAATTGCTGTCTGGAGCAGACAAGTCTCAGATTTGTATTGTACATGCAGACTTTGACAATAAAATTAACCCTTTGAACCTTTATATTTTCACTCGTGTTACTACAGTTCCACTTACTGTATGAAACACTCGTAACTCTGATTTTATCTTCTCGCAATCAGACTGCAGGACAAATTCGATCATATTACAATCATTGCCTCTCACGCATTCCTGTATCTTAATCTACCTGGTCAAAACACAACGCAGTACACAATCCACAATTGCCTTTTTGTAATGGGCTCGACCAAAACATACTCTAAAAATTCATTCAGAAGGCATTACAAAGATTCCCTCTCTGAGTATCCAGCGACAACTGGATTTTCTCAAACTACCTACATATTGAGATCCTACAATGACCACCGTTATATTGCCATTTTCACAAGCCTTGTGCATCTCAGGTTGTCATTTGTACTTAACGTCGACTGCTAGAGGACTGTATATAACTCCGATCCACTGATCCTATGTTATCTCTCACTAAAGATTATTTTTATTTTCTGTACGGCACTATAAATTGCGAGAAATAAAATAAATTGAAATTATAAAAGTGAATTGTCTAGAAGAGTTAATGTGTTCATGTGTTGAGAAACGACTAAACTGAGTGGAAGAAGTGGTTCTTGATAAAAATGTGATTTTCTATTTTCAGACTCCTCTACATCCACCACAGCACGCTACAATCCCCCACCCCACCCTAGGGGGTAGGAATGTGCAGAGGGCATTTTTGTTCTGTCGAAGGCCCTGAATGATGCAAGCAGCCTTATTTTGGCGAAAATATCCTCGATATTGGCGAGTCGTGCCCGCCACGACAGCACTCTGCACCTTCTTTCGATCCTACGCATTGGAGCCCCGCCCCACACCAGACCGTGACGCAGCGACTGACAATGCTGTCCACGTACGCCCACAGAAATGCATCTGATTCTTGGATAGCATTCTAAATCTCATTAATGAACAATTATGACGTCTGCACAGTGCCCGCGTCAGCATGTTAGGACCAGGATGGATCCGTTGAGATGTCGACGCCCAGGAGCCTGAAGATATTCACCGTCCTGAGCCTCCAGTAAGGATTTGCGTTTGTTCATCTGACACATTCTCCCTGGAGTACAATTAATTCCTTGGTATTACTAAGATTGATTGCAAGGCTTTTGCTTCGACTCCACCCAACCATCATATCTATCTGATGCTGGGACGCCTGTTCGTGTTATTAGAAACGGGATTGCCAGCACAGTGAAAGCAAACGATGTGCTCCCTCAAGTTCCGAGTGCATTATGGGTATCAGTGAAAGTCACCGCCTCCTCGATGCTTCACCCGTCCCAGTCATTGATCAGCAGTGCAGTAAATGCGATGGCTGTTCCTCCGGAGTACCCGGTGTGAGTGACTGTGAGTAATCAGTCCTTGGTCGTTGCTGAAATGTTTCAGTATCAACAGAATGGAGCAGTGAGCGGCGTCACGGAGAACGACACTCTCCATAAAGGGTTTGCACATTTCATAGTAAACGCAGGATGGGCTGAGACTGTCACTTACACGTGAATGGTTTCAGCTCGTCATGTTGTCGGATATTCCTGGTATTCTTCTCAGGGTTGGCTTTTAATTAGTGATCACATCCGGAGCCTCCAAACAGAACGCAACCTATTCGCGGTGTGAAAGCCGGCGTGGCTAAGTAACCTGGAGAGTGAAGTTGGCTGGAGTTAGGAGTTAAGTGCTTTGGTTCTTGGTAGGGTCACTCATGCCAAACAAGTCAAATGGTGGAGGGCAGACTGAGAGTGTTCACCAGTCCTACAATTTCGAGGGTTCATCTCAGAGATAACAAGCTGACCTAGTCAACGAAAACTTCAGTGCAACGAAAATGAAGAGTCCGTCTACATATGAATCCGTCGGTATTTCAGAATCCCTACCCGGGACTTGGCAGGCAATTGTGAAAACCGAGAGGAGGCTACTGAAAAGAATGAAGGATCTTCATTGCTGTCCCGAAAAGCTAGCGGAAAGATTGGCAGTAAGTTATGAAATTAATCAGCTCCGCCATGGGGACAAGCCTCCGTTGTGTTCAGGACATCTTCATGCAGCTGTGCCTCAGAAAGGCGGCGACCGTCATTAAGGAATTCATCACCCAGGACATTCCTCTTCTCACTGTTACCGTCGGGAAGGAGGTACAGAAGCCTAAAGCCACACACTCAGAGATTCAGGAAACAATTATTCCCCTCTGCCATCCAATATCTAAATGGACACAGAACCTATGAACTCTACCTCACTCTTTTATCTGTTTTGCTCTCTTTTTTAATTTAACAATTTAATATACATATATTTACTCTAATTAAATGTTTGATTTTTATTTCTATATGTATCATGCATTCATTGTACAGCTGTCGCTAATTTAACAGATTTCTCGACATCTGTCCGAGATATTAAATCGGAATCTGATTCTGATTCTGAAGTCAGTCACATCCGTAAGATGGATGTTGGTGAAGATCAGAACTGCGACTCTCAATCTGGATCAGCAGAAAATGAGCTCAGTGGTGAAATCCCGCCTCTCGAAATCCCAAGCGTTTGGCACAAAAATGTGACCGGAGTGAGCAGTTTCGTCTGTCACCTAATTTCTGCCCGCACCGATTCGCAACCCTATGAAGTGTATCAGCCGATATTGTATACAAGTTAGAGGCACTTGCGTCCTGGTCGTGAAAAGGGAAGAGGTTAAACTATATAAGTTCACTTGCCAGTTTCTCGTTCTTCCACATGAATGTCCACAGCGCTCATCAACATGCAGACCCATCGTTTTCCAAAGACTGCTGCGCTGTTTCCATTTTAGATCCATTTCCACAACAGAGTAACAGCAACACAGTCTCCCAACTCCTACACTGACCTCCTGAGGCCAGCGCGACGAACACCTTTCCCACAGTCTCTCTGCACATGAGACGGGTTTCAGCGAACTATGCCCTTCTCCGACACACTCTCTCCCGGCTGATTTGCATTCCCGGTGCTCTAAACCTCACAGAATAAATATTCAGCTGGTTTGACATTCCAAAATGTGACACTTCAACCTTACCTGCCTTGAAAACTATTTCCAATTCCTTCTACAGTGTTTGTTTGCAATTGCCATTATCTCGAGCATCAATGCAAAAGTCGGGAAGCAAATCGCTGATAATTTCCAGTAACCGGGCTCGTCCGGGATTTGAACCCGGGACCTCTCGCATGTGCTTTTCCACCCGAAGCGAGAATCATACCACTAGACCAACGAGCCTGCATTCACAGATTACGTCGCAACTGAAATCCGAAGCCATTTAAATTTAATTGGTTGAAAACCCATTGTTCTTTCCGTTATTGAGAGGAGAGTCTGATGTCGAAATAAGTTGGGCCCGTATTGCTTTGAGATTACAAGAGTATTGGTTACGTGATTCAGTCCAAATAGGAATATAACGGACCCTGATGTATTGCACGTCAGAATGCGTTTGCAAATGGAAGGGACCCAAACATGGGACACTAATTCAAAACGCAAACTGCAAGCATATTTTTCTCGCATAAGGTGATGATTCTCAGAAATTTCCTGTCCTAGCGGCTGGTGGACGGTGGATAATTAGAATTATTTCAGGCACGTATACAGAAGTATTTGCTCCATGAACAGCGGAGACGTTTGATAAACGGCACACAATAAGAACTTTATTCAGGACGAATTTTCACACGTCGATGCTGTCTAGCCCGCTGAGTTCCCCCAGCATGTTGTGAGTGTATCGCAAGTTCGTCTAACATTCTGCTGATTATCCTTTCACTGACAAGCATTGTTCCGTCACGTGACCTTAAAACATGTCACGTCACCTTCCGACTTTACTGTCTGTACTTACATCTTTTCGGTGCAGCTAAGACGAAACTCACAAGAGGATTCCAATTCAAACTGTAAAATCTACCATCCACATTCTCCCACTCCACGTTGAGTATGATCGCCATTGCCGATGACATCACCACATTGCTGTTTGGGTAAAAACTGGTATGGAGATGGAATGAGACAGTGTGCGTAAAGGTTGATTCATATCTTGCTGACAGCCGAGGGGAAAAGGAGAAGCTGGTGAAGGGCAACAGGATATGGATATTTTCTCAATGACAGAAACTTTCCTTCAACAAAACTGGGTGTAAAACGAAGAAAACAAAGAACGAAAGGGAGTAAGAATGCCGAATTGTCATGGACGGGATTGGAAACTACCTCTCCAGTGGAAACTGCGACCTGAACACAAAGTCTTAGGCAACTAATCTATCCCGGCCATGGTGGATGAACTTCTGGTTAATTTCATTACTGTAGCCAATCAAAGGATTAATGCGCTTTCAGTTTCGGGGGATGGGGCCGGTGAAAATAAACTCTTTTTCAGCTTGCTGCTATTGTTTAGAGGGAGGTGTTGTTTGTTTTTTCAGAGAAGCTCAGAATAGAATTAAATGGACCGTGCGACCAGATAAGATTAATCCAGTCTACGATTGTGGTCAGAGAAGACGAGATGTTTTGAAAGGTCCTGCCGACGGTGTTGACCACTGTTTTAGTCAACATGACTACTGCAGACGTTGTTGACTGTGTTAACTAGTTCTCCGCAATTAGTTCTGCATTTGGTGTAAACGTCGGATACATTGTGCTTATTTCTAATACGCTCAACAAAGAGATACTTCTCACAGTTTCACTATAGGACTGGGCAAGATATGGGACAACACAGCGTCCGCAAACCTCAGACTAAACTCTGACGTCTCCAACCCTATCAGTCTGTCATCGCCCATCATTCTTCCTTCAAGGGTAGCCACGCTTCCGGTTTCTCTTCTCGTCACTCTCCTTCTACCCTTATCCCCCTCTTGTCTTAGGCCCCGTACTTGTCACTTGCTCGTTCTCAATCTCTCCATCCCTCCCGTCTTACTCCCAGTCTCTCTCTCTCTTCCTGCGCTTCTCTCTTTCTATCCCTTGTCTCTCCCCATCTCTGCAAGACTCTCTTCCACAAGTCTCTCTTTCGCTCCCCGTGTCTCCCCCATTTTTGCAAGACTCTCTTATACTAGTCTGTCTTTTCTCCTAGTCTCTTTCCTCTGCCCCCTCACTCACTCTATCTCT
Source organism: Hypanus berthalutzae (assembly GCA_032362145.1). Lineage (NCBI taxonomy): Eukaryota > Metazoa > Chordata > Chondrichthyes > Myliobatiformes > Dasyatidae > Hypanus > Hypanus berthalutzae. The sequence continues at coordinate 4,345 of JAUOBT010000074.1, read as the reverse complement.
ATCACCCACTCCCAGTCTCTCTCCAACCAACCTTCCTCCGCCAGTCTTTCTAACAAAAGTGTCTGCCCCCTTAAAATTTCTTGTCCCTCACGTCACTAGTTCGTTTGAGATCCCTTCTCTCGCTGATCCTCCGTCTCTCCCTCGTTTTTATCTTATTTCTCTACCCATCTCTCTCTTCTCCGTGTGTCTCCAGTCCACTGTCCACTCTGCTCTCATTCTCCCGTCATTACCTCCTCCACGTCCGTTTTTGCTCGGACTCCCTCCAAGGCTTGGAAAATGTTGAACACTCCGGATACATGCTGATGGTATTAAATTGTTGCACAAACACGTTTATTTATGGGGTAACTCAGTCCAAATTCAGAGATCAATTCTCCACCGCAGCGAGATAGCCGGTCATGTCAATTAATCAACTAATTAATAAATGAAACGGTCTTAAGTTCTTCTCAGTGGTGGTAGGGGGCATTTTCCCAACTTGACAGGGCAAAACCGGCGGTCATTGGAGAGCGTGGCAGCGGGGAGAACTAAACCGGTTTGCAGCCCGACGGAGACACATCATGAGAACAAACCCCTCGGCACCAGCACCCTGCGACCTTCACCTCCGACCAGTGATTAAATTCATCTTGCATCTTATTTTGATTTTTGACCATACCCCGCTGTCGTGATCGCCGAAATAGGTTGAATAATAAATCCCGCCCTGCGGTGTAAGTACTCAGCGCTCAAGTGTGTACTTCTCGCTGACGGAGCAGCTGCTGGAAATATGGCCGTCACAAGCAGAGCGGACGGAATTCACAGTGAGCATCCCGACGGTCAGATCGGGACTGGTCCGAGCTCACAGTGAGTGGGCAGCACCGCAATGAGATTTAGCTGTCTGCACCCAACATCGGATCCGTCAACACGCGATGAGCAGACAACATCCACCTGGACACAGACCCGAATTGTAACTTTCGGGTTCGGCAGCTTTCCAAATTTCCATCTGAGTCAAATACATGTTGAATGTCCTCTGCATGCACTCCAGTACAAACGCATGTCTGTTAATAATTTTACTTTTTTTCTCACAGCTAAGACTGGTAAAACTCATTTTTCAATTGCTGGGAACTTTCCTACTATTCTAGTAATGTTTATTATGGTAGCTTTCTGGAGATACACAAAAATATACCAGTGTAGGTATAATTATTGTTGTGCAGTGACATTGGGATGAAACCACCAGTAGTTATTACAATTGGGGAAAAGTATACCCTGTTCATGTACCATAGCCTTTCAATTTTCTTTTTCAAGTCAGTATATTTCTATTGATTTTCACGTACTGATTTCTGTATATCATGTGCAGTTGGAATGACACACACATACCTGCAGATTTATCTCTTATTTGTGATTGGTTGACTTTTACGTAAGTTGTTTTTGCAGCTTTATCCTGTGATATTATATCTGGATGTGTATTATGTATTGCTCCAACTCTAGGTCATAATAAAATTGTCGGACTCTAACTCTAAAACTCCCTCGGGATTCTATTTGTAGTAATGGATCGTCTCTGACATGAGTTTGCAATTTAAAGCATGATTTTGGTGAATGATGCTTACCAACAGATTGTGCCTGTGTAAGTAATCACTTTGAGTTAAACTGTTTCAGGATCCTGTAATGTGTTAGATCATTTCTGGTTTCTCTTACTGTCTGCCTTCACCGTCTCGAATTTGTTCGTGTTTATTACGTATTTTCGATATTTTCGTGTTACCCACCCGGTACTATATTGCCACAGAAGGAGTAGAACTCCTCAACATCGTGTCTGAATGTGAGCAGCTCCCCGAGGATCTTCCTCCCTCGCCTCTCCACAGCGCAATCTACTGCTTCGACCCTCGCTTCTTCCTCACCCTCGCCATTCTCTCACCCCTCTCTAATCGTTCAGCACACCCCCTCTTCCTCAGCCTCTTTCCTCCATCCTCACCTTCTCCTCTCCCCTGTATTAATCCTCTCGCCCCACTTGCCTTCACTCTCACGTTTCTTCTATATACAGTGGCTTGCAAATGTTCTGACACCCCTTGTCAAAATTTATTTTACTGGGAATATATAAGCGAGTAAAAATAACCTTATTTCGAAAAGGCGTAAGGTTAAAGATAACACATTTCTTTAATACTTTAAGAAAGATTATATGTTATTTTCATCCTTTACAGTTTCAAAATACCAAAAAAAAGAAGAAAAAGGGCCCGAAGCAAAGGTTTGGTTACTCTGCATGGCAGTACTTAGTAACAACCCCTTTGGCAAATATCACAGCTTGTTGACGCTTACTGCTGACGGCTAATAGTTTTTCAATTCTTGCTTGATGGAATTTCGCCCATTCTTCCTTGAAAAAGTCTTCTGGTTCTGTGAGATTCTTGGGCCGCGTTGTTCTTTTGAAGTATCTCCACAGATGTTCGATGATGTTTAGGTCGGGGGACTGTCAGGTCGATGGGAAAACCTTCAGGTTGCGCCTCTTGAGCTAATGCATTGTGGTTTTAGAGGTGTGCATGGGATCATTATCCTGTTGTAGAAGCCATCCTTTTTTCATCTTCAGTTTTGTTACAGACGGGGAGATGTTTGTTTCCGGAATTTCCTGGTATTTGATTGAATTCATTCCTCCCTCCACCAGTGAAATGCTTCCCCGTACCACTACCTAAAGCATGATCGATCCACCTGCGTGCTCATGATTCTGCACCTTTTTTTTTACTCCAAACATATATTTGCACATTGAGACCAAATAATCTACCTTAAATTCAGGACTTGTTTCTCAAATGCTTCAGACCTGTTTAGATGTTCCTTTGCAAACTTCCGACACTGAATTTTGTAGTGAGGACAGAGGAAAAGTTTCCTTCTGAGGATTCTTCCATGAAGGTCATATTTGTGCAGGTGTCACTGCACAGTAGAACAGAGCACCACCACTCCAGAGTCAAACGGGGGTTTTGATTTGCCTTTCTAGCAATCCTACGAGCAGTTCTCTCGGAAAATTTTCTCGGTCTTCCAGATTTCAACTTGACCTCCACTGTTCCT
>JAUOBT010000068.1:60032-70504 GCA_032362145.1 Hypanus berthalutzae | reverse complement strand
GAATAAAATCATCTTTAATTGCAGTTTACCGACTCCGTGTCGTTATTTTAGCGCTGCGTGTAGCACACCGCTACACTTTGTCCATTTAGATAGCAACTTATTTCATGTTCTTTTCTGTTGCCTGCTGCTGATGTGAAACTAGGTACTTGAATTGTGAATTCTCTCCCTCTGGTGATTCCTTGTTAGGTACTTTGACTTGCCCTTCCTGAAATCAACAGTCGATTCCTTGGTCTTACTGATGTTGTGCAAGGTTGTTGCTGTGAAACCATACACTCCTGTACACCACCTCGTCACCATCTGAAATTTTGCCAACAATGTTGTGTAGTCAGCAAATTTATAGATGCCATTTGAGCTGTGCCCGCCACACAGTTATGAATGTAGGGAGAGCAGGGCTAAACACACATCCTTGAGGTGTGCCAGTGTTGACTGTCAGCGAGGAGATGTTATTTCTTGTTGATATCAACTGTGGTCTCCTGGAGAGCACGTCGAGAATTCACTTGCAGAGGGAGGTGCAGAGGCTCGGGTTTTGGAACTTGTTGATTAGAACTGAGGGTGTGATTGTGTTGAATGCTGAGATGTTATCAATAAACAGCAGCCTGATGCAAGTATTACTATTGTCCAGGTGATCCAAGGTTGAGTGGAGAGCCAGTGAAATTCCATTTGCTGTAGACCTATTGTGGTGATAGGCAAATTGCAACAGGTCCAGGTCCTTGCTTAGATAGGAGTTGACTGCAGCCATGACCAATCTCTCAAAGCACTTCATTGCAGTAAACGTGGGTGCCATTGGGTGCTAGATATTGAGGCAGCTCACCCTTCTCTTAAGCACTGGTATGATTGTTGCCCTTCTGAAGCAGATAGGAACCTCTAACTGCACCAGGGAGGGATTGAAGATGTTCTTGAAAATTCCACTAATTGTTTGGCACAGGGTTTCAAAGCCAGACCAGGTACATCATCAGGGCCTGACAACTTGTGATGGTTCTCTCTGCTGAAAGATGTTCTGTCATCGGCCTTTGAGACAGAGATCACAGTGTCACTGGATTGTGCAAGGATTCACATAGTCATAGTTTTATTCTTCTTTTCAAAGCAAAATGCTGAATCTTTAAGTTCTCTGAATTGAATGTTTGAATCAAGCTTACCTGAAGCAGGAATTTGCGCTTGATTTTTGTGAATTGAATAAAGAAGGCAGTCAGGCTTATGATGTGGATTGAAACAGCCCAAGAGAATAAATTTGTTTGGGTAACATTTTGGAATAGATCTGTAAGTGCACTCCTTATGGCACATACATTTAACTAGAACAGAGATGAAGACTTGACTTACTTGACAACAGGAAGTTGCTGTTGATATTGAGAATCTTTAAATAGAGAATGTTGTAGATTCTTAGCAGATGTGGCAGGAACTGTAGAGAGAGACAGGTAATGTTTTAACATCAGGGAAAAGTTAGAGATCAAATGTCTTTTTCACCACCCTGTCTACCTGTGATACTGATTTTAATGAACTATGCACTTGCACTGTTAAGGACCCTCTGTTCCATTATATTATCTCGTGCCTTATTATTCATACTACAAGTCCTGTGCTGGTTTGATTTAACATTATGCATCACGTCACACACACACATCTGTTTGCCATTCCTCTGTCCATTTCCCTAACTGGTTGAGTTATCTATGTTAACTTCACTATCAACAATGCCTCCTAATTTCAGGTCATCCACAGATTTGCTGATTAAGCCTTGAGTATTTGGATCCAAATTATTTATAAATAATTAACAAATAATAAGAGCCCAAATATTGATCCTGCAGCACACCACTAGTCACTGGCTTCATTCTGAGAAATAACCTTCACTACCACCCTGTGCTTCCCACCTCTGAGCCAGTATTAAATCTGGGTAGATCTTGGCACTCCCCGAATCGATGGGACCTAATCTTCCAGACCAACCTTCCATGTGGGACTTGTGAAAGGCTTTGCTAATGTCTCAAAGCATTAATTACAAGTGTGATTGATACTTTCTGCTTGTTTGAATGAGTGCCATTCCAACAACTCTTAAAAATGCCACATCTCTCAGGTTAAAGCAGTTGCTTGATTGACACTTCTTTAGCCACCCTAAATATTCATTCCCTCCACCCGGACCTCCCTAATCCATCTCCTGCAGATTCCCCTTCAAGTCCTGACCTGGATGTCCATCTCTATCCCTTCATTTCTGGGTCTAAATCCTGGAAATCCCTGTCAAAAAGTGCAGTGTGAGCTCCTTTACTAGAATGACTACTATGCAACATAGAACATTACAGCTCTTTGGCCCCTGACGTTGTGCAAACCTTTTGACCTACTCTAAGATCAATCTAGCCCATCTCTCTCATAGAGCCCTCCATTTTTCTATCATCCATGTGCCTATCAAGAGCCTCTTAATTGCCTGTAATGTATCAGCCTCTACCACCACCCCTGGCGGAGCTTTTCACGCACCCACCACACTGTGTAGAAAAAAAACCCTAAATAAATCTTACTCTGACATCCTGCCTGTACTTTCCTCAAAGACCTTAAAATTATTCCCCCCTTGTGTTAGCTACTTCCACCCTGGGAAAGGGTCTCTGGCTGTCCACTCAATCTATATATTTCTTACCATCTTAAACATCTCTCTCAAATCACGTTTCACTTCCTTCATTCCAATCATCTGTTACCGCTCCCTGTGGCCAGTGAGGATACAAAGATTGTCCAAGATACAACAAACTTTTATTTTGCTCTCTATAGTAACATGGGATGTATCCTGGGGGCTTACCTATCCTAATGTGTTTTTTAAAAAAATATTTTATCTATCTATATATTTATTTATTTATTAAATTTTAGAAATTACAAAGAATAAATGTAATAGTTCCTCTCAAGGTTCCTCTCATTGAATACAGAAACAAAGTATTCATTAAGGATCTCCTTCGACTTAAGGCATGTTTCCTCTTCTATTGCTGGCGTGTCCTACTTTCACTGTAGTTGTCCTCGGTATCTTACAATTGCCAGCAATGCTCAGATTATAACAAAAAGTTATAAATGAAAAGAGGTGGTAGCAGAAAAAGCAAACTCTTTCCCTAGAAACCTCAAAAGGATTCATTTCATATGTTTCGTGTAGCTAACATTTGTTTCCTCCTTTCTCCAATCAAACCTTCAATGTCCTTTGTTAACCAAGGTTCCCTGAATTTGCCATCTTTGTCTCATATATGCTGACTCTGAATTCTTTCTATCTCACTTTTAAACATGTCCACTTATCAGGAGTTGTTTTCTAACTCCTACGTTATAAAAGCAAACCCTCTCCCAAATTAAGTCTTTGATGCTAGGACCAACCTTGTCTTTTTCAATAAGCACCGTGAAGCTTACTGAACTTGTCAGGTTCCTGCACAGACACTTCAGTGACTTTTCCATTTTCATTCCTTAAGATGAAAGTGAAGGGCAACCTATAATTTCTGCTTTAGAAAACTTCCGAATTTAACCCCATCTAAGCCCCTTGCACTGAGGCAATCCCAGTCAATACTAGACATGCTAAAATTCTCCACCACTATAAAACTATTGCTTTTACACCCCTCCTGCCTGCATATTTTATTGTCTAATCCTTGCTGATTATTGGGAGGTTTATAGAATAACCCCATCAAAGTGACTACCTATTTCTTATTCCTACATCCAAAGGCCAATCCTCCAGTGTATCCTTCCTGAGTCCTGCCTTAGATCAACAGTGCAAAATCCTCTCATGCCTGAACCATCTATAACATGGAATACTGAGCTGCAAGTTCTAAATGCCTCAACCATGTTTCTGTGATTGCAACACGTAATGCCATGAGCTGATCTGCACTCTCAGGTCATCAGTCTTACTTGTGAGGTTTCTTCCATTAAATCCAATGAGGGCAAGTCTCTTATGCGTCATCCCTCCTGACTTGGTCAGCTCGTCTCACTGTTTTACTTTCTAAGTATGAGTAAGTATTCCCATTGGCTCACTGCCTTTCTGGGCCCCACCCATTGCCTTACGAATTTAACTCCACCTGTGTAATACTAGAAAACATCCCTAAAGTATTTGTTGCTGATCCTGATGAGAGTCTACTATAAAATCACAGAAACTTAACAGTCTGTTGTGTAATCAAAATCCCTTTCTGCATAGGAAGACAATTTAAGAAACAAAACAAAAATTGTTTACATTATGCCTTTTATTCATTATTGCCAGCAAAAATACTGAATCTCAGAGTTGTAAACGATGACATATGTACTTTGATAATAAATTTACTTTGAACTTTTACATCTTCGAAACATGCCAAAGAGTTTTACAGTCAATGAAGTACTTCTGCAGGGCAGTGACCAATGTAAAACAGGAAGTGGCAGCCCAGATGACATAGACAGCTTCTATAAATGGCAGTTCGTTAGGACAAAGGGGAGAAGTTCTGTGGTCACTTCTAACAGGTGACATATGATCCTTTTATGTCTAGATGAGAGTAGAGGGTCTTACTTTAGACCCAAGGAAGCGGAATTTACAGGAACAAATTTGTAGAGATTGCATGACTGTTGCAAGAAACACAAGATTGTTATGGTAAGTGACTTTAACTTTCCACGTACTGACTGGGACTCCCATTCTATAAAATGACTAGATAGGATAGAATTTGTCAAAAGTGTTCAGGAAAGTTTGTTTAATCAGTGCATAGAAGTTCACTAGAGAGTGTGTGATACTTGATCTGGTGTTAGGAAATGAGACAGGGCAGGTGACACTCTGCTTCTAGTGATCATAATGCCATTAGTTTCAAAGTAATTAAGGAAAAAAGATAGGTCTGGTCTGCCAGTTGAGATTCTAAATTGGAGAAAGGCCAATGTTGATGATATCATAAAGGATCTGGCAAATGGATTGGGACAGATTATTTTCTGGCAAAGGTGTGCTTGGTAATTGGGAGGCCTTCAAAAGTGAAATTTTGAGAGTACAGACTTTATATGTGCCTGTCGGAATAAAAGGCAAGGACAACAGGTTTAGGAACCTTGTTTTTCAAGAGATATTGCGGTCCTGGTCAAGGGGAAAAAAGGTGTGTAGCAGGTTTAGGTAAGTAGGTATAAATGAGGTACTTATGGAGTACAAGAAATGCAAGTGAACATTTAAGAAAAAAATTAGAAAGGCTAAAAGACGATATGAAGTTGCTCTAGCAGACAAGGTGAAGGAAATCATAAGGGATAATACAGATATATTAAGAGCAAGGGAGAAAATTGGTCTGGAAGATCAGAATGGTAATCTATGTGTGGAGCCAAAAGAGATGGGGGAGATTTAAATGGATTTTTTTGCGTCTGTATTGACTTGGAAGATGGACATGGAGTCTGTATCTGTAGAAGCGAGGCAAAACTGTAGTAAGGTTGTGGACCCTATACAGATTACAGAGAGGGAGTTGTTTGCTGTCTTGAGGCAAATTAGGATGGAGATATCTCAGAACTTGTGGGAGGCAAGTGTAGAAATTGCAGGGGCCCTGGCAGAGATAATTTAAATCGTCCTTTGGATCAGGTGAGGTACTGGAGGATTGGAGGACAGCTAAAGTTGTTCCACTGTTTAAGGAGGTCTCTAAGAATAAGCCAGGAAATTATAAGCTGTTGAGCCTGACATCAGTAGAAAGTAAGTAATTGGAAAGTATTCTGGTGGACCACATATTTAAGTATTTGGGTAGACAGGGACTGATGAGGGATAGTTAACATAGCTCTGTGTGTTGTAGGTTTTGTCTAACTGATCTTGTCGAGTTTTTTGAAGGTTACAAGGAAAGTTGATGAGGGCAAGGTAGTGGATGTTGTCTGCATGAACTTTAGCAAGACCTTTGACAAGGTCCTGCTTGGGAGGTTGTTTAAGAAGGTTCAATCACTTGGCATTCAAGACAAGATGGTAAATTGGATTAGACATTGGCTTTGTGAGAGAAACCAGAAAGTGGTAGTAGAGGGTTGCCTCTCTGACTGGATGCCTGTGGCTAGTGATGTGCTGCGGGGTTTGGTGCTGGGTTCTTTGTTGTTTTTCATCTATATTGTGGGGATGTGCAAACTCCACAGATTGGCAAAGGTCAGGATTGATCCCAGGATGTTAGAGCTTGTGAGGCAGCCAATCTGTTAGCTATGTCTTCTGCTGGTCCATAACTGCCCCTCCCTCCACCCACACCCCAAGGAACTGAACCTTTGTCGCTTGTGTAACAGCGTGACAGGTAGGGATATGAACCACTATACTTGTATACATGTTACTTGCTGTTGCCTCACTGGAAGCACAGTTGCTTCAGTGGTAGTTTAAGTCTGTAGTGGAAGTGCACACACAGGCTCCAGACACCAAGAGATTTAACAAGAAAGGCCCACGTTACTTTCAGACAGAATAGCAGGTGTGATTGCGTTCGCTGTCATGGAAGGCTGCTTCACTATTCAGAAACTCTGTAAATGTTGACCATCTTGGAAGTAGTTGCTGTTCTGATCTGTAACTTGGCTAACTATACATAATTAGATTTCAGATTTAATCTACTGGCTTCTATGTTTGTTACATTTGCCTTAAGTATGTGGCCTGTTGGTTCCCAACAAGAGAAAACCTGCAGATGCTGGAAATCTGAGCAACACACGCAAAATGTTGAGGAACTTGGGCAACATCGATGGAAAGGAGTCCAGTTGATGTTTTGGACCGAAACCCTTCAGCAGGACTGGAGAAAGAAAGCTGAGGGATAGATTTAAAAGATGGGGGAGGGGAGAGAGAAATACCAGGTGATAGGTTGAATTTGCTTTCAGGCTAGATGGTTTTCCATTGAACAATCCAGATATTGAAGATTCAAAGATGAGACTCCAATCTGCAGACAGGATTCAATATCTGACCTTATCTAATCTGTGCTAAGGAATCTGAACAAAAAAAAGCTAATGATACTGGTATGTCCTGGAGAAAATGTACAGTATGTGTGAAAAATAGTGAGATTGGCGAATGTCGATAAGAGGTGTCCAGGGGTTTAGGTGTCCCACAAATGACTACCATTCAATATTTCTGGAAGAAATGCCCACTTCTGAGAGGCACTAGAGGGTTCCTACCCCAGCAAGGATCAGCACCTTCACAGCAAAAGCAAACATTTCTACTTGCTATACATCTCAGTTATGACTCTTGTAGTTAATCTTTAAATTATTGATTGTGTTATTGTAATATTTCAGGCAAAGCCTATATATGGGGGTTGGCTGCTCTTGGCTCCAGAAGGGACTGACTTTGAAAACCCAGTGCAGCGATCAAGGGTAAGTTGAAAAGTAGTTTGTTTCGCTACTTCTTGCATAATTAGTTAACAGATGTTCTTAAGAGTTAAACCTCTTTGGTGTATATCAGATATACAAGAAATTTGCTTTGCTGGAACAGTGACTAAACGATTAAAAGGTAATTGAAAGCACATTCGTAAGATGGAATCTGTTGGCATGGGTTCAGTTATGATAAGATGTGGTTTTATGTTGGTAAGAAGAGGGTACAAGGAAGATGGTGAATAAGGCTTCCTAATGAACTTGGTGTCTGGCCATAAAGCATCGGAAAGAGTGTTGAATTAATTTTAGTTGACCATTTTACCCAGTTCTTCTTCCTGTCACCTTTGGCCTCCTTACAGCTATAAAAACATCATGGAGCAGCTGATAAAGGACAATAATAAAATGTTAGTGGAGAGGCTGGTAAGGAATAGTGTGGAATTTATAGAACAAAGAGCAATTTAGTGTGCAATCAGGGGAAAGAGCACCAATACTGTGGAGCATATCAGTTTTACAAGGACGTGGTGTGGTGGAGGTCTCGAAACGCATAAAGTGGATAATCCCTGGGGCCTGAACAGATGTATCATAGCACATGGTGGGAAGCACGTGAGGAAATTGTTGGGGCCCTGCCAGAGATCTTTGTCATCTTGTTAACCATGGGTGAGGTGCCAGAAGACTGGAGGGCTATGTCTTTATTTAAGAAGACCCATCAGGACAAGACAGGGAAATACAGAGTTTAATATCAGTGGTGGGAAAGTTATTAGAAAGATTCTGAGACAGAATTTTCTTTGTATTCGAAAGGGCAAGGACTGAATAGGGATAGATTGCATGTCTTTGTGCATGGCAAATTGTGCTTCATGGATTTAATTTGAGTTCTTTGAAGAAGTGACTAAGGGAACTGACAAAGAGCCATAGCTGTTGTCTACATGGATTTTAGCAAGGCCTTTGACAAGTTCTGCATAATGGGCTGCTCCAGAATCTTGGAACCTGTCGAATCCAGGGTGAGTTAGCTAATTTACAAAATTGGTGATGTTCTTTTTCAGACTGGAGGTATGATTAGAAAGTTTGTAGGTGATACTGAAATTGGTGGTACAATGGACAGTGAGAAAGTTTGTCACGGTCACAGTGGGAATTTCCTCAATTGAGCAAGTGAGTAAGGAAATGGCAGATGGAATTTAACTCTGAAAGATATGAAGTGAACCATTTTGGCAAGTTAATTAGATCAGAACAAAGTAAATAGCACAGTATGGACCCAGAGAGTGTTGTTGAACAAAGAGGTCTATCGATAAAAGCTCATGGTTCCTTGTCTGTAACAGCACAGGTTGATAGATGGTGAAGAAAGCTTAAAGTTTAGTTGCTTCCATTGGCCAAAGTGTTGGTGAGAGCATTGTTACCACTCTTCAGGACGTTGTGCTTGAGTGCAGAGGAGAGATTGGATAGGCTAGGACTGTTTTCCCTGGAGCAAAGGAGCTAAAGGGTGACAAATTGAGAGCCAGTGATAGGATAGATAACATTTATTTCCAATAGTAGTGGTGCCTAATATTTGGGTGTAGGTTTAAAGCGACAGGAAGGATGTTTAAAGGGGATCCGAAAGGTAAATTGTTCACATGCAGTGGTTGGTACTGTAATGTGATGGAGCCAGCAACATTTAAATGGTATCTGAACAGGAACTTGTATGAGGAAGGTTTAGAGGAATATGGAATTACTTCAGGCGAATGGGATTAGTACAGATGGATGTGATGGTTGGCATAGACATGCTGTCCAGCTTGGATTATCTTTCTAAGCTCAACTGTTGAAAGATAAAATGAAAACTGGAATACGATAGGTTGGGCTATGGAATTTGGCAGACTTAGTATTAATGTGGTAAGGTTTTCTGTGCTGCTGCTGGAAATATATCTACATTGATTAGCTGACAGCAGTAAGTTAATAAAGTGATCACTTCTGCAAATCCAAATGACATAAAAATAGACAAGTCTGGATGTGCCAGCAGGTTAGGCTGCACCTATGGCGATGGGAACAGAGTCAACATTTCAGGCTGAAGATTTTCGCTTACTTTTTTCCAGAGTTTCAACACCTGCGGTGTTTTGCTTTTCCAGTTTGAATTTCATAGTTTCAACGTTTGTTTCCTTTTCCCCCATACTGTTGCCCTATTCTCCTCTTCAGTTACCACCTTCTGATGACCCAGCCAGCACTATCTTTGTGTATATAGTTGTCTTAATCTGCACCATTACACATTCAAGTCTTTTGTTCTCCTCACACCCTTCTCTTCAACTTCAAACATGTTTGATTTCTAACTTTTCCTTGTGCTAATGAAAGCACTAGCTGTTACTCTCTCCACCAAAGCTGACTGATCTGCTGAGTGTTTCCATTTCTGCCTTTACTTCAGATTTTTCAGCATCTGTATATTTTTTGTTCTTTCTATTTTAGCAAGGGATAGAGATTCTTCATAATCTTCTTATTTGGGAGAAAGGATTGTTGCATTTTTTAATGCAAGTACAGGGGCTTCTAGAGTTATGGATAAGTTGCCCTACAGAAATCAGACTTTTTGCAAACTCTCCCAAGTAATTGTCGGGGATTGCTGAGACAGCATGACTTGATGGAAGGGCCTACTCTGCACTGTATCGCTAAGTAAAATTAAATGAATTGTAGTAATAAATGTTCATGGTATTAATGAATGTATTTATTCCATCTGTTCAATTAGAGTTAGGGTGATAAAATGATTGATTTACAGCTGTTATATGTAGGTGATATGGTTTGAGTAGCTAGAGAAAGCAGATGTTTCTGACTTGGGGGGAATTTAGTTAATGGACAGTTCTATGGACTGCCTGTAATGGTTTTGAGATTCTAACCCTGCAGTCTCAGACACACTTGAATTTATGAAATTAAGACAAAAGTACAGATAATTTTGAACTTGAACTGAAACATTTTTCTGACTCTTAATTATCTGAGAATTGAGATGTGTTCTAGACTAAACAAAAAGGTTCCAATTAAACAAAATATGTATTTTCTATAAAGAATTATTTTGATTTTTATCATCTTTCCTAATCCTCCACTAAATGATCTATGCACTAGACTGAAAACATTTAAATAGCCTTGTGTTTGTTTATGGGTTGCTATCTGAAAACATTAAATTCCAGTAGCTAGTCAAAATCTCTTTGACTTTTATCAGTTTATCAAATCCAAATTCTTTTCAAAATGCTTCCAATTCTCAGGATCCGTTCTTCTGTATTTCCCAACTTCTGTTTCACAAAATG
>JAUOBT010000043.1:0-10919 GCA_032362145.1 Hypanus berthalutzae | reverse complement strand
CCCACCAACGGCAGCTGATACCGCAGCTTACCGAGAATTCAAAAGACTGAAATAAAAGGATAGTAAACTTCTCCTATCCGCAAAAGGACTGGAAACCCCATTTCCGTGATAAACTGCCAATTGTGTTGCTCCTGAATTCACAGCTCCATCGGAAACTCTGAGCAAATGTATTCAAAACACATTTAATTAATAGAAAGGATCAGTCTCCAGTGACACTGTTATGCCGCTGACTGACTACAGTCACTTGAACAATCATTGTAATACAGCACAACTCATTGTATCTGATGTAAATATTGGGCCGACAGAAGAAAAGCGCTTCTAAATTCCTAGGCATTACCTCCGCGGTTCCTCACCTAGTGAGAGGAATGCCGGAGCTCCATTGATAAACACCCGAAGCAGCCACATTTACAGATTTCATATTTTCCTCCGCTAATTAACCACTTGTAAACAGAGTTCAACCACACGTCCGAACCCAAACTTCTCTCCCTGGTGTTTTCCATTTTCAACTTCATCCTGGACGCACGCACACACACGTGGGATGGCCGTGTTCGGATGACCACGATGCTGATGTACTAAAGATGACAAAACTTGCAGATGCTGGAAATCCTCAGGGGAAGGCGACACACACAAAGTGTTGGGAAAAGAATTTTGAGATGTTGCTGATGTAATTGGATCTTCAGAGCATCTGAGACCAGCCAGAACTCAAACGAAGAAATGCTTCGATCTGCAAAGGGAATATTCACTGATAAATATTAAACATTGGACTCCAAATTGGGAGATGATTCGACGTAGGATGGATGAAAGTGAATGAAAGAGAGAAAAAAATCATATGCTCCAAGTCTCCAAATCCACACCCACGGGGTTAGCAGTGTCAGTGTGAGCTCAGGATTGGACGAACAGCTGTACAATTGGGAAATTATGAATGTGGTATTGGATGAACTTAAGAAAGATTCGGATAAGCGCGCGGGGTTCTGGATAATATGCGTGTGTCAGAATTTGTCAGCAGGTTAATATCAGACAGATGAAATAAATGGATCATGTTCAAACATTTAGGTAACTCGGGGTTTGTGGCTGAAACCGCAGCTGTTCACAGTCCACAGTGGAGATTTGGCCGTGAGGACGAAATATATGATATCCATTTCGGCTGTTGTACAGAGCTGAATGGCAGGGTTAGTAGTGGGAAGGGCGCAGTGAGGGTTTGGGGATGCAGACAGAAGTGAAGGAGTGAAGATGTGGCAGACGGACAGTACATAGAGTTATGTGAGGCCATTCATTCCCGGGGGAAAAAACGAGAAAATTAATATTTACATGGCGCCAAATTGAACGGTTCAGAGGGACTTGACTTTCCTTGTCAACAAATCACTAAGAGTTAACATTCAGGTACCGCAAATAATTCTGGAGCCAAACAGTTTTTATTTTGTGCTGTGATACAGGAGGATTGATAAGAGTTATAGAGATGTCTTACTAGGAGGTGTCCGTCAGGTGTGGTGGGAATGCACCTTGAATGTTAGATCTAGGTCTTGTCACACTTCCTTATGAAAGTTGTCACTACTTGACTGTCCCTAATCAGGATATGCTTCTCCAAATTCATGTAAATCCTGTCTCTAAGAATCCTCTCCTATAATTTCCCACCACTGAAGTAAGACTCACTGGACTATAATTCACAGTGTTGGTATATTTCACAGTGTTGGTAGCCCTCGGTGGAGAGGAGGGTGTTAGTTCTATAGTGTCAAATAACTATTTATGGAATAACACAAATAGCAGACGTGTAAAATATAATAATATTAATATTTTATTGTGATTCACTCTGATCCAGTGGCCTCTAATCTGAAACAGGGAACATGTATTCATCCCGCAGTCCCGTGTCTGTCCTCACACTAATAGCACAGGCAAGTGTGAACCCCAAACTAATCCCACTGCACCACGTTCGCCCCAGAGACTTATGTCAATCTCCAAACTAGCGCCATAGCCCTGTTCTCTTACCACAGGCCCAAGACAGTCCCCAAACTAATTCCATTGCCCCCTCTCTCCATACCTGTATTCTTAGACTCCAAACTAATCACGCTGTCCTACTGACTCCCCGCAGCTCATGTTAGTCCACGAATCATACGGTGCCACTATCTCCCGACAGCTCTGTTCCACTTCCTAAAATAAGTAGCTGTGGAGAGGAGAATCGTTCTCCGTTTTCGGGCTGGAAACGGAGTATAAAGCAGGAACGGTTGTGCTCTGGTAAATACACAAGGGAAATGTGGAGGCAGCTCTTGCATGGAGTTCCGGATAGGTTTGTCCCATTGACGCAGGGAAAGGACAGTAGGGTGCAGGAACCATGTTTGACGAGAGATGTGGAAAGCCTCGTCAAGAGGAAGAAAGGAACTGATTTAATATTTAGGAAGCAAGGAAAAGAAAAGGTATCTCTAAGGACTTAGCAAGGGAGGATTAAATAAATCCCCAAGGCAATCTATATGCATATGACGAGGATAAGGATGAGGATGAGCAGAGTGAGGGTGGGATAGTTCACGGGAAGAAAATGAAACATGCGCCTGGAATCGGTGATTTGGGGCAGGTCCTTAATGAAGACGTTACTTCAGTGTTAACAGTGAAAATAATCATGCTTTTTTTTAGAGAATTAAAAGGCCTTATGTGCTGGGACATGCCGACTTTAAGAGAGAGAATGTGCTCGATATTTTGAAAGGAAAAAACATCAGGATAGATTAGTTCTCCTGGGATGCATCCCAGGTTACGGCGGGTAGCTAAGGAAGAGACTGCAGCTCTCTTGATGCATTATCACTGGCCAGTGAAGGAGTGTCAAAGTATAGAAGCTTTAAACATGTTATTCTTTTTTTTGAAAAAATGGAGTGGGGATAAATCTGAATATTATAGTCCAGTGAGTCTTACTTCAGTGGTGGAAAATTATAGGAGAGGATTCTTACAGACAGGATATACATGAATTGGGAGAAGCATATCCTGATTAGGGACAGTCAGCATGGCAAGTCATGTTTCTTGAGTCTGGTTAAATTATGTGAAGTGACAAAGCACATGGCAAAAATAGAGAGTTTGATATAGTGTTTATTGCGATATTTAGTAAGAAATTTGATAAGGTGTACTCTGCTTCTGTCAGTAAAATTACCGAACAGTCGTCGTCATGGAAAGAACATGATCACCTACACCATAGAAACAAAGGAATATAAGCTGGGACCTTGTTCGTGCCAGTTGTTTAGATGGGACATCCAGGTGGGTCTCAAATTAAATGGTATATTGTCCAACAAGAAGAAAAGCTATACTGGATCTGGTGTTGGGCATTGAACTTGGCCAGCTGACCGATCTTTCGGACAAAACAGTACCCTTCCTTACGTTTAACGACAGCAACACATAAGGACAAGCGTGGGACTAGTGAAAGAGTATTAAAGTGGAGCAGCTTGCATTGCGAGAGCATTATGCAAAACCAAGGGAGAGTTATTTGGAATCAGGTATTTTGAAGTATAGGAGGAGATAGTGCCGGTTATCTTATGTAACAACAGTTGGGTAACTCTCTATGCCTGATAGGGTATACCCCTGGTAATTGTTAGGAAAGTCAGGAGATTTCTGGGGCCTTGACTAATATTTTTGTGAGCTGCATAGCCACAGGTGAGGTCTGAAGGACTGGTGAGAAGCTCATAATGTACCATTATTCCAGAAAGAAACCTGGTATGAAGCTGGAAACATTAGACCGGCAAGTCTCCCGTCAGTTGCACAGAAGGTACTGAAGACAATTCTGAGAGGTAGGATTTATAAATAGTTGTAAAACCACAGATTAATTACCGAGAGTCTGTATGGCCTTCAGTGGGATAAATTGTGTCTTGCAACCTTGATTGATTTTTTTTATATAATGTGAAGAGGATTACTGAGGAAGGAGGAGTTATGGTTGCTATTTAAACACATTTCACAAGGTCCTACATAAGAGGCTCATCCAGACGTTTAAGATGCAAGGGATCAGTTGTGAATTGGCCGTTCGAATTCAGAACTGGCTTGCCATTTGAAGACAGATGGTGGTGGCTGATGGGAACAATTCGATCTGGAGTTCTATAATTAGAGTTGTTCCGCGGGATTCAGTTCTGTCACTTCTGCAGTTTGTGAGGTATATAACCTATCTGTTTGAAAATGTAAATTGTTATGGATAGCACAGATGACTGGCAACGAATAGAGCGCGATATCATATTCAGATACCGGCAGAGAAATGGCAGATAGCATTTACAAAGTAAAATGTGAAGTATTGCACTTCGGTAAGTCAAAAATGTGACGAGACAGTGCCCTCTTCATTGCAACACTTTTACCAGTTGCTAATGAGCAGAACGATTTTGAGATTCAAGTTTAAAACTTCCTGCAATTAGATATGCGGATTGATCCGGTAGTGAAGAATGCATATGGCATGCTTGACTGTACTAATCGAGGCACTGAGTTCAACAGTCTGGAAGTTATGATGGACATGATATAACTAGCTAGGCTGCATGTGGAGCATTGCGTACCGTTCAGGTTGCCTCACTCTGGGAAGGATGTTGAAGCTTTGGAGAGAACGCAAAAGAGGTTTACCAGGATATTGACTGGATAAGATGGACTGTGTTTGGACAACGTCGGGTTGTTTCCTCTTGTGCGATGGAGGCCGAGGTGAGATTTGATAGAAATTTATAAGGTTATACGCTTCTGTGTTAAAATGTCTAATACCAAAGGAGAAAGGCAGGTTCTGTGTGAAAGGCAAGTTCGTTTAAACATTCGGGGCTGGCCGAGAATGAGCGCTTGTGGTAATGATAGAAGGAGATGCATTACTGATTTTTCAGAGATTCTTAGATCGGTATACGAATGTGAGGGGAATGAAATTTGATAGATATTTTGAATGCATATTGAATAGCTTAGATGTCCGTTTAGTTTACTTGGCAACTGCAGGAAGCTATGAACTTTGTGAGGCGAAGGGCCTGGCCATAGCTATAATAATCCGGCTTCTATAATATTGTTTAACTGTTTAGATTGTTTCAATGTGATTTTAGATTCCGTGTTTTGGTTTACCAAACGAAGTTCCAGAGCTTCTTTCAGCATTTGGTCCGATTTTGCGAAGCCATTCCTCATTTACACAAACAATACCCACATCACAGGGAGCCTTTCTCCATCACCAGGCCGAGGAAGTACGGGCAAAACGCTGACGGTGTTCTCTTCTCTGTGAGTTTTGTGATTTCCTTAAACAATGAACTTTCTGAGTGACAGACTGAGTGAAAGAGAATGGAGAAGGCAATATCTGCACAGTGATAGGACGTCCCAGTGACTTTGAGCATAGGAATAGTCACTGGCTAGCCTCTTCACCCATTCTGTAAATTTCTGGGTTCAGTCATTAGCAGAAAAACACCGGCTGCGGAAATTACAAATCAGAATATTATTAGAGTCGTTCAGCACGAAAGCACAGAAGCATGCCTTTAGGCCCTTTTTGTCCATGCTGACTTTTTTTTCTGATTGGTCCGATCAACTTGCACATCCCTCTCCACAGGCCTCCATACTGTACTCATGAAATAACTGTTAAATATCGAAATCGAGCCCAATCAACCATTTCCGCTGACAGCTCGATCCACACTCTCATCATTCTCTGAGTGAAGTTCATCTCAGGTTCCCTTTCATATTTCACCGTTCACCCCAAATATGGTGAATTCTCAGGGGGAGGGTGGGGCGGATTGAGTGGACAGAGAAGGCGTTTTGTAGCTGGGGGAGGAGGTACAAGGCGGGGCAGGGCGCGGTGGCTAATTAGCAAGAAAGAAACAGAGCGAAGAGTTTATAAGTATTATCTTTCAAAAAATAATTTTTGAACTTGCTACCTGCAAGCTTACAACCGACACCTTATACGTTCACAACCAAGTTATTAATTTAGATGACAAGCAACAATTGACGTAATCATGAGGAGCACCAATGGAAACGGGCCTGATTGTAATAAACAGCCTCCCAACATCACTGTCTGCTTACTCCCATCAACTCAAATGAGCATCCAGTCAGCCAGCTCTCCCTGGATCATATGCGATCTAACTTCCCACGGCAACTTACCATTCTGATCCTTATCAAAGGCCTCGCGTTCCCGGGGCAGGTGTGTCAAAGATCAGATGGCAGAGATTTCAGCAGCGAACGAGGAGGTTTCGAGGGATGTGCTGAAGAGATTTTTTCACTCGGAGGGTAGTTGAATTCTGGAACACACTGCCCGAGCTACCTTCACAACGTTTCCGATGTGGATGAGCATTGACAGTCGAGATACAGTCGACTATGAACCAAGTGCTGATAAATGTAGACAGTGAGTGGATGGTCCAAACGGGTATGGCCGGACAAAAGCCTGTTTCCGTGCTGTGTGATCCACCACTGCGGACATGACAAATTAACGATGGTGGCACCGCAGGACATTGATTTCAAATCTCCACAGCCCTCTCCAACCTGAAATAAACCAGATGGCATCCCTTTTGTCACCACTGTGAATATACATATATCTGTCAAGGTAACATAAGGGTTGGGTATTTCTGCGAAACAACTGTTTCCTCCAAATTGTTTCCAACTTCAGTTCGCAGGTGGTGGATTGTTCAGCTCGCCATAATTGCTAACTCACATCATTGTCGCTCTCAACGATTAGAGTTCAAATTAATGTGTGTGTGATATGTTACTACATACAACCCTGCGATTTTGTTTCTTGCGGGCATATTCAGTAAATCTATAATAAAATAATATATTTCTAGAAACAATGGAAGCCCCCGCCAACTTGTCATAACAGGAACTCACATCACTGTCGCTCTCACGTTCAGAGTTCAAATTAATGTATTAGCAATATACATATTTGTCACCACATACAACTCTGATCCTTTTCTTTCATCTTGCGTGCATACTCAATAATGCGTTTCTAGAAATAATGAAAAACTACACCATCGTGGGTTTGCAACCAATGTAGAAAAGAAAACAAACTTAATAATACCTTTTTTTATAACAACAAAATAAACATGCAATTAATATTCAGAACATGCGCTGAGGGGTTGTTGAAATTGAGCACTTTGGTTGTAAGAAAAATTCAATGACGTGGTAAGAGGATTTCTGAATAATTACCTTTGGTTGAAGAGTGTGATGTTTGAAAGGTAATAACTATTCCTGAGTCTGGTGGTGTGAGTCCTGAGGCTTCCATCACTTCCTCCTGATGCAACAGCAGGAAGAGAGCAGGGGCTGTATTGCAGGGTTCTCTGATGATGGATGATGCTTTCCTGCTACAAAGTTCATGCACATTTGCTCAGTAGTGAGGAGGGCTTTATTTTGTAATGGATTGGGGCGTATCCATTACTTTTCATGTGACTTTTCACTCAATGGCAACGGTGCTCCCATGCCACGTTGTGAAATAGGCAGCCTATGCGCTCTCCACTACACATCTACAGAAGTTTGTCAACATTTTAGATGACATGCCAAATTTTCGGAACTCCTAAAGAGGTAAAGGCGGTGGCATGCTTGATAGGTAACTGCATTTACATGCTGGGCTCAGGACCGGTCTTCCAAATAATAATGCCGAGGAATTTTGACGTTGCTGACCCTTTCCATTTCTGATTCCCCGAGGAGCATTGACTCATGGACCTCTGATTTCTCCCTCCTGAAGTCATTAATGAGCTCTTTGCTCTTGAGTGAGTCGTGTTTGTGCCACCAATCAGTCAGACTTCTCTTCCCATATGCTGACTTATTACCACTTGGATATAATAAGCATAATTAGAGCAATATTAATTTTCTGTTCAACCAACGAAAAATTGGCATGTGCCTTCGCAAACAGTCATTAGATTGGTTTACGTTAAACCAATTGTCCAATATTTCTTTGTGAAGATACTAATGGGCGTAGGCCACTCGGCCCCTCAAAACCGCTACTTCTGACAGCAACCTGATTACTTATTTCACAAAATACATAGAAAGCTGAAATTTTTTCTTCCGGGCATACTCAATAAATTTAGAAACATAGAAAACCCACAGCACAATACAGGCCCTTCGGCACTTTAGAAATTGCCTGATGTTACCTATATCCCTGTCATGGTCCCTTTTGGCAATCGCCCACCTGGCTATTGGGCCTCAAGCATCCCGTTTAGTTCCAATCATTCCCAGGTTCCACTAACTATGAACACTTGCTTTCCATCAGCAAATGCAGTATAAAGACCCGTGACCACAACTAGGAGCTTCCGTTGGGAGTACCTCGTTTCAAGGTTCTTAGGACCACCAGTTCCAGGTCAAGCATCGCTCTTGGATACCAACTCCACGCTCGCTACGTTAATAACGCCTCCCTACCCTGCCTCCTCACCCGTGTTCTGCACTTGGGTTTATCCACCGCCAGGCTGGTGTAACAGAACGAACTGGCCATAATGAACTCAGCGGACACGAATCCCCTACAACAAGCCCTCGCCGGCTAGGGCTTACTACTGGGCTTGCACGAGCAGCTGCGCCTGGATGTCATGGATAAACTCCTTTCCCTGTCAGTGGACGGCAGAAAGGTCAGTGAACAGGTCGACCGAGTATCCGCCCATCTTACCCCGTCGACTCCGGGAACTCTGTCTGACCAGCCTGGACAGTCTGTAGTGGCGACGCCCGACGCGTCAACAACACGTCCGCTAAGTGGGCCGCACGTACCTGAACCAGAACCCTACGAAGGATATCCGTGGGAGTGCCGGGCTCTTTCATAAGACCATGAGACAAAAAAGCAGAAATCGACCAGTCGGCCCATCAAGTCTGCTCCGGTATTTTATTATGAATTGATTTAATCTCCCCTTTAATCGTATTCCCCGCCTTCTCACTATAACCTTTGACATCTTGTCTAATCAGGTACGTATATATCTGTGCCTTAATGACTTGGCCTCGATTGGCGCCCGTGGCAACAAATTCCACAGATTCACCACCCTCTGACTATAATAAAAAACATATTCGCATCTCTGTTCTGAAGGGGCGCCCTTCAATCCTTAAGTCCCTTGAAACCCCCTGCCGGGTTAGGTTCTGCTACAATGTTCCTTGGTGTTCGGGCGGCAGCCATCCACGTAGGCCACGGACAGGTCAAAGATAACTTACATTATGGGGTTGTTGCGAGGAAATGCCTGAGCATGGGCCACGGCGATTCGGGACCAGCTCTTCCTTCCCCACTGTTAGGTACCCCTAGGGTTCATATTTTCTTTGGAAAACCACTTTAAAATGGCGGGGGAATGACACTGGATACTATATGTGCTGCTAATGAGCGAGCGAGAGAACAATGACGGTGGGGCACCCAGTGCAGATGTGTGAGACAAAGAGAGAGAGACAAAGATTTAAAGTTATGGCTCCATAGCTGATTACTTACTTTGCTCCAAGGACACTCTCCTTGCCTGCTTGGGAGCATTCCTGCTGAGACAGCAAAGCGATGCCAGATGATGGACAGACCCCGGCAGGGGAAAAATTCCTGTCTGCTTAGACACAGGCAGAGACGCCACGGGTCACTGAAATGAACTCTGCATTATCTTAAGACTATTCATTTACCCCCAGACTTCGATGGAGCTTGGTTTTGATTTATATTTCCACACTTCTGTATTTATCATTGCTAACCTGTTTTATATGTATATTTGCATTTTATTGTACTGTATTACCTAGTTTACTAATAAACAATTTTATTTACAGTACCATCGGACTCCAACGAATCATTCCATATCTGTTGGTTTGGTATCCCGGTCACGGGGTACGTGACACCACATTCATCTCAGAGATAGGTAACATTTTTGACCATCCCATCCGCGGTAAAGATGCCGCTAACAGTCTACCCACCCTCCGTCAAGGCTCACGAATACTCTGTGGAGTTCCAGACGCTAGCAGCCGACTCGTGCTGGAATGATGAGGTACTCCAGGAGGTATTTCGGCAAGGCCTCTGTAACAAGGTAAAGGGCAAGTTGGCGGCTAGGGATGACACTAACAGCCTAGATTCAGTAATCTCCCTAGCTACCAGGCTGGACAATCGACTCCGAGTTAGTCTGAGAGAGAAGACCGCTTACCCCATTCCTCGGACCATCCCACGGTCCACCTTACCTTATTCCACAATCCCTAAACTCTTCCTCCTTCCGTTCTTCGCTCCTACTGTTCTGCTGAGTACTCCGACACACCTTTCAGCCCCCCAGACTCCGATGCAGATCCGGGCTACCATGAATTACCAACGACCTTCTCTGTCCCTATCCGCTTTGGTGTATTCTAGTGCCGAGGGCAATCTGCTGTACATAGCTTCCCAGGCTGAAATACCTCGAGAGCCGATAACTACACCCCTGGAGGGCAAGGAACTGGACGGAAAACTGCTGGCTCGGGTGACCCAATGTACGCCTTCGCTGACCTTAATCCTATCCAAAGACCATTGGAAGGGGTGCCAGGTTGATAGCTAAATGGAGCCAGTACTGCTAGGCCAACTGTCTGAGGTCAGCCCCATCTCCCAGGGAAGGTACCGCAACTCGCCTGTCCCGGATCCCCTCGATTTGCCCCGAGTCCTCACCGAATACCATGACCTTGGACCAGTATTCAGTAAACAACGGGCTCTTTCACTGCCTCCGCACCGCCCATATGATTGTGCCATCGACCCTCTCCCAGGGGCCTTGCTACACACCAGTCACCTTTTAACCGGAGTGAGAGGCCATGGACACGTACATCAGCGAATCCCTCGCGGCGGGCATAATCAGACCTTCAGCTTCCCCGATAGGTGCCGGGTTAATCTTTGTGGGGGAAAAAAACGCGTCGCTTCGTCCTTTTATTGATTACAGAGGCCTAAACAGTATAACAGTTAAGAACAAGTACACTTTACCCCTCATTAGTTCGGTGTTTGAACCACTGCATGGAGGCACCATTTTCCCAAAGCTGGACCTTCGGAACGCCTACCATCTAGTCAGAGTGAGGGAGGGGGAGGAGTGAAAAACGGC
>JAUOBT010000035.1:0-10347 GCA_032362145.1 Hypanus berthalutzae | reverse complement strand
GTGACAGCAGCGGCCTGTCCGCCCACATTCCTCAGGACAGGGAGCGGCCTTTCTGCTGAAATGAAATCCTACCGGTTCGACGATTCACTCTCATTCAGGTGTGAACAACGCCACTTTAATATTGTATTTAACCATTTCTGCTGCAGGGAAGAGTGAGAGGATCACTAACGTGATTCAAAGAAAACTACCTGCTGTCTTCAACTCGCAACTTTACCAGTCACTCTACCCCGTTCGCAGCCAGTTTCCAACATTTTATTTTTACTCCGGACTCGCGTCATCTGCATCATTTTAAAATATTTTTAAATATAAAAACACAAATTTTAGAGAGAATGATTAGTGAGGAAAGATGGAGCAGGTTCGAACTTTATTCCTTTGAAGGAAGAGGATCGAGAGCAGGTATAACAGAGGCAGAGAAAGTTATGGGGGGATTGAGAGGGTAAACACAATCTGTCCTTTTCCACTGAGGTTGGGTGGAGCTACAGCCAGAGGTCATGGGTGAAGGGTTGAAGATGAAAAGTTTAAGGGGATCATGAGGGGAAACATCTTCACTCAGAAGGTCCTGAGAGTGCGGAACGTGCTGCTGGCTGCACATGTTACAAGGGAGTTCGATTTCAACCATTAAGAGACAGTCTGGATGGGAGGGGAGTGGAGGGCTTTGGCCCCGGTAGTGCTCGAAGGGATTAGGCAGATTAAATGGCTCAGCCGAAAGGCCTGTTTTTGTGTTGCACGTTTCTATGTCACCTGGATGTCTGATTCATAACGGAAAACGGGTTAACTAAACAAAGGTCAGAAATAATTATCAGAATTTTAATTTCTCACAGTTTAATTCCCCAAGAATATTCTAACAAGGAGGATATGCTCTGAAGACCTTTCAAGCTGCCCCCTTCTCTCTGCCCCACGCGCTGATCTTTCGTAACCATGGTAACAGACAAAATGCTGGAGGAACTCAGCAGGACCTGTAACATCTTTGGGACGGAGAAATAAGTCGAGCTTTCGGGCCAAGACCCTTCAGTGGAACTGGAAAGGAAGGGTAAAGAGGGCAGACCATGAATGCGGGTAGTTGTTCTGTGAAACTCGGAGCTCAGGGTCTCTGTGAAAGCATCGGCTGGACCCACATTCCTCGGAACAGGGAACGGCCTTTCTGCTGGAATCAAATCCCACCGGTTCGACAATTCACTGTCACTCAGGTGTGAAATCATTCACTTTTATAATGTATTTGACCATATCTGCTGCGGGGAAGATCGATAGAATCATTAATGTGTCTAAGAAATTTGCCTGGGGTCTCGAACCCGCAGCATTACCCGTTACAGTGCTGCGAGTGTTTGCTGCGAGTTTCCAGCATTTTATGTTCCCCTCCGGCTCGCATCATCTGCAACTATTCGACAAGTATTTTTAGGATTCCTTCAAAGAATCAGTCCGTGGCATTCCTATCCGCAACATTAACTTGGCTATGTTTCCAGTTACCGCAGCCAGTGATTTTTAAATGTTTCCTGTAACCACGAGGGTGGGGGGGGGGTGTCGGGAGAGTCTGATGGAAAGGAGGAGAGTGCGGGTTGAAGGGGTGAGCAGGCGGATGAGGGGAAGATTGAGTGTGTGGAAGTTGGAGAGGGGGATGATGAAGTTGCGTTGGGAGCGGGAGGAGTGGGAGAGAGTTAAAGAGATGGGAGACATGGAGAGGGCGAGAGAGGGGGAAGAGAGAAAGAGGAGGCAGTGAAACAGCTGGAGGGAAAGGAGAGAGAAATGAAGGGACAGATAGAGAGCGGAGAGAGAGAGAGAGAGTTTGAGAGGAAGGGTGTGAAGCATCGGGAGAGGCTAAGTAAGAGGGGTAGCGACCGCGGCTGGGAGAGACGAGGAAGAGTTGGAGAGAGGTTGAGTCACGAATATAGAGTGGAAATAGGATAGGAGAGAGAAAGGTGGGAAAAGGGGGAGACGGGAGAGCGTGGAGGGAGAGGGTTCAGCAGAATAGGAGAGACGATGATGAAGAGGGGTGCGAGGAGAGTTGGGTGAGGAAGAGGAAGGGGTGTGCACGAGGAGGCGAGTGGGAGGGGTGAGAGCGAAGTGCAGTGAGCAAGGAGGGTGAGTGACCGGGAAGCATAGGGGAGAGGAATGAGTGAGGTGGGCGGCGAGGAGAGAGGGGTGTGTAGGGGAACTCTTTGCATCTCGTGATCACAATGCCACCAGATTCAAAGGAAAAATGGAAAAAGGGTATCTGCATGGGTTGAGATTAAAATTTGGAAAGGACAATTTTGTTGGTATCTGAAATTACCTGACCACTGTGGAATAGGACAGGCTGTGTTCTGGCAAAGTCGTTCTAATAGGCGGGAGGCCATCAAAGGTGAAATTTTGAGAGTATCAAGTATGTATGTGCCGGTCAGAATAAAAGGCAAGGATAACTGGTTTAGGGATCCTTGGTTTTTGAGAGATGTTGAGGCTCTGCTTACGCGATAACAGGAGTCCCACGGTAGGTATACGGAGGTCGGTAATTACTGAGTATACGAAATGCAAAGTAACACTTAGAAAGAAATCAAGTGTGCTAAATGAATGCTTTGGGTGAAGGTCGGTACTAACGGATTATACAGATCAGAACAAAAGGATTACAGGGGATAATATTGGTCCTTTGAAAGATTAGAGTCAAAGGAGATGGGGGAGATGACGAGATGGAGGAGATGGATATTCTGCATTGAATTTACTCGGGAGATGGATCCAGAGTCTGTATAAGTGCTGAGGTCCTGGATCCTCTGTGGATTAGAGAGGAACCTCTGTTTCAGAAAAAGTCTAAAACTCTGTGAGAATGTTTTAGGCAGGTGAGTCTGATGCCAGTAGTGGGAAAGATATTGGGAGCTATTCTAAGGGATAGGTTATAAGAATTATTTGATAGACATGGACTGATTATGGATAGTCAACATGGAGTCGTACGTGGTTGGTCTTGTCTCAGAAACGTTATAGATATTTTTGATGGTGTTACCACGAAAGTTGATAAAGACAAGTCAGTGGATATAGTCTTCATGGACTTTAGAAGGGATTTGACAAGGTCTCGCATGGGAGGATTGTCAAGACAGTCCAGTCACTCGGCATTCGATAAACTGGATAAGGCATTGTCTTGGTGGGTGAAATCAGAAAGTATCAGTAGATGGTTACCTCTCTGACTGGAGGCCTGTGACTATTGAAAAGCTGCAGAGATCAGCGCCGGCTCGGTTGTTCTTTGTCATCGAAAGCAACAATCTACATGATAATGTAGTTAACTGGGTCGGCAAATTTGTAGAGAACGCCAAGATTAGGGATAGTGGATAGTGAGGAAAGTTATTATGACTCTCAGCGTGAATTGGACCAGCTGCAAAAATGGGCTAAAAACGTCAAAGGTAATTTAAAGTGGACAAGTGCGAGGTGTTACACTTCGGTAGGAACAGCCAGGGTAGGACTGAAGCAGTGAACGATCGGGTACTGAGGAGTGTGGAAGAACGAAGGGATCTGGGGTTGCAGGTTGGAAATAACGCAACAGTTAGATAGGGTCGTAAAGAAAGCATTTCGAATCATTCACCTTCATAAATCTATGTATTGAGTACAGGAGATGTAACGTTATGTTGAATTTGTATAAGACTTTGGAGAACAGTGTGCAGAATTGGTCACCGACCTGCAGTAAAGATGTGAATACGGTTGTCGGAGTATTGAAACATTTTACAAGGATGTTGCTGGGTCTGGATGACCCGAGTTTTTAGGACAGATTAAATAGGTTGGAAAATTGAGATGGGATTTGATCGAGGTGTACAAAAGTATGAGGCATATAGGGTAAACGTAAAAGATCTTTTTCCACTGATGGTGAGTGGGACTGCAACCAGGGGTCATGCGTGAAGAGTGAAATATGAAAAGTTTAAGAGCAACATGAGTGGAAACTTCTTCATGAGAAGAAGTTTCTCATGAGTGCATGAGAATACCATGTCACTGTTTAACTGATCGCTTGAACGGTAGGGCTATGGTGGACTATGTCCCCGGTGCGGGTCGATGGGATTAATCATTTGGATGGTATCGGTATGGTGGACTCTGGCCCCTGCGCAGGTCGGTGGGATTACTAATTTAGATGGTAGGGGTATGGTGTACTAAGGCCCCTGCGTGGGTCGATGAGATTAATCATTTGGACGGCAGGGGTATGGTGGACTATGACCCCAGCGCAGGCTGATGAGATTAGGCAGTTTAAATTCTTCGGCCGAAGGGTTTATTTCTGTGCTGTACTTTTCTATGACTCCCTGATCTCAAATCCATAATAAGGACGACTGATTAAACGATGGCCCAAAATAAATATCAGACATTGAATTATTCACACCTAATACCCCCCCAAAATCCAACAGCACGGATGTGATTTGAAGTAGTTTCACACTGTCTTTCCCACACGCTTCCACTCGCCGATCTCTCGTAACCATGGTAACACTGAAGTTGCTGCAGGAACTCAGCAGGTCAGGCAGCTTCTGTGGAACTGAATCATTAATCGATGTTTCGCACCAAGACCCCTCAGGGGAATTGGAAAGGAATGAGGAAGAGGACAGATTATTGATTTGGAAGATGCGGGTTGTTGTTCTGTTTGACTCTGAGCTCAAGGCCTGTGTGTCAGCAGCTGCAGGTCCGTGCGCATTTTTCAGAACCGGGAGCAGCCTTTCTGCTGAAATCAAATCGGACCAGTTTGACAATTCACCCTCATGCGGGTGTGAAACAAAGTCGCTTCAATATTGTATTTAACCACTTCTGCTGCAGGATAATGCGATTAAAAGCTGCAACGTGATTTATAGTAAATTGCCTAGGGTCGTGAACCCGCCACGTTACCAGTTACATTCTCTGCCCCGTTTGCTTCGAGTTGACAGCATTTTGTGTTCATCTGAGACGCGCATAATCTGCTACTGTTTTAAAAACTATTTTTCATGATGCCTTTAAATAAATCAACCCCTGGAATACCCAACCTCGACATTCCACATTATAAAGAACATTATCAAGTATCTGGAACCTGGACCATTGCCAGTCACAGTTACCAGTAAACTTTTAAATGGGTTGGCGTACGCGTGAGCGTGAGGGGAAGGGGCTCTGTGATGTGGATGGTCAGGGGGTGAGCAGGGCAGGGGAAGGCTAGGTAGTCGGTGTGGAAGTTGGAGAGGGGAAAGCTGAAGATGTGTTTCACTATTTAGGACAGAGAAAGGGGAGCGTAAGGGAGCTAGGGAAAGAGTTGGTGAGAGGAGAGAGTGAGAGGTGAGAAGAGGGAAAGAGCAGAGCACAGTGGGGAGAGAGGGAGAGTTGAGTAGATTGTGAGAGCAAGGTTCTGAATGATTATGAGAGGGTGAGTGAGAGGTAGAGAGCGTGTGAGTGGGATAGGAGAGACAGGAGGAGAGGGGAGGGAGTAAGGAGTGGGGAGAGAGTGAGGAATCAAAAGGTTAGGTACGACATCATAATGTCCTGATGGTGATATGACTAATATTTCAGTGCAATAATCACTGAAAGACAGGCAAATGAGCTACTGTAGTCATTAGACTTGTTTACAGGACGGCAGGCCTGGGAGCTCATAATTTCGGGGTTCCGTTGTTTTAGACACAAGAATCTGGGCGAGATTAAAGGGGGGTTGCGGCTTTACTAGTCAGGGAAACTATCACGTCATTGCTCAGTCAGGACAGACTGGAGAACTCGTCCACATAGAGCACAGAACAGCACAGGAACAGACCACGTGGCTCACAATGTTGTGCCAAAGCACGTCACAGGCAAATCAAAGCACACAAACACTAATCCCTCCTACCGACACCATGTCCATATCCCCAGTCTTCCTTACATCAATGTGCCTGTCCAAACGTCTTTTAAAATTCTCTATGTCTCTCTCTCCCTCCATACCAGGCAGCACATTCTCTGAACACGACTCTGAATGAAGAAGCTTACCCCTCCCATCCCCCTTGAAGCCACCCTCTCCTGCCTTCAATACATGCCCTCTGGTATTAGACATTGCAATCCTGGAAAACAGATAACCCCTGTCCACTCCATTTAAGCCTCTCATAATATTTTAAACCTCTATCAGATCTCTGCTCAGCTTTGTTGCTCCAGTGAACAGCCCATTTATTCAGCTTCTCGTGATAACTCATGCCCTCTGTACAGGGCGGCACCTTTGTAAGCCTCCGGCACCCTCTCCAAAGCCTCGATATCCTTTCTATAGTGGGGTGATCAGAAATGTACCAGTTCTCCAGATGTAGCCTCTCTAGAGTTTTATAAAGTTGCAATATAATCTCCTAGCTTTTCAGCTCAATGCCTCGACTGATATAGACAAACATCCCATAAGTCTCCTTAACCACCTTATCGACCTATGTAGCCACTTTCATTGAGCTATGAATTTAGATCACAGATCTTTCTGCTCAGCAAAACTGTTAAGGATCTTGATCCGAACGGTGTACTGTCTCCTTGCATTTTGCGCTGCCGAAGGGCTGCACCTCATATTTATCCGGGTTAAACTCCATCTGCTATTTCTCAGCCACATCTGTGACTGTTCTACATCACGCTGTATTTATTGCCAGTCTTCTACATGGTCGACAATTCCACCCGTCTTAGTATGATCCACAAATGTACAAACCGACTCCTCTGCATTTTCATGCGTATCATTTATATACAGCACAGACAGCAGAGGTCCCGATGCAGATGCTTGCGGATCTCCACTAATTACAGACCACCAGGTCGAGTTAGTCTCTTCAGCCGCTACCACCTGTCGTCTATGCACAAACCAGTTCTGAATTCAAACAGCGAATTCACTGCGGATCCCGTGCATCCTCCTCTTCTGGATTAGCCTCTGTCAAATGGCTTACTAAAATCCATGTAGACAACATCCAGTGCCCCACCGTCATCAATCTCTCTCATCATCTTGTCAAAACGCACAATCAATTTGGAAAGGCACGACCTACCTCCATAGCCAAGCAGGTTCTCCCTAATTAGGCCGTGGTTTCCAAATTCTCAAAAATCCTATTCCAAATAATTTGCTTTAGCAACTTCACTCCATCTGACGTTAGACCCACCGGCCTATAGTTTCCAGGAGTTTCCATTGTTCCTGTGATAAAGAGCGTTGCAAAATTGGCGGTTTGCCAGCCCACTGGAACCTCGCAAAGGACAAAAAAGTACTGGTCAAGAAACAGCAATCTCATCTCTTGCCCCATTTAATAAACTGGAGTAAATCCTATAAGTCTCTGGGGACCCATTCGCCTATCAGAAGTTACGAGGAACAGGCCAGGGAGTGGGTTTGAGGAGGAGTAAGAAAGGATCTGCCATGTTTAAATGGCGGACAGACTCGATGGGCCAAATTTCATAATTTTACTCCTATCGTCTTAATACCACTCACTAGGAGTCCCAACACGTCTTCCTTGACTTTGAAACGCCCGAACACATTTATACACTAGGAAGCTCTGGTTTCCCAGTGCTCCGTTACATTTTTTTCTTCACAAATATTGAAATAAAATATTCATTAAGTACCTCACCCACATTCTTTGCATCCAAACAAATGTGCATCCTTGAGTTATCCCAGTGATGTTTGTATAGAATGCTTTAGGTTTCAATACAGGCATACCTTAATCCAACTTCCCAAGGACTGTTCGTGACCACTTTTGAATCTCCTATTGCCCTTTATTTAGTGACACTTAACAAAGTCTGATCAAGCTAAACCCTTACACCAAGTAGGACCCCTTTTATACTACTGACGTTGAAATACGCCATGATAACAACCCTATTATTTTCACAAATGTTCTTAATTTATTTATATAACCGTGCCTTAATGTCCCAGTGGCTATTGGGGGTCTGTAGTACATCCTCCCTCGTCCTGAGTTCCACTGAAATGGACTCAGTGACTGTCACCTCCATTATATCTCCCTTGAGTGCAGCTTTGATATTGACCCTGATTAGTCGCGCAAGACTCCCTCTCCCCACTTTCACCGCTTCCTCGATCTTTTATAAAACTTCGATGACCTGGTAGATTAGACGCGCATTTTTGTTGATCTCAATCAACATTCCGGCGTGTCTAAAAAGTCACCCTGACCCATAATACTCCCAGGCTGTCCGAACAATCGTACTTATTATATTGATTTTGCTTTTCACCACATTCCCTCCTTTCCCTTGCAGACAAGCTGATGGAGAGTCCTATGTGATTCCACAGTTATTTTACGAACAAAGGGATTGCAAAGGACAACATTTACCTTATGGATTTTCAGTTTATCACTTAAGTCGTGGAGACAAAAAATGGGGGAATTCTTAAATGGGGTTTTTACATCTGTAATTACTCGGGGAATGGATAGAATCTATACAAGTGAGACAGAGCAGAAGTAGGTCAGGGACGTGACAGAGATTACAAAGGAGGACATGTTGGCTGACTTGAGGCAAATTAGAGTGGATAAATCTCCAGTGACTGGCGACTCCAGACTCCAAGGGAAGCAAGTGTGGAAAGTGTAGGGACGTAGCCAATTTATTTAAAATTATGCTCAGCGACCGGTGAGTTATTAGAGCATTGGATCGTAGGTAATTTTTGGTCCGCTTTTTAAAAACTCTTCCAAAATATTAAGCAGAAAATTATGGGTTACTGTGCCTGACATCAGTACTGGGAAATTTATTGATTGGAGCGGATATATGAGTATTTGAATATTTGAAGACAGATTAGGAATTGTCAGCATTACTTTGTGCTTTCCAGGCCATCGTACAGATTTGCTCGAGGAAGTTACGTGGGATGACATCAAGAAAGTTGATGAAGGCAAGGCAAACGATGTTGTCTAGTTTGCATTTGACAGGTTCCCGCGTGACAGGTTGATCAGGAAAATTATCTCGCTTGGCATTCAGAGCGAGCTTATAAATGAGAGTAGACTCTCCATTGTGGGAGAAGGCAGTGATTACTGATTACTGAAATACCGCAGGGATCGTTGCTGTTTGATATGTATAACAATGATTTGGATGGCAATATGGATAATTGAATCAGCACGTTTCCGGATGACACTAAGATTGGAGATGTAGCTAACACCAAAGAAGACTATTGGCTTGCAGTGGAATCTGGACCCGCTGGAAAAGTGGGCTGAGAATGGCAGATAGAATCTAATACAGACAAGATTGAGGAGCTGAACTTCTGCAGGATCAGCTAGGGTAGGTCTTACACAGTGAGCGGAAGGGTACTGAGGAATGCGGTAGAGCAAAGGCGTCCGGAATACAGGTCCATTTACAATGAAAGTGGCGGCACACCTTGATAAGGTAGTAAATAAATCTTCTGGCACACTGACCTTCATAAATAATTCAGTACAGGAGTTTGCATGCTATGTTAAAGCTGCATCAGAAGTTTATGAGGCCTAATGTGGAGTATTGAGAGCAGTTTGCGTCACGTACCTACAGGGGAAATTTAAATCAGGTTGACAGAGTACAACCAAAATTTACAAGGATGTCACCGTGATTGGAGGACCTGAGTTATAAGGGAGGATTGAATAGGTTGCGACTTTTTTCCTTGGAACACAGAAGATTTGACGGAGATTTGATGGAGGTCTACAAAATCATGAGTGGTATAGACGGGATAAAGGGATGGGGAGAGCGAGGGTTAGGTCAGGGGACTGAGGGGAGTGAGGCTCACATTTTAATCAGCACACAACTCCCTCCCAGGCGCTCATTTTCGATGACTACGTCTCTGCCTCCCAGGCGGCCATTCAGTCTTACTTCAGTCCTTGCATCACTTCCTCAACAGCGCCCATTTCAATCAGCCCATCATCCCCGCCATTTAGAACATATGACTTTTAAGAGAAACAACTTCCTCAAGAATTTCCGGCGGGGTGTGGATCGACATCGACTGCTTGTGAAATGGAACCCGCTGGTAACCGTGGGCGAGGGGTATTCTGGTGACAACAGTTATCCGAATAATCTCTCAATGATAGAGTTAATAAATGAATGTTAGCAAATTCCCCTGAATCGAGAAGTGCTGAGAAAATCTTTGACCAGTTGAGTCTGAATATATACAGCCGAACGTGTCTGGTTTAATTTCAGCTGAGAGACGGCTCCCTGTACCTGAACATATGAGGGACGTTTGAGCGGAAGCTATACCTACGCCGGGCAGTCATTCTTACACAGAGAGTGGAGCTCAGATCCTCCCAGGACCCGGACTGGATCAAATCCGCAACCTGGGACTGGCTGAGTTAAACAGAGACTCCGCCCCACTGGTTGCGATGAAAGAAAAAGGAGAGATCCACACGGAAATTCGGACAGAAAGGGTAACGCAGCCTGTTTGTTTTCCTCTTTAGGGCTGCTACATTGATCCCACTCCCGCCTCCTCCCGCTGTCAGACCCGTCCTGAGCCGGTGAGAGTTAGTGTGACCCGGACTGCGGCAGTCC
>JAUOBT010000016.1:157870-172690 GCA_032362145.1 Hypanus berthalutzae | reverse complement strand
TCATCAATGAATGTTCGTACAGAAAATAAATTTGATTAACAGACCGCTGACTGGACGGAGAGCCCTCGTCTAGATAAACACCAGATCATCACATTTCCACATTAACTGTGCTGTGAAGGTGAGTATTTCCCTGGAAGTTTACTGATCCCCGACTTTCGTTTACTGGACAACCTCTCATTCCAGTCACAGATATCATTGTTCCTGTGGAAGAAAATTTGAATGCCCATTGTTGATGTGGCGTCTGGAGATAGAGAAATGGGTAGTGGGCATTCTGTCAAAGGATCATGTCGGGAATCACAGCTTCCCCCCCCCCCCTCCGCCTCACTGGTTCAAAACACCGAGTATCTTTGTTGATCGGCACGTGCATTGTGGGTAGGGGTTGTTGGCAGAGAAAATGTGATTGTCTTGTTCAGGACATTGCGATAGTCAGCATTTTGACACAAAACGCAGACAAACCCCCTCCACACTTTCCATCATCACAGATGCTGTCAGCTCACTGAGATCCTCCAGAAAATGGTCTGAAACGGCAGATCTGCAGTCCCGTGTCTCTGAAAGAGTATGTGTCCTAAATACTCAACAGATTCAAGATTGCGGATCCCCAAGTGTAAAGGAGAATGAAATCATTGTTATTCCAGATCTGATGTAGCACAAGAAACTCAGATAAAGAAAACAATGGAAACCACAATAAATATAAATATATACGATACAGGAGTCACTCTGACCTCAGGTGGTTCTGACTGTAAATTTTAAAACCGTGCTGGTGGTGGGGTGGAGGTTGTTAGTTGTGGAGGGGTGGCTTAGTCACTGGAGGTGTTGATCAGTCTTACTGCTTGAGGAAAGTAACTGATATTGAGTCTGCTGGTCCAGCTGTGGATGCTACGTAGCTTCCTCCCTCATGGGAGCGGGTCAAACAACCCGTAGGCAGGTGGGACGAGGATACTTCCTGATGATACTGGCCCTTTTCTAGAGCCTTTCTTTATATACGTCCCTGATGGAAGGTAGACAGGGTGATGCCGGTGATGCGTTGGGCTGTTTTGAATCCCCGTTGTAGAGCCTTCTAATCCGCCACAGTTATGCAGTATGTTGGCCTGCTCTCAATAGACAATAGACAATAGACAATAGACAATAGGTGCAGAAGTAGACCATTCGGCCCTTCGAGCCTGCACCGCCATTTTGAGATCATTTTGAGATCACAGCTGTAGAAGGACGGGAGTGTGGATGTGAGTACAGGTCAGACAAAGTCTGTGGAAAGTGGAAAAAGGGGAGATGCTACTGGTCCGTGACTTGAAATACAAGTTTAAAAGCCAAGTCGATTACAGGTCTGGTGCTGAAGAAGAGAGCAGACATCGAGGAATTTCGGTAGCAGGTGGTTCAGGATTTCAGCTGTCACAGGACCTGCATAGAACACAGCACAGCACAGGAAGAGGCCATTCGGCCCACAACAGTGGTGCCAGCATGATGCCACATTAAACTCTGATGTTAAGCATTCTCCCCATTTAGATAAGAGTCTGCACGATTGTTCCTTGTACCAAAATGCATTATCATACATTTCCCAACCGTGTAACCATCCGTCACCTTTTGCCCATTCTTCTAACTTGTCTATGACCCGATCCCTCCACCTATCATCGTATCATCCGCAAACCCTGCCACAACGCCATCAGTTCCATTATCCCTTTGAGGACAAACACCAGTCGCTGGCAGCCAAACAGAAAAAGGTTCCTTTTGTTCCCACTGCCTGCCTCCTGCCTGTCATCCATTCCACTACCCATGCCAGTAACCTTCCTGTAACGCCATCTGATTTTATCTTGTTCAGCAGTCTCTTGTATAGCAACATTAAATGCCTTCTGATAATCCATATAAATGACATCCACTGCATCTCCTTTGTCCAACCTACTTGGTATTTCTTTAGAAAACTCAAGCAGATTCGTTAGAAAAGATTTCCCTTCATAGAAACCATTCAGACTTCGAAATATTTTATCATTTTATCAAATAACACAAAAGCTCATCCTTAATAATGAAAGACTCCAACCATTTCCCAAGCACCGAGGTTAGACTAACTGGCGTATAAGCCTCACCCTCCCCTCCCACCGACCCCCCCCCCCCGGGCTGAAATGGCTACCACAAGAGGGCACAGTTTTAAAGTGCATGGAAATAGACACAGAGAAAACATCAGGTCTATGTTTATTTACACAGAAATGGCGAGTGCATGGAATAGGCCTCCGGCAGCAGTAGTGGGGGCAGATACTATAGGTTGTTTTAAGAGACTTCTGGATAGGTAGATGGAGCTTATAAAGTAGAAGGCTATGTGTAGCACTAGGTAGTTTCCAAAGTCAGGACATGTGCGGCACAGATTTGTGGGCTGAAGGAACGGTATTGTGCTGTAAGATGTCTATGTGTTTGTCAACAGACATGAAGAAACATAGACTGTACTCTTGTCCACAGATGCTGCCGGCTCTGCTGAGTTCCTCCAGCATTGTGTGTGTGTGTCGGTCAGATTTCCAGCATCTGCAGATTTCCTCTTGTGTGTGAGCAGAATCAACAGCTGGATTCGTGGAAAATGCATTTTAGCATTTTCAGGATGCAACGAGACATTCTTTCAATTGTAATTTGCACCCAGAACTCAGCACGTGATTATGGTGAAAAAATCGATTCCCATGTTCTGCCTAGCCTCAGTCTAACATTTGAGATGCCGTTTGAACTGTGCATTTCATCACTCACCTGTCAGTTGAGTGGTTACCTGAGATAACCCTTGGGAGATGTTCATGTATTCCTCTGGGTCGGTGCCTGTTTAAATCAAAATGCTTTCATGAAAACAGAGTTGATGAACTAAAACTGTTATAATTCAGTACTGTATGACTTTGTGTTCAATGCGTGTCTTTAACATACCGAACTCTTGTATTTCCTTGAGTATTTTGTCCAACTTCTGTAACTCAGTCCGCATTTTCACAACGGAATCCCACATCGCCCTCCGGGTCTGGGAGCCTTTGCCCATCACCAAACTGAGGAACAGTCCGAAACTCTCTATCCAGTTTCTCTTCTCTGTCAGTTCAGTGACTTTCTATAAAAGGAAACAGTGAATTTATTCGGTTACACGCAAAAAAGACATGGAAGATGTGGCAGAATTCACCTCCTCATTGTCTCAGTAGCTTTCTGAACAGACACAGTTTATGCCACTTCCTCCACTTAACTACTTCATCCTCCCTCTCAATAACTGGGCTTTGTCACTCAGAGAGAAGCAAAACTGAAGGAAAGTCCAAGTCAATATTGTGCCGGAATAAGGCTTTACCGACAATTAACAGGAGAGGTTTTGTGATTAGATTGCGCAATTCGTCAGATCAGCAACAGTGCATCAGTTAACCAAACATCTGTACAAAATTACATCAATACTGCAATGATGGAAAAGCAAAACAAAACTACGCAATGTGAAAATATGTAGCAGTTTATCCGTAATTTCGGGAGAGGAATAAGTTTCATGTTTCAAATATTTCTTCAGTAGAGATGCCGATATTTGCCAAATTTTGAATATGTTAGAGACGTTTCTCACAATTTTCTCATTTCATCCTTCAGGGTTTCATCTAAACTAAACCATCTAATGAAAAGGACATTTTACTGAAGTTGAAAGCAAGCAAACAGGCATGACCGTCATGTTGCCGCATCGACCCATTGCTTTAATCAGTAGGACTAAAAATTCAGGAATTTGCATTTGACCTGTTAGATATAAAACCCCTGACCACATAATTAGCAATGGGGTTAGATTGTTAGTGCAGGCAGAATTTAAGTGAATGATACCATTTTTCATCCAACGAACAGTGCTCCAAGACACACATCCGATGGGGATGGAAATGGCAGAATGATGCGAAAACAATGCGGACTAAATTGCAGAGTGACAACAAGAAGGCAAAAGGAGGGTACAGCGGAGTAAAAAGATGTATTGTGGAATCAAATCTCACATAGATGGGAACATAACTGAATTTTCAGAAGCTGCAGTGTAGATAATTGGAACAGGCCACATTCAGTGTAACAGGCACTCGGTAAGCTGGGGGCGAGTTTGGTCACAGCGGCTTCTACGGAGTCAATAAAAGATGCTACGGTATTCTTAATGATCGCAAGATCCTTCTATGCATTAGGAACCTAACGTAATGCTGGGCAACACCATCACCGAATTTTTCGCTGCTGGAGAACCTCAAGGAACTACACAACGTGCTGCTTCCTGAGCCCAAGGAGGTTTACAGTCTAATAGCGAGTGGCAGTCACGGTCGCTTTTTCTGGTGTGCCGCAAATATTATTCACCAATTCATTGGGCTGAGAACAGAGGACGATAGCGGGGGAGCTGCGTGACAGCGGTCGTAGTGCAGATATGACCTTATGTGAGGAGAGAGAAGTCGAAACCGGTTCTCACCCTCGGAACTGGTGTGACACTGCTTCCAGGATGGAGTCGGCGCTGACTCCCAGTGTTTGGCTCGGCAGAAGACAAGCTCTGCCGTGCACTGGTCTGAGGGCCTTATACTGCAGGGTTGCCTGTTTTAAAGTTACCAGCAAAGAGGCGCCTTAGCCGGTGCACTCCAGTATTCACTTGACAGGGACAAAGCTCTTTTGTGGTCGACTGAAAATTTCAATGGGTTGGGGACTAAACTGCATGCATGCATAATTGAATGGTAGCATTTCACTGATATTTTCAGTAGGCCTTTGACAATGTACCTCACATGAGGCTACTTAACAAAATATGAGCCCATGGTACGAAGAGTCTCATTGAAACCTGTGAAATATTTAAGGAATGGAGCGAGGATGTTTCTCATATTGGGGAAGTGTAAAACCAGAGGACACAGCCACAGAATGAAGAGACTTCCCGTTAGAAAAGAGATGAGAAGAAACGACTTTATCCAGTGGAAGCGAATCTGTAGACTTCGTTGGCACAGATGGCTGTGGAGACCAAGTCATTGGGGAGATTTATAGCGAAGGTTGGTAGTTTCTTGATTAGTCAGGTTGTCAGAAACTCCGGGGAGGATGCAGGGGAATGGGGTGGAGAGGGATAATAAATCAGCAGAGATGGACATCAGCGATACAGAGTGACGGGACAAATGGTCTATTTCTGCTCCCAGGTCTCATGGTCTTATGACTGATGTGTAAAGACAACTGAATGTCGGAGCAGCTGTCTCTCGGTTGAGATGATTATCGCCTGCCCTACAACCTATAAAATGCAGTTCACTTCCTGAAGGCAAGAATGGGCTTCTTGATTGAAGAATTATGAATTAAAATATTGAATATTCAACAGCCCAAATACACTTACGACCTTATGACGGGATGAAGGACGAGGATGCAAATGAAATAGATGGGCCTTGGACTTTGCTCTGAGAAATAGCTAGTGTTGTGCTGGGACTAGAACGGCTGATCTCCAAGAAAAGGCAGCTGTAGGGAAATGGAATGATTTCCCTAACATGAACAGTGGAAATAATTATGGAATAAATCAGCCTAATCTCCTGATGGTCCACTGCACTGGAAAATAATCCCTCAGTTTCACTGCTGCCGGGTCTGACGAGTTAGAGTTGCCAAAGGGATTGAAAGGTTGAAGTTTCATACCGGTAAAACTGAAGGCTTCAGATTATAAATTTATAGATGAACATACATATTTACAAATTGCTCCACTTACATGATTAATTGCATACAGCGGCAATGAATCACAAAGAGAACAGAGTGACTCTCTTGTGTTATGCACTCAATTTTCTAATCCCACTGCTAGCTGGATAGAACATAAAAGGAAGGTTTCCTCGTGCTGTAAATTTGAGCGAGGTGCGATGTGTTGGAGGGTAGAGTGTGTTCAATGTGGTGTTGCAGAGGGGTGGGAACCAAAGTGCCGGGCCAGATAGTAGGGAGATCATAACGTTAAAAATCCAGACAAGGTTAGGCATCAGAAGGTTGAGCATTAGGTGAACATTGTCCTGAAGAGCGTACATCTCAATTCAATAAGTATAGAAGGAAAGGACGATGAACTCAGTGATTTGATGAATTACGATACTTGAGCTTTTTCCATTTATTGACTGGATCTCCCAAATTCTAAAAGGATTAAATGGGATAGAGTTTGTCAAATGCGTTCAGGATAGTTTATTCTCATTAATCAGTTCACATATATCCCAATGAGAGAGTGTGCGTTACTTGATCTACTGTTGGTGAAAGAGACAGGACAGATGCCAGAAATTTATGTAGGGGAGCACTTTGGATCTAGTGACCACTCTGCCATTAGTTTCACAGTAAATATGCAAAATGATATGCCTGGTCTGTGGTTTGCGATGCCAAGTTATTCTAAACTAGATGCAGTCTAATCTTGATG
Organism: Hypanus berthalutzae; assembly: GCA_032362145.1. Classification (NCBI taxonomy): domain Eukaryota; kingdom Metazoa; phylum Chordata; class Chondrichthyes; order Myliobatiformes; family Dasyatidae; genus Hypanus; species Hypanus berthalutzae. Next base: position 166,365 of record JAUOBT010000016.1, on the reverse strand, counting down.
GTCTCAGAAATGATCTTGCTAGTGCCGATTAGGACAGGCTGGTTTCTGGTACGAGATAAGTGGGAGATGTCAGAAGTGACATTTTCATAGCACAAAGCTATCAAAGCTATCATCATATGCCTACTGGCATATAATGTGAATATAACAAGTTCGGGAATCTTGGTTTTCAAGATTAGTTTTCAATCTTTGTTTTCAAGCGATATTGAGGACCTGGTTGATAGCAAATGGAGATACATTGCAGGTGTAGGCTGGTTGGAAAACAATGGGCTGATTATGCAGTATTGAAATGCAAAAAATACTAAAAAAGAAATTGGGGAGGGGCTAAAAGGACTCAAGAGCTTGTCTTAGCATTCACGATGATGGAAAATCCAAAGGGATTCTACTGTTATGTCAAGAGCAAAAGGATAGCACTGGACAAAATTGAGCAAATACAAATTGCGCGTTCTGCAAGATCAGATTGCTAATTCGTGCATGGAGCCAAACGAGATGTGAAAGATTTTAAATGTGTTTCTGCATCTGGATTTACTCCAGAGAAGGACACGGGGTCTATCCACGCAAGATGAAACATCACGAATTCCATGCAGATCAGGAGGAGGTTTGCTGTTTGGCGGCAAAATGGTGTGGATTACTCCCCAAGGCCTGACAAGGTGGTCGGTCAGACCCTGCGGGAGGCAAGTGTGGTAATTGCTTGATACATGTCTGAGATACTTAGTGATAGGTTAGCTACCAGATGGTTGAAAGATAGCCAATGACGTTCGTCTTTTCAAGAAAGGCTCTAGAATTAAAACAGAAACTTATAGACCAGAGAGCCTGACAACAGTAGTTGGAAAGTTATTGGAAGTTATATATCAGTATTTGGAATATAAGTATATTAGTATATACTTATATAAGTATGTAAGTATTGGAACTCGATATATAAGTATTTGGCCACAGGTGGCGTAACTAAGGATGGTCAGCATGGATTCATGCGTGGTAGGTCGTGTCTAATGAAGCTTAGTTTTTGGTAGAAGGTGCCAGGAAAGTTGACGAAGGCATGGAGGTTCTCTATATGGTCTTTAGCAAGGCACTTGGTAAGGTCCCGCATGGGAGGTTGATCAAAAATGATCAGTTGTTTGGCATTCAATATGAGGTTGTAAATTGGATTTGACACTAGCTTCGTGGGAGAAGCCAGAGAGTGGGAGCACATGTTTGCCTCTCTGAATGGAGGCTTATATCTTGTGGAGTGTTTCAGGGGTTGGTGCTGGACTCGTAGATGATAGTCATTTATATCAACTGTCTGGATGGTCACATGGTTAACTGCATCTGCAAAGTTGCGGGTGACGCAACGATTTTGGACTGCAGTGGACGGCGAGGAAAACCATCAGAGCATTCGGTGACATCTGGACCAGCTGTATAAATGACAAATGGAAATTTAATACAGTTAACTGCGAGGTTTCACTTCAGTAGTGGATAGGTCTTCCACAGTGAACGGTAAGGCACAGGGCACAGAGGAGTGTGTTACAAGAAAAGTATCTGAGAATACAAGTCTATAATTAGTTGAAAGTGTCATCGTAGTTATATAGGGTCATTAAGAAAGCTTTTGGCACATTGGTCTTCATAAATCAAAGTATTGATTACAGGAGATTGGATGTTTCAGTTGCCTTACTTGGGGATGCCTTACTTGGAGGACTGTATGCAGTTGTGGACACTTACCTACCGAGAAAATCAAAACAAGAATGAAAGATCCCTTGCTATAGGTAAGTAGCCCCACTGTCTTATAGGTAGCCTTAGAGTGACGGAGGCTATGGGAATAAACACAGACAGAATAATCGGAATGGGGCCCCAACAGTGTCTGGACGTGAATGGACATCCTTCCAGCGTGTCCATGCAGCCAAGCTAGTTCCAAACCAATTGCATCGCTTTCCGTTTTCAAAAGCGAAGAGGTCAAGAGTGGGATCTTGACGACCGGAACTCTCCACCTTCCACCCTGGCTTGTACCCTGGAGAGGTCACTCCAGTGCCGCTGTTCGCAACGACACTAATGTACAGGCCCATACTGCACACACCATTGCCCCTCGAGACAGACGGATGACAACATAAGGCTCAGATAAATGAAATGCATGCAAGATTTTTGCATTGAGTTTCAATGGCACTACAACTGAAGATCACGGTTTAAGGGAAAACAAGGTAAGAAGTTTAAGGAAAACAGGAGCGGAAATTTATTCACTCAGTGGAGCGTGTGTGCTTGAAATACGTTGCCAGCGGAAGTGGTGCAAACAAGTCCAATTTCAAATTTATAGTAGCTACGGATGGGGTTTGGGAAGGTTATCGTTAGTGCTGTACTCGTACACGGATTGTAGATGTAGAGAGGACTGTCGATGGTTCTGTACAGGTACAAGGATGGTAGAGTTAGGTAATACTGTCGTTGGAGCTGTAAGCTGTCGATGGTGTTGCACAGGCACGGGGAAGTCAGGTGTCGATTGTGCTGTACAGGTACACGGATGGGTGTAGTGAAGCCTGTAAATGGTGCTATATACGTACACGGATGATAGAGGTAGGAAAGGCTGTCGATGGCTCTGTACAATTACACGGATGGTTGGTGTATGGAAGACTGCTGACGATGAAGTAGAGGTACACGTATTGGTGTAACGAAGGCTGTGTATGGTGCTGTACAGCAACATGTATGGTATGTGCAGGGAAGGTTGTCGATGTTACTGTACAGGTACACAGATGATGTAAGGATAGCTGTCGATAGTGCTGTACAGCTAGACGGGTGGGGGTGGGAAGTCTGTCGACGGTGCAGTAGAGGTATATGGACGGTAGAGGTAAGGAGGGCTGTCGATGGCGCTGTACAGGAACACGGAAGGGGTAGGGAAGACTGTCGATGGTGCTGTAGAGGTACATGGATGGGTGTAGGGGAGGTTTTCTATGGTGCTGTGCAGTTACACTGATGGTTGATATAGGAAACATGTTGATGCTGCGGTAGAGATATAAGCATAGATGTAGGGAAGGTTGTCGATGTTACACGGATGGGTGTAGAGAAGGCTGTTTATGAGGCTGTACAGGTATGCGGATGGTATTTGTAGGGAAGTTGCCGATGAATCGTTAGAGCAACACGGATTTGTGTAAGGAAGGCTGTCTATGCTGCGGTACAGTTACACGGAGAGTAGGTGTAGGGAAGAATGTACATGTTGACGGTCGTGTGTAGACATGGCTGTCACGGATGTTCTATAGGTACACAGATAGTAGGTGTACCAAAGGCTGTCCATTATGCTGTAGTATCACAGATTGGTGCAGGGACTCTGTTGATGGTGCTGTACAGGTACACCGATGTGTGTCGGGAAAGATGCCGATGTTACTGTATAGGTACACTGATTGGTATAGGGAAGGTTGTAGGTTGTACAGGTAGACAGACGGCTGAAAGGAAGGCCGTCCATGGTGTTGTACAGGTTCACGGATGGCGGGTGTACGGAAGGCTGTCGATGTTGCTGTTCTGTGAAACGGATGGTTGATATAGGAATGGCTGCTGCGGTTGCTCCACAAGTGCAAGAATGGCAGGTGCAGGGATGGTTGTCGATGGTGCTGTACAGGTACACGGATGGGTGTAGGGGAGGATGTCTATGTTGCTATACAGGTGCACGGATGGTACATGCAAGTAAGTTGTCGATGATGTGGTAGAGATACAGGATGGGTGCAGGGAAAGCTGTCGACGCTGCAGTACAGGTACACGGTTGTATGCAGGGAAGGCTGTCGATGGTGCATATACAGTTACACAGATGGTTGTAGGGAAGTCTGTCGATTGGTAGAGGTGAGGAAGGCTGTAATATGGTGCTGTACATTTTCACGGATGGCAGGCATAGAGACTCTCTCAATGGTGCTGTACTTGTATACGAATGGCAGGTGTAGGAAACGGTGTCGATGATGTACAGGTACACGGATGGTAGTGGTAGGGAAGATTGTGGAGGTGCTCTACTTCTCTATGTCCCCCAACAATGTCACACAATGAGTCATTTGCGAACTCATATGGAGGGAACAGCTGGTATCGCGGCTAGAGTTCCGTCCCTCAGTGGCTGCATTGCAGCCAGCGAGTCAGCCGAACTTTACCGATTGCCCTGATAAGATGCGTTGATAGTTTTAAATAGACTGCCTGTTGAACAGTCCGGATATGCAGACACTGTTGTTCTGCCACATCGGTAAATACACCAGGTTTGAGAAGTCGTTCTACTGCTCCCCACCTGAATGGGCGTCGTGGCTGAGGTCTGGTCTGCTCCAGAGAATTCGGAAATCAAATATTGCCATATAGAACTCCTAGAATGTGTAGAAGAATAATTCTGATCACTATTCCCCCTGATATGTGCTGTTCTGCGATAATTATCTAAATACACTCACCTCATGTTCTTCTGCATGGAAATGTCCCTCCTTTGACGACATACATCTGAGTGTTTTCACCCCTTCTTCTATCGCTTGTTCCAGCCTGTTCCTGTAGTACTTCGTCAGCTCATACAGTCCATATTCGTCCCACTGTGCCAGGATGCCAGAGATTGTAGACTCTGCGAATGCGAACATGAAAAGAAGGAAGCAGATACTAAACCAAATTACCACGTCACCATCGCTCTCACCACACGCAGCAAACCATTTTGTATCGAAACTCCAGCATTCAGCTACAAACGCGGATTATCTACTAATCTCCAACACTGGCCTTAAAATTTACCCAACAATAATCTGGGAATTACGTTACTAAAAGGACCATATTTGCCAGATACTATACTGATGCTGATGCTGGAGTGGGACTGTGCTGGTTAATATGAACCTTACTTCCTGCCAGATGACCATCCCGATAAGCTGGTGACTGGACACAACCATTCCCAGACAAAGAACAGGATAGACAATGACTACACGGTAGGAACATAGAAAACCTACAGCACAATACCGGCCCACAACTCTGTGCAGAACATGTTCTTACCTTAGAATTTACCTAAGGTTACCCATAGCCCTCTATATTTCGAATCTACTTGTACTCATCCAAAAGTCTGTTAAACGACCCTATCGTATTCGCCACTGCCTCCACCACCACCGCGGGCACCCCATTCCATGCACGCACCTATCTCCGTGTAAAAGAAAACTTACCCCTGACATCTTCTCTGTAACTACTTCCAAGCAGTTTAAAACTGTGGCCCTCCTATTGGCGATTTCAGCCCTGGGAAAAAGACTCTGGCTACCTGCACGATCAAAGCCGCTCTTCATCTTATACACCTCCATCAGGTCACCTCTCATCCTCCATAGCTCCAAGGAGAAAAAGCCGAATTCACTCAGCATATCCTCAAAAGGCATGCTCCCCAACCCAGGCAACATCTTTTCTGTGGTTTGCACGTCATTCCTGTAGTGAGGCGACCAGAACCGTGCACAGTACTCCAAGTGGGGTCTGACTAGAGTCCTATATAGCTGCAACGCCACCTTTCGGCTACTGAACTGTATCGCATGATTGATGAAGGCCAATGCACTATATGCCTTCATAACCATAGAGTCAACATGCGCAGCAGCTTTGAGTGTCTTTTGGCCTCTGATCTCAAGATCATTCTGATCCTCCACACAGCAAAGAGTCTTAGCGTTGATACTGTATTCTGTCATCCTGTTTGAACTACCGAAATTAACCACCTCACACTTATCTGGATTGAACTCCATCTGCCTTTTCCAGCCTATTCTGCATCCTATCAATGTCCCATTGTAAGCTCTGACAGCCCTCCACACTATCCATAACACTCCAACCGTTATGTCATCAGCAAATATATTAAGCTAACCCTCCCCTTCCTCATCCAGGTCATTTATAAAAATACACAAAGCAAAGTCTACTTGGATACCATGCCTCCTTAACTTTCTCAATAAGCCTTGCATGGGGTACCTTATCAAATGTCTTGATGAAATCCATATACGCAACATCTACTGCTGTACCTTCATCAATGTGTTTAGTCATATCGTCAAAAATTCAATCAGGTTCGTAAAGCACGACCTGCTTTTGAAAAATCCAAGCTGGCTGCTCATAATCATATTATACGTCTCCATATGTTCACAAATCCTGCCATTCAGGATCTTCTCCATCAACTTGCCAAACACTGAAGTAATACTCACTGTTCTACAATTTCCTGAGCTGTGTCTACCTCTTTTCTTGAATAAGGGAACAACATCCACAACCGTCCAATCGTCTGGATCCGTTGGAAGTAATGACTACAATCGCCAAGATCATTTTCCGTGATGAATACTAAAGCAAAATATTCACTAAGTACCTCTGCCATCTGCTCCGGTTCCATACACAATTTTCCACTGTCACAGTTGATTGGACCTACTCTCTCAGGTCTTCACAGTGTTATTTTGGGGTAGGATGCCTTGGGGTATTCTTTAATCCTGTCAGCCAAAGTCTTCTCATGGCCCCCTCTGGCTCTACTAATTTCATTCTTAAGCTCCTTCCTGCTAGCCTTAATATCTTCTGGATCTCAAACATTACCTAGCTCTTTGAACCTTTTGTAAGCTTTACTTTTCTTTCCTGTCATTACTTAGTTTTTTGAACCACTCGTAAGCTCTTCTTTGCTTCTTGTTTAGATTTACAACAGCCTTTGTGCACACGGGATCCTGCAGCCAACATCCTTTCCCTGTCACATTGGAACATACCTATGCAAAAGCCCACGCAAATATCTCCTGAAGATTGATACATTTCTGTCGTACATTTCCCTAAGAACATCTGTTCCCAATTGATGCTTCCAATTTCCTGCCTGATAGGTTCATATTTTCCATAACTCTAATTAAACGCTTTCCTAACTTATCTGTTGCTATCCCTGTCCAATGCTGTGGTAAATGAGAGAGAATTGTGATCTCTATCTCCAAAATGCTCTCCCACTGAGAGACGTGACAGCTGACCAGGTTCATTTCCCAATACCAGATCATATACAGTCACTCCTCTTGTAGGCTTATCTACAAATTGTGTCCAGAAACCTTCCTGAACACACTTGACAAACTCCACCCCGTCAAAACCCTTCATTCTAGGGAGATGCCAATCAATATTTGGGAAATTAAAATCTCACACCACGACAACCCTGTTATTATTACATCTTTGCAGATTGTGTTCTAATTTGTTCTGTATTTCATTTAAATACATAATTTGTTATTCACTTTATCTTTTTTTATACCTTTTTAACTATTTTCATGAAACTTCGATTCATTGCAGCCGCAACTTAATTGGACCAAAATGTACTGGTCCCAATGTGTGCCAGTTAACCAGAATCCACTGTATGTGGTTGGCTGCTAATAAAATATTCTGCTAATCAATCAGTCTAATCCAAAAATAAGCTTTGTTTCAGCTACCTTTCTTGTTGAATGGATTTTAGTATAGCAACAGTAGTAGAAATACTACTTGGTATCTGTAAGCTGAAGGTTGAACTGAAGACATTGACAATATGTTAGTCCATAATATGTCCATCATTTGAAACAAAAGTTATTTCTCTTGCTTTATTCTCTGATTTAAAATTTCCATGTAGTGTTCCAGTAACTTGTATAATGCATAACATCAATATGTACCTTCTGTGGCTTTGGTCAGATGGGGCTCGGCAGCTATGATTGGCAGCTCATCTGGGAGAAGGAAAGCTCTGATCTCAAACCTACACTGACTTGCATCTCTACCTACTCGAGAGGAAGGCTTTGGGAGTAAATTCCAAGGAAAGGCGCTGGAGTCCCTACATCAAGTTCAACACAGACTGGCAACTCCTGCGAAGCTGGTGGTACCAAACTGTATCAGTCTCTGCCATTCCTTTGGATCCATAAGCGGTGCAGAGAAAGGGAGCCTTCTGCATGGGCAACAACTTGCCCTCCATGTTGTACTGGCTTGTGTATATTTAGTCAGCTGGAACACAATTTCCATGGTTGTCCCTGACCAAAGGAGGGCCTCAACATTTGATGGCATTTGTTCTTAGATTTAGAGTTTGTAACTTTCTTGAGATGAAGATGTAATAATATCTAGCTAATGTCATTAGCAAACTCATAAAACAAACTCTAAGGTAAATTGTCCTAGCCATGGGGCTCTCAGCAATCTCTTGAGATACTGGTACCTCATCTGTTTCTCAAAAGTAGCCCATGACATCTCTTGTATATGGAAGGGGTCTGCATATTTTATTGTGAACTAAAGGAATGCATTTTACTTATTTGGATCTGCCAAAGTTCAAAGTAAATTTATTATCAAAGTACATATATAACTCTAAGATTCACTTTTTGTGGGCATACTCATTAAATCAATAATAGAAAATTAACCATAATAGAATCAATGAAAGACCACGCCAACATGAACTTTGTTCATCCACTGTGCAAAAGACAACAAATTGTGCAAATACAAAAAGAAAGAAATAATAAATAAATAAATAAATAGATAGATAGATAGATAGATAAATAAATAAATAAGCAAGCCATAGATATCGAGATCATGAGATGAAGAGTCCTTAAAAGTGAGCCCACGGATTGTGGGAACATTTCAATGAA
>JAUOBT010000016.1:141052-157770 GCA_032362145.1 Hypanus berthalutzae | reverse complement strand
ACGTTAATCCTATTCTCCCTATTGTCCATCTACTGCCTGTCCACCAATTCGTCTAGTCACCTACCTACCGGTGGTAATTTACCGTAGTCCAACAACCTACTGACTTGCATATCTTTGGGATGTGGAGGGAAACTGGATGGCCAAGAAAAATCCACACGTTCACAGGGAGAACCTGCAAAATTAATGACCACACCAGAGTTCTGGATCGAACCCAGGTCTCTGGTGCTTTGAGCCAAAAGCTCAACTAGCTATACAAATGTACCTTCCACTTGTCTCATCCTGCTTAATGGAGTAAGGCTCATTAGCCTAGAAATGAGCTTAGTTTGCATCTGATATTTATGTGCAAATTATTATAAACTGATAACATGGAATATGTCAGTGACCATTTCAGTTGAAAAGGCACCCTTTGCAAAATTGAAATGGACACTTTTATGCACAATGACACTTTTCCCATGTCAGGCACATCTCCCAATAATTATTCATGCAAGATCCATTTCACTCTTTGTAACATAAATTGAGTTCTAAAGTGCAACTTGCAAACTCTATGAATCAGCCTCAGTGCAGCAAAGAGAATGTTATGCTTCTTTAGATGCTGCCAGCACTCTTTTCCCCTAAATAGGCAATCTGCTGGCACCAGGGGACCTGACCAGCAGCTTTCAAGCTCACGGCATACCAGCTGCAGCTCCAGTGATGCAAGTTTAATCCTTCCCTCCAGTGTTATCAGTGTGGAATTCTGTGTTCTCCCTGTCCTCATTTGTCTCTTTTCTGTCTGTTCAGGTTTTCTCTCATATCTTGAAGACCTGGTTACAGGCATCAATCCTCAACAGTAATGATCAGTTAAGCACAGAAAGACTCTGTATTAGCTGGCATATACCATTATTGGTTCAGATAATAACAAACACTTGAATTTACGGGAGTAAATACCTGTGCATACAACCACTACATTATCCTGACCTTCTCTGCACAGCCTATAACAAGTATTGATTCTCAGTAATAATGGTCAGTTAGGCACAGAGAGAATCTGCATTTGCTGACAAGTCTCAGTTAGCAAACACGTGACTTTTGAAACTGAAAACCTGTGTGCACACCCGTTAGGATTCCCTGACACTCCATGAAGTGCCAAAGAATAGAAATGGTACTAATCGGGAAAAGAAGTCTACACTGTCCAGGCTTTCTTCTTGATCCCAATTTGATTGCAACATTTCTGACATGGAGCCATCCACTTCTCCAATGGTTGGCCTCCACAGAGCTGTCACTGCATGTGCTCCCAAAATCCTTCTATTCTTATCCTTTTCCTTATCAGATCAATCTGTGATGTTTCCGTATCATTGGTTCAAATTCATCTGACAGACTTGTGTCAGCTTCTTATTGGATCCGACCCAAGGCTACAAGCAGCATTGTTTTAATGCTTTTCCCCAGATATCTGCCCGATGTAATTTCTTTTGTTATTTCCAACTTAGACTAGTTCAAACCAATCCAAACAGATCAGCCAGATACTGGACCCAGATGACCAGGTCATGTTCTTCTTCTTAAAAACATGGTATTTTACTGCTTAGCTGTTTATATGAAAATGGTTTAATGTTCAGCAAATCATCAATAGAAAACTCAATGCATTCACGTTCAATAGCTCTGATTCAGCGATCCCTAAGCAAGAACCAGCTCACAAAACACCTCATAAAATGGCTGCAAAATAATCTCATAACATGGCGTCCCGCTTTGCTTCAACCACATGGCAGGAACAAAACCTTCTGTATTTTTTTTTGTTGTCCCGGTCCTTTCCTCATTCCTGTTCATTGATTTGTAAATTATAGTTTTCTTTTTCTGGCCAACAAGTCAAAGAATAGAAAAAGTAATATCTGGAGAAAGGAATCTACACAGGCCAGGCATTCCTCTTGATCCCGCTGTAATCCCTATGTTTCCATTGTGGAGTCATCCACTTCTGTAATCATTGGTCTCCAGAGGATTGTCATTGCTTGTACTCTTGAAATCCTTCATTTTTATCCTTTTCCTTGCCAGATTAACCTATTATATTTCAATTTTGTTGGTTCAATCTCCTCTGACTGACTTGTGACAGCTTCTTAATGGATATGGTGAAAGGCTTCATGAATCTTCCTCCCAGAATTGTGCCTGAGGTAACTCCCTTTAATCTTTACATTTCAGACTGGTTCAAACTAGCCCACACACAAAACGGTGGTGGAATGCAGCAGGCCAGGCAGCATTATAGGGAGAAGCGCTGTCAACTTTTCTGGCCAAGACCCTTCGTCAGGACTAACTGAAAGGAAGAATAGTAAGAGATTTGAAAGTAGGAGGGGAGGGGAAAATGCAAAATGACAGAAGACCGGAGGGGGTGGGATGAAGCTGAGAGCTGGAAAGGTGATTGGAGAAAGTGATACCGAGCTGAAAAAAGGAAAGGATCATAGGACGGGAGGCCTAGGGAGAAAGAAAGAGGGAGGGGAGCACCAGGGGGAGATGTAGAACAGGCAGACTGTTGGGCAGAGAGAGTGAAAAAAAAACGAAATATATCAGGGATGGGGTAAGAAGGGGAGGAGAGGCATTAACGGAAGTTAAAGAAGTCAATGTTCATGCCATCAGGTTGGAGGCTACCCAGCCGGTATATAAGGTGTTGTTCCTCCAACCTGAGTTTGGATTCATTTTGACAGTAGAGGAGGCCATGGATAGACATATCGGAATGGGAATGGAGCGTGGAAATAAAATGTGTGGCCACTGGAAGATCCTGCTTCTTGTGGCCGACCGAGCGTAGTTGTTCAGCGAAACGGTCTCCCAGTCTGCGTCGGGTCTCACCAAATTACAAATCATACTGATTTTTACATCTTCTAGTGTTTTCTCCGTAATAAGGATTTGTAAAATTTACGGAGATTGACACTCACTGTTTTTCTTTCTGTTTAAAGGGTCACCGTGCATTATTAGTGAGGCCATTGACATTCACTGCTTTCCCCACGACCATTGTTAATGTTCAAAATAAATTAATTGCCAATGTACGGACAGTATACATATATTCACAGTAGAAGAAAGACGTAAAATGGAATTAATGAAAGATTAGTGATAAAGGACTGACAAGCAAACAATCTGCAATCAAAAGCTTTGTAAATGCAGTAAACAGACACACAGGTAGATAAATAAATAACGGATATGAGAATAAGAGTCGGTGATCCATCTTAGGTTGTGTTCAGTGATCAGTTCAGTGTTGAGCTGGGTGAGGTTATCCACACAGCTTCAGAATCCTGATAGACAAAGTGCAACGACTGTTCCGGATCCTGTCAGTGTTAGACTAAAGGCTAATGTACCTACTGCCCTCTAGCAGAAGTGAGGAGAGTGCATGGTCTGGCTGGTGGGGCTACTTGTTGATAGATGCTGCTTCCCTTCGACAGCGCTCCTTGGTTAACAGGGCACAATTGTGAGGAAGGCTTTCCTTGTGATGGCCTGAGATACATCTAACACTTCTAGCAGGCGTTTCCGTTCCAGAGCATTGATGTTTTCACACCAGTCGGCGATGCAACCTGTCAGGATCCTCCGCACTGTGCTTCTTTGGAAGTTTTTCTAAACTTCTCACGTCACCACGGGCAAACAATTTACCTTCACTTATTCATACGCTTATTTCAACTACCAAGCTGGAAACACCACCAACACCTTTCACCTCTAATGTTGGGAGGATCAAATGGGAAATTATTATTTTCTGCTTCTTCCCCAATATAAGGACACATAGATCGTGGCTTTATATAGTTCAGCAATGGCATGTCAGCTAGTTTACTCTACAACAGGGAGAACGGTTCAGCGTGTCTGGATTCCCCGTTATAGCTCAATAGCTTCACTCCAGGTAATATTCTCCGGATTATTTTCTGTGCCCTTTCCATCTTAAGGACACCCTTCCTTACATACGTGTATAAACCATTCCAGGGAATCCTGAATCTTTGTTTCCCCGGTTTCTACAACACTTTTCAGAGCCCCACTGTTGACTATGCAACTCCTGCCCCGGTTTGACTTTACCAAATGAACCCATTCCTTAGTGCACTTTCCACATTCGTCTCAGTCCCCTTGTGAACTTACAATACCCCTTTTATTGTCCATTCTACCACCAATTTCGATGCCATCTACAAATATATGAACAATGTTTATTTCAAAGGTTTCAGAGAAAAAGAGCAAGCAATAGTCGCAGTACCCATCCACACCACAGGTCACAAGCTTCCACTCTGAATAGTACTCCATTATTCATACTCTGATTCTTTCCACTTAGCAAGTTTTGTATCCAGTTGGCTAGCTCGCCCGCAAGGAAATGAATCAACGTTATATATGGTGATGTAAGACCATACGATACTGTGGCAGAATAATGCCATTTGGCGCTGAGTCTGATCCGCCATTTCATCATGCCTGATCCATTTTTCCTCTCAGGCCCGATCTCCTGCCTTCTCCACGTATCCCTGCATACGCCGAACAATCAAGAATCTATCAGTCTCTGCCTTGAATATACATAAAGACCTGACCTCCACAGATGCCTGTGGCAACAAAGCCCACAGATTCACCAATCTAAAGAAATTGCTCCTCATCTCCATTCTAAAAGGCCACCCCACTATTCTGTCTCCTCTGTTCTTAAGCATTAACACAGGATTCTCTCCACATCTTTCATCTTCTAAGTTCCGGTGAATGCACGCCCAGAACCATCAGAAGCTCTTCATATGACCCTGGCAAAGGTTTCTATGCTAACATACCGACCTTTCTGTAGAAGCAGTGTTTGGGTTATGGTTAGAGACAATAGATGTTTTGAAATGTGAGCTGGGTGTTTTGCCCGGCGTGAGATGAAGAGCGAAGACGCTGGAGACAAATCGAACCTTCGTTCAACCCTCTCAGGTTTCAGTACATGCTTTCTCAGTTAAGTGGCCTTATCTGCTCACAATACTCCAAGTGAGGCCCTCACCAGTGCTTTATAAGGCCTCTTTATTGCACCCTTGCTTTCATATACTAATCCTTTTGAACTGTGTGCTAACATTGCATTTGGTTTCCGCTCAATAGACTCAACCTGATAATCAAACTTTAGGGAATTCTGCACAATGACTCCCAATTCCTTTGCGCTTGAGGGTTTTGTATCATACCTCCATTTAGAAAACAGTTTACCCTTTTAGTTCTTCTACCAAAGTGCATGACTGCACACTTCCCGATATTGTACTCCATTTCCACTTCTCTACCCATTCTGCTAATCTAACTCCTATAGCCTCTCTACTTCTTCAAAACTACCTGCCCGTCCATCTAACTTTGTATCTTCTGCAATCTTTGCCCCAAAGCAATCAATTTCATTATCCGTACATGCACATATGTATTTTGTCAGTAGATTCAAAGTGACTTATGAACTATCAATAATTGCAATGATAAGGGGTAACTACATGTAGAGTCGACATTTAGCGTGTTTACCGTCACGGGCTGCAGCACAGAACACAGGTGCAGAGAGATGTGTATAAACTGTTGGTTAGACCAGTCAGAATGCAGTTTAATAATAATTCTATAGGAAGAATGAACTTGTACTGGATACGGTGTAGACATGATTCAGCAGGGTATTGGTTGGGAAGAAAATTTCAGATACAAGTACAAGAGATTTGTTCGGATGATCACATTTTCTGTTCCACAGTTTCGGTTCAAACTTGAACTATTCATTTCCCTCTACAGATGCTGCCTGACCTGTTGAGTTCCTCCACCTTTTTGTGTAAGTTACTTTGGATTTCCGGCATCTGCAGAACCTATTATGTTTATAACAGGTGGATCCAGTTGATAGGCAGATGGCTTAGGGGAGAATAGGAATAGTGTCAGAGGCTAGGAGAAGATGAGTGGATTCAAAAGAGAAGGGTGACAAGGAGACTGAGGGGGAGAACAGCAGGAATTGCGACAAAGGCTGGGAGGTGTTGGGTGGGTCCAACTGAGAAAGGATGACAGACTACCCGCCCGACTTTCCCCTTTGAAATGCCGTTCAATTCACGACAATCCTACTCACCAATGACATTACATTGTCGCGATTTTGATTCCATCTTTATCTCCTGCTATTTTATATTTCCTGGGCCATTTCAGCATTGCAGCTCCTTAAACATCTTTTGAGAAACTCACGTTCACCATTTGTCCACAGCCCAGATATTCACTGCGGTATTGAAACACCGAAATAGATGAAAAATTGATCTACAATGAGCTGTCCCCTACACGCCAGCCATTCCCAACGCTGGCAACATTTTCGGCTCGGCTACAGAAAATATATTTCTGAAGTACGTCTCATCAGGCAAGAAAACCAGACGGAATATGATAACTGTCCTTCGAAAACATGAAATGCTCTGTTATCACACAATCCCAGAAATACTCAAAGCATGTAGCTCTGACCTTTATAAATGAAATTTGGAGGCATCTTCCACAACAAGACCCATCTAGACGTAAAACAGATCCTGACTGTGCCCTGGACTGTCACATCACTCACAAAACCGCTGTCACATTCCTCTCTCTATTTCACTCACAACTAATTGATACAGGACATCCTGCTCCTTTCACTGAGGAGAAATTTCGCATGGTGAGCAGAGCGATTGGACCATTACCGGAGTCAGGGTCCCTGCACTGGAACTCTTGGATTGTTTGATTACACAATCAGCTTTACCAGGGGGATCAATAATACTGTTTGATATAACTTTGCTGTGCCACGTAGTGCCTGTGTGAGTTTCTTCATCTGAACTATTGTGAACAAACGCGACAGAGCTTTAATTGTAAAGATCCCGGTGATCATACCTGTAGCCATTCAGATTCTGAATGACGATCGTTGATGTCGTCTTCTTGCTTACGCTTGTTCCCGGTGGAGGAAAGCTCCACCTGCTGGTGACAACCTGAAATACACACAAGCATTCAATGAGTCAGAGGGAGAACGATTACTTTGTAAATATGACGGTACCTCCATCCCCAGCATCAGAGCAGCAGTTGGTTTAGGGACCAAACATTTTCTGTAAGCATCAACTTCATCACCACAATTCAACAGCTGAAGTCAATATCAGATCCTGACAGTAAGAAACAACACTCTGGTATAGATCAGTTCACATTGATATTAAACTTTAAACTCTTCCCAGCATCATCTCTCCATCTGATCCCTGACGCAGGCATGTTCTGAATCACGTGTAGCCTCAGTCAACACAGTAATATTCCAAAATAGTTTATTTTTAAATGCATTTTCAGGACAGATAATAGACAGATAATAGTCATCGTTCAGTCCTGGAGAAACATAAGACGAACAAGCAGAATTTGTTGATTTGGTCCATCGAGTCTGCTGCACCATTCAATCATGGCTTACTTTAACCCAAAACCAAATTCCTGCCTTCCTCCTGACACTCTGGAGCTACTAGCAAGGAATAATATTTTAATTTCTGCCACGTATATGCCTAAATGACAACGTCAAACTAACCTCTGTCGCCACAAATTCCACAGATCATGGAAACACATGACAAAATAGGATGCAGCCGCTATAGTTTCCTCAAGGGAAAATCTTAGCTGACTAATCTCTTAGAATTTATCAAAGAAATAACAAGCAGGAGAGACAAAGGGGATTTGGTTGATGTGCACTTGAATTTTCAGAAATCTTTTGACAAGCTGACAATGAAGCTGATTAACAAGTCACGAGCCAACCCGCAGTATTCCAGGACATAGTCTAACATGGATAAAGTAGTGGCTGAAAAAAAGGAATTTGTGACTGTATATTGTATAAATTTCTCTGACTTTAAATGTTGCTATTGGAACCTTCTGATTGATAGAAATCAAAGATTTGGAGTAGAGAGAATTCCAGGTTGGGTGCTGGTAGCTAATCCACAAAGGTCTGTGCTGGGATAGATTCTTTTTACATCTTATGTAAATGGATGACGGAATTGATGGTTTTGTTGCAAAGTTCGCAGATGATATGAAAGAAAGTCGAGGGTTTGGTAGTTTTGAGGAAATAGAGAGGACACGATAGGTATTGGGAATATTAGTAGAATAGGGAATGGCATGAAAGATGGAATACGGTGTCGGGAAATGGCTATGCTCCTTGGTACAAGAAATGAAAGGATTAATTATGTTCTAAATGGATAGAAATTACAAATAAAATAACTGAGGCGCAAAGGGACTTAGGAGTCCTGCAGCATTTTCCAGAGGTTAATTTGCAGGTGCTAGCATTCATTTCAAGAGGGCTAGAATATAATTGCAAGTATTGGAGAATTATGAGCAGTTTTGGGCCATTTATCTGAGAAAATATCTGTTGAAACTAGAGAAGGCTTAAAGGCAGTTCATGGAAATTATTCAAGGATTGAATGTCTTGTCGTATAAAGAACATCTGATGGCTCTGGGTCTGTATTCACTGGAATTTAGAAGAATTACGGGTGACTATATTGAAACTTTCCGAATGGAGAAAGGCCTTGATAGAGTGGATCTGGAGCTAACTTTCCTATGATGCGAGTCTAGGACCAATGGACACAGACTGGAACTAGAGGGGAATTCTTTTAGAACGGAGATGAGAAGGAATTCATGTAGACAGAGAGTGCTGAATCTATGGAGGTCAAGTCTTTATCTATATTTGGCCGAAGATGATAGATTCTTCATTGATTTGGTCAGGAAGGGGTTTGGAGAGAAGGCAGTAGATTGGGGCTAAGAGCAATCTCAATGGACAAATGCACTTATTCTGCTCTTATTTCTTAAGGTCTTCTGATCTTATCGTGTTAATTTGTAGGTTGAAGTGGTGGTGAGGAAAGCAACTGCTATGTTAACATTAATTTCCTGAGTACTAGATTATAAAAGCTAGGTTGTGATACCGAGAATTTATGAGGCACTGACGAGACCTCGCTTGGAGTATTGTGAGCAGTTTTGGTTCTCTTATCGAATACAGGATGTGCTGACATTGGACAGGCCTGCACTTGCGGGAATTGAGAAGGGTTCGGAGTGATGTAACTGAAACTTTTCAAATGTTGAACGACCTAGATAGAGTGGATGTAGTGAGGATGTTTCCTGTGATGGGGGAATTCTAAGACCAGTAGCCAAGCCCTCAGAATAGAGGGGAATCCTTTTTGAATGTAGCTGAGCTGAGGAAGTATTCTGAAAGCACGTTGACACAACATTAGCTAACAAGAGAAATCAAAGTCAATATAAAAACAGAGAGACATAAAATGGAGCACGCATTTGTGGAAAATTCGATGATGGACACGCTTTTTAAAAAGCAACTGAAGGCAAATAGTAACAACCATTAAGGACAAAATAGAATACAAATGCAGCGAGCGACGATAATAGAATATCAAGGAAGATCAAAGTTATCTTAGAATATCAAAGTCCATGCCGAAGTTTCGTTGAATACGTAAAGTGTAAAGGAGAGGGCAGAGTGGACACCTCACCTGTAAATGGATTCTGGAGTAATAGTATTGGAGATAAAGAAATGATGGAACTGAACAAGCATTTTAAGTATGTCTTCACTGTGGACGACACTAACAGAATAACGGTGATATTAAAATTGATTCTGATTTCAGTTCTGAAGGCACTTCGGGGATTAGTTCCGATTTGCATCATCGGACCAAGGGCTATTTCCTGTACAGTTCTAAATCCCCTCAACAACAAACTGCGTAGATCAAAGTTCTAAGATATCTACCCCGTACCTCGGATCGAGTAATATCGTGAGGCAGTAAAGCAACTGCTCCTCCTGCCAGTGATAAATAGCCATCTCTTTCGTTTCACTGTCTCCAAGCTGGATTCTGGCCACTGCCGGCGTGGCGCTGTGTTCATGGGGAATCCAAACCTCTTTGAAGCAAACTCGCTCCCGCTACCCTGAGCGGACACTTGAGTGCGGACGGTGCTGCAACTGCCCCGGGGACACCAGTTCCTGTGCTCATTCACTGGGCATTTAGCAACTACAAAACTCCACAATTTCACCTTCCACTTCATAACTTACAGGGTTACTGTCTCCCCCTATCAGTGAAAGTAAAATCATCCATTGTTGATCTACTTTCAAATATTGTTTGACGATTAGAACTCGGCATTTAGTAACATCATCCCTTCTTAACTAATCAGTTAACTCAAAGAATTAGGCCTCAATAGTGCTTTGTGAAATTGGATCCTGGATCTCCTCACCTGTAGTCCTCAGTAAGTACAATTTGTTAAAATCATCTCCTCTACTATTCCCATCAGCACAGGAGCACCGGGGGGATGCGTACATAGCTCCCTGCTCTACTCACTCCTCTCCTATAACTGCGTGGCTAAGTTAGCTCCACCACCATTTACAATATTGCTGATGACAGCACTGCCGTGAGCCGCATCAAAGGGGGATGCCGATTCAACAAATAAGAAGGAAATTGAAAATGGGTTGACTGGTGTAATAACAACAACTTTTCACTCAATGTAAATAAAACCAGGGAATTCATAGCAAACTGCGGGAGAAGGAAACGATATACCCGGGTAGAGAGAGATCGGGACAGACGGACAGAAGAAAAAGAAACTCGAGCCAAGTCACACTTTGCCCATTTTTCCGGAGACAATCGCTCCAGCCACACACTTTCTAATCCTGCACTACTGTAGCATTAAATTCATCTGGGGACTCTCCCCGAAGTCTGTCCCTTTTCACAAATGTACAGTGGTTGCAAATCTACCTCAGGCCGTGTTCGGGTTATAGATCACCAGAAGCCCAGTGGCTCAGTCCCACCCGACTGAGCCTGATCCCGCTCAGTAGCATAAATCCATTCACAATTTCCATATGAATCATCCTTCGTTTCCCCGATAACGTTGCTCCATCCTTGAAGAAACAACCTGCGAGATTCTGCAATTTGTGATAACCTGGGCAACTGGCTAGTCTGTCAATAGGTAGACTCAAGCCTGCAAGTGATATTTGCATTCGTCGTATCGAGAGATCAAATTTTGTAGTCTGTGACACTGTTCCAAAAACAAACTCAACATTTTGGAGGACATCAACACATCAGGCATCATCTATGGGGAGGAGTAAACAGTTTACGTTCAGGGTTGAGAGCGTCTTCTCTGTAGATGTTGCCAGACTTTTTGCCAGCATTTCGCATTTGTTACTCCTTATTTCCCGCAGCTGCAGACTCTCTCGGGTTTATTACTTCCAAAGGCGATTTCTCTGCTATTCATAAATTAAACTCACCCCCATTGTGCATTACTACCACCTCGACATCGAGACTGACCAAGAGTCGGATTGCTTACTTATCACCCAAGCTGCCTCTGTCCGTTTGACCTGGTATATCGCGTAAACTGTAATAATGAGCTGCCAAAGCCGGTTACCTTCCAGCCACATCTCGGGTACAGTGATAAGGCCGGGCTCAAAGCTGATGTTTCCGGAAGAGTATGAACATCTATGGAGGCTTCCAAATGGGCAACTATAGTTAGAAAAAGTACAGCTCAGCAGACAGCTGAGAGCCGAGACAGATAAACTTTAGACCGATTTTGATTTTGTGAGCAACAGCTCAGTAAAATGCAGAGATTGAAGTACAGAATACTGTGTCAGGGGATGCATGGGGGAAAGTAGGGGAACAGCGGACCAGATCATAATAATTCTCATCGGACTGAGAGACGCGATACCCTCTCACTGCTACTCTCTGTACAGATTACCAATCGCTCCCCCGCACCAGCTGTCCAGCTCACCGAGTGAGTTACAGATTCGTTTCTCAAACCTGATGGGGAATAGTATTAACGCACAATGCTGGGTGTAAATCCTTAATCAACGTAACGTCTGTTGTCAGTTCAACCATATTAATAACATCGTATTTGCCTTTGCATACGGTCATTATATTGGCTCACATGTTCAATTGTCGGACTTTTCCTAGTCAACATAGCAATGCGCATAGGTGGGCCTCTCTGCCCTTCGAAACTGCTGCTGCGGACAATGCTACCAAGGCTAATCTAATTTTCTATTTCAGTTCCCATGTCCATTCCCGTAACATGTCAACAGGTAATCCCGAATTTGGGCCTTGAACATAATGAAAGACGTTGCCTCCAGTGGCGATTGACGTGAAGAGTTGAAAACAACCTAAAAAACACAGGAACATCAGATGTACATATCTAAAATAATAAAAAAAAACAACTGAGGAAAAGAGCAGAAACATTAGCCCATGTTGCAGAACGGTTCTTAATCTTCACATAGGTTGTGTAAAATCAGAATCGTGTAAACACGAAACAGCAGGAACACAAGCGGTACCGCCGGAAGACGTGGCTTAAAACAGAGCAAAAGACTCCTTGATCACTTATCCAAAACATAGCTAAGGCGTTAGGTGGAAATAACGATCCAATTTAACTGTCAAAACTGAATTATTCCCTTTTTATTTCCCCAAGAGAATTCTAAGAATGTGCATGTCAATTAAATATCGATGAATGTATCTACATCCAGTAAATCATTAATTTCAGCTATCTCCGCCCACTGCCCCACACGCGTACTCTCTCAGATCTATTGTTAACCATGGCAACAGGTAAAATGAGAGAAGAATTCGGAAGGAC
Source organism: Hypanus berthalutzae (assembly GCA_032362145.1). Lineage (NCBI taxonomy): Eukaryota > Metazoa > Chordata > Chondrichthyes > Myliobatiformes > Dasyatidae > Hypanus > Hypanus berthalutzae. Next base: position 145,293 of record JAUOBT010000016.1, on the reverse strand, counting down.
TGGCGGCATCCGTGTAGGAAAATAAACTGCCGACGTTTCGGACCGAGACAGACCCGAAAGGAAGGTGGAGGGTCCAGATGATTGTTTTGTGCGACTCGCAGCTGCCTGTCCGTGCACATTTCCTCGCACACGGGGTGGCTTTTCTGCTGAAAATAAATCCAACTGATCCGACAATTCACTCTCAGTCGGCTATGGTCAAAGTGGCGTTAACCCTTTCTACTGCAGGGAAGACAAATACTACAGGAGGCACCACTCACAACTGATGTTGTAACCAGACGGCATTCGGTGCGGTCCCGGGTAACTACAGTCTGACTTCCCGGGCGAGCGATAGTGAACCTGGTTCAGACTGAGTAGATTCCTACATTGACATTTTTTGGGAGCTACATAATTCGCGCTTCACTTGACGACAGGTGTCTGGCAGACGACGGAAGCGCAAGGTTTCCCTAATCGTCTCAGGGTGAGCGCGAGGGTAACGATCCCCGCGAGAGGCCGCGTGTCGGGCAGCGGGCAGCGCGAGACCACTAAGGAGTCTGTGGCGGGATTAGCAGGGAACGGGGAGCTTGTCTCTCGTTCCGATACCGTGCTGTCCAGCAGAGCATGTTAGTCATAAATTCGATCCCCTCATGCAGCTGGGGCACATCATTAACGCACAAATCTGCATGTAAATAATTTATCGATAGAAACATAGAAACATAGAAAATAGGAGCAGGAGTAGGCCATTCGGCCCTTTGAACCCGCACCGCCATTCAGTATGATCATGGCCGATCATCCAACTCAGTAACCTGTACCTGCCTTCTCTCCAGACCCCCTGATCCCTTTAGCCACAAGGGCCATATCTAACTCAATTTAATGTGTGTTTTCAGTTCAACCGTATAAATAAAATCATATCTCCCTTCGCATACAGACTTTATACTAGCTTGTAATAATTAAATTATCAGAGATTTTCTACTCAACATACCAATACGCATAACTCGACCACACGGCCCCTGGAAACTGCTGCTGCAGATATGAGATCACCGCTGAATGGGTCTAAAATATCATTAAGCATACTCATGTCCATCCCTGTAACACACCAAACCCGCTGTTTATCAACAATCTCGGCCTGAAACAGAATCAACGACTCGTCACTACTGGTCATTGAGGAGACAAAGAAAAATCAAAACACACTCATTCGGCACAGGAACAATAGTTGTATTCGTCTGAAATAAGAAACTCTGAAAACGGAGAAGTTGCTTGCTCGCACCCTTGCTTTGAAACACGTGGCCATTGTTCTAGAGCTTTTCTACATTTTTTCTCAAATAGTGGAAAATGTAGATCGCGTAAACAGGATACAGTAGGAACACAAGAAACACCAGAGTGAGAAGTCAGTTAAAACAGAACAAATATCTCCTTGATCGATGATCCAATGCACAAACATCTGGAAATAAAGATCCGAAATAAAAAAAAAACAGAAGTTGAATTATTCTCACCTTCATACCGCAAGAATATTCTGACAGCGTGAATACTATGTATCGTTTCTTAGAAATAGTCCTGCCCACGGCTCCACGCCGATCTCTGGTAACCATGGCAACACACAATACTGGAGGTACTCAGCAGTTCAGGCAGCATCTATCAATGGGTGTAAACAGTCGACGTTACGGACCGAGTCCCTTCATCGGGACTGGAGTGGAAACGGGGAGGAGGGCAGATGATTGACTGATTTGGAAGGTGCAGGTTATTGTTCTGTGAGACTCGGTGCTCAGGGTCTCCGAGCAAGCAGATGCCTGTCCGGTCACTTTCCTCAGAACAGGGAGTGGCCGCTCCGCTGAAATCAAATCCAAACCGGTTCGACAAAACACTGTCATTCTAGTGCGAAGAAAGTTTAACCCTTTCTGCTACAGCGAAGAGCGACAAAAAGCAACGAGTTGATGTAAAATACATTAGCAAGGGTCTTGATGGTCGACTGTACTCTTTTCCATAGACGCTGCCCGACCTGCAGATTTCCACCAGCATTTTGTGTGTGTTGCTCTGATTTCCAGCATCTGCTGATTTTCTCTTGTTTGAGAGAGATCGGTGACGGGTCACTGCCCCGTGGGCTGTTTCACATGTCACTACCAGGGAGAAAAGTGCCTTCTAATCCCACTCAGTAGAAACCACCCTGGAAAGTCGTTATGCTTCAGGGCAATGAAATCGTTTCTCTGAATCTAGTTGGACAGTAATTGACTCGTAAACACGGACATGTCCGGTCTCACTTCTCCACTAAATTCTCTTCCAATTCCGATCAAAGCCGAGTCTCGCTGTAAACGCTGAATAGTTGTGCAGAATCATAGACAACACTTACCTCTGATGTTGTAACCGGACGGCGTTCAGTGTGGTCCCGGGAAATCACAGTCCGACTACCCGGGTGATCGACAATGTTCCTGCACGGTGTGCTCACCCTGTACGGAGAGTTGAGTCTGAGCTGCTGCTCCCGAGGCCACTCGGCTGTGATGTGTCCGCCGCTCATTACAGATGGACAGGGCCGGGTGACCCGGGGTAGAGAGGGACCATCGCAGTCCGGTTCACACTAACTCTCACCGGCTCAGGACGGGTCCGACAGCGGGAGTGGGATCAATGTAGCAACACTAAAGAGGAAAACAAATAGGCTGCGTTAACCTTTCTGTCCGGATTTCCGTGTGGATCTCTCCTTTTCCTTTCATCGCAACCAGTGGGGCGGAGTTTCTCAGTTTCAAAAAAACACGTTTGTGTTCATGGTAATTTCACATTTCTGCAATCACTACAGCACGAAGCACTTGGGGCTTCTAGAAAAGGGAGGAAATTGTCAGCTCATTTTGAGATGATTATGACGTGACACAGCCAAGCAAAGAAACATCTGTATTGACCAATATCTGCTTCGGAGGATACAAGGTCGAAAAGTGAACAAACGCTGTGAGGGAATGTGAGTGACTTTACAGAGCTGGGCTGCTGACAGCACAATATCATTCATGGAGTGATTGCAACTGGATCTCACAGGTGCACATCCGGTAATTCTGGGCACATTCAGTCTCACTCTAACTATTTCATACCTTCCTTTGCACAGGTATGTAATGTCTAAAGCACCAGTGTTTGAGTAAATGAGACCCAACGAATTCTCGCCTGACTGAATCAATAGAAGCTCTGAGTCAGAAAGGTTTTCTCCAACTGATGCTCTCAGTCCTCGGGCTGGTTCACTTCTTGCTGTTCCCTCGTCTACATTTATGGTTTGCTTCCAGTTGTGGGCTTTTCCTCCAAAAAAACTCTCACCGCAGGGCTAACGTTAATCAGAGAGATAATGAAGCACCTAAACAATACAAAGGAGAGATAAAATATTTCTGCTCGATGTTCCTAAAGACGAAACTGATTGAAATTTAAACGTGCGAGACATATATTATAATCTCAGTTAACATATCTATAAATATTCCTTTCATTCCGCAAAACCTCCCCAGCAACATCCTTCTCAACTCTACTGAGCACATGTGCAGAGCAATGAAATGCTCCTCGTACATAAAGCCTAAGTCCCGACATTATTATTGTGAACTTTATTAGCAACAACTGCACAGAACGGATTTCCAGGTGATTTACCGATAAAGGCTGAGGTTGCATTTCTGCTCTTCTAACTATCACAAAATGGCGGCCTATCCACAGACCTATTTCCAAGAGATTTACACGTTTCCAGGGTGAAAGTAATAAAATTAAATTGAAATTACTAGAAGAGTTCAGCAGGTAAGGAAGTGCTGTGGGAAGATGAACAAACCTAAGGATTCGGCTGATCAGTGATTCCCCACAAGCTCTGCTTATCTGCCCGAAACCTGCTTCATTGCAGGAGTTCCATCCAGACCCACCTGTAGAAGGGCAATCGATCTATGCCCAAACTCTTCAAGTTCAATATTCGTGGAGTCCCTATCCCAGCATTATAAACCATGGCCCCAAACTCCAGGACTCTGTGCTGCCTATAATATGCTACAGTGTCTCAACTATTCCCAGTTCAAATTCAAGAGTCCTACATTAACCCGGGACGGAACTAAAATCCGGTGACACTTTTTTTCTGGACAGGGATCGGGCTGGAATCCCGGGCGCGGGAACAAAGTGTGCACAGATACATTTCAACTTGTTTCCACATTTACATTGAACACATGTGTTCATTATTTTATTGTGGAGTGGGATCCTGCCCAGGTCAATTAGCCGGCATATTTCCGGTAGTGTAACAGGAGGAAAATGTCTTTAAAGTAACATAGTAAACTTAG
>JAUOBT010000016.1:96747-108859 GCA_032362145.1 Hypanus berthalutzae | reverse complement strand
TTCCTCCACTGCATTCAGATCTAGGCACTAGATGTATGTAGTGAAACGATTTTTTGCCTGCGTCACTTTGGCTGTTTTGCCAATAGATATACTCTGTACCCTAGTTCTTGATTGATCTACCAACAAGAACAACTTCGCTTTTCACCATTCACGATCATAAATACCTTTATCAGATCCCCTCAAAACCTCTGCTCTCCCAAGGAGTTTCCAAGATGGATTTAGGAACAGTTTTCCCACTCTGCCATCAGATTTCTGAACTGTCTATGAACACCATTTGTTTCACACTTCATTTTTTGTATAATTTATAGTGATTTTTGTTTTTGCACTGTACTGCGGCAGCAAAACAACAGATATCATGTCATACAGCTTGGTGATAATAAACCAGATGCCAAGGGCAATTCAAGCCGCTCCAGTCTCTACCATGCCGAATCCTTCATCTCCAACAGCACTTTGCAGAAGGCAATAATCAGAAAATGCTGAACATGTCTGTTCAGGAAATAACATCTGAAATATTTACTCTACTGTTCTGTCCATAGATCCTGCTTAATCCAACATTTTTTATTTCAGGTTTCAGGCATCTATAGATGTTGGTCCAGGAAGGCAAATGATGGGTGGCAAGGGGATGGAGGCAGTAAAAATATTACAAGCAGCAAAACTTGAAGACCAACTGAACTTGAGATTATTATCCACAAAACAACATGAGATAATAGTTATCTCCATAGTGCTACTGCTTGCTTTCCCTCTCTTTGCACTTTTACTTTTCCAATCCAGACGTTACTTAATTTAATGGGCAGATTGTTGAGCAGGTTAGAAAAAAAAACTCTTACAGATCTCTGTTGAATTCACTAAATTAACTGAGGACAATTTTCTCCGTCTTTAGTTAATTATTTGTTATCTCTATCTGCTCATCTTGACGATCAAGTACAATTTCTTTTGACATCAGAAGCTCTGCCCTAACACACCACTTCCCACACAATAAAACCTCTCAAAGCGAAAAAGCAAGGAACCCACAGTTTCTCACTGCAAGGTAGTAGGTGGGGTGGCAGAGGTGGAAAAAAACAAGTAGAAACACTGCACACTACCAGAAAAGATTGCCAACATAATTGTTTAAAACTAGGAATGTTGTTTTAAATTATGCTTTAAATACTAAATAATACAACACATAAGCTGACTACGTCAGTGTACTAATTACATAGGTGGAAGCCCTTGATCTTTCTTAAAAGATATATCAATTGCAGAAAGATAAAAAAGCAGCCATGCAAAACCAGGGTGAACTGTTGGCCTCCACTGGTAATGATAAGCACACAGTTTAGAACAACATTAGCAAATCACAGTCTTTATAAGTAGTTCCATTCAAATTGTCAAGTGTCATATTATAATTATTGTTATGACTACATTTGATATTGTAATTTCCTCTTTTCCTCCCACTTCAGAGAAACTGTAATGCAAATGTTAATGCCAAGACAGCAGTATGCAAGCAGATACAGTGGACAACAGCGATCCCAAATCAGAAAAGACAATTTCTATTAAAGCCGAGTCTTTAACGAGAGTTCCAAGGCATTTCCTCACGTGGAGATATTAGGATGAGTTACCTAAAGTTATTGTTTTATCTATTTACCTACTTATTGAAGGAATACATAGTCAACACCAGAACTTGTCAACTACTTCAAACTGCTTAAGGTACAGTACTTCTGAGCCACTACAGCCAGAGAGCTACTGAGCAGTATTTGGACTCGATGTTGATAAGAAAATGCAAATAAAATTTCAAGTCAGACTGATGTGTGAACGCAGGACAATGCAGGTGCTGGAATGGAGCAAAAAAGGAAAAGCTGGGGAAACTCAGAGTCAGGCAGCATCTGTGGAGTGAAACAGAGTTAATACTTCAGGTCGAGGTTCTTCATCTGGGTTGAAGTGGTAGGACAATAGCTAGAACAAAGAGGCAAAGGGAAGCGGGGCAAAGCTAAAAAATAGATTAATCCAGGGCAGAGAGGAGAGGTTGATTGTCAGATGGGTCAAGTGGAAAGGGAAGAATTGAGATTGTGACAAAGGCTGGGAAATGGTAGGCAGAAACAAGTAAATACTGTAGTTGACAGAAACTGATGAGAAGAAGAGTGGAAACAGACAAGGGAGTTCCTTGACTAATGGAATAGGTGACAGAGAGGAAAGAAACCAGGAGAGAGGGAGCTAGGGGCTAGAAATTTAGAAGGTTGTGTGTGAAAGGACCTGGACTGATCAAGAGAGAGAAAGACACAGATGGAGAACAGATTACCTGAAATTAGAGGATTTGACACATGCCATTGGGTTGTAGACTGCCTGCAATGATGTGCAAATTGGGGGTAACTTACTTGAACGATAAAAGGTTCAATTTCACAGGCTGCATTATCCTGGATGGTGCCAAGCTCATCAAGTTTCTTTCATCCAAGCAAGAACCAAGTGTATAGTCGTACTTACATTATACACTATATATGGCAGAAAGACTTTCAGAAGTCAGAACTCATAAAACTGTTGAAGCACAGAAAGACTGACAGATTAATTCCTCTGTTTTCTCCATGGCTCTTCAAACTGTTCTTTCAACTGCCAATCTAATTCACTTTTGACACCATTAATAATTGCTTCCAGGTTGTGAACTTGGCCCAAATGTTTTAAGTATGTTAAGACTGAAAGAGAAAAAGATGTCCATTAAAAACATGTCAACAGAAACCCCATATCCTTTACACTACAATAATTTTCTCCTTTTCAGGGCACTATTGCTTCTCTTTCATACTTCCTGTGTTCAGGATATTTTACCTATACTTTGTGCCGTTCATCAGTTTTATTTTCTGCATCTGGCATTGGTTTTGTGTCTCAAATATTAAATTAAGCTGATAACCAACTTACAGATGATTTCAAAATGAAAAAGTTCATTTTCAGATAACAAACATTAGCTGTGGCGTGTTTATCCCTTGACTAATACAGACAGTCTCCTGAATCTGGTCAATTGCACATTGCTGCTCCTTTGGCTTACTCGGTTGTTCCACTCACCATGTTCTTTCATTAGTGAACCAGACTTTGATGGATATCTAGTCTACCAGTAACAGCTTTGCCCTTAGTCTCTGCCTGGCTATACTTTCCACAATTCACCCAGATCTAGATCATAGTTTATTGTCACATACACCAGGATACAATGAAATTCCTTACTCACATGAAGCTTACAGAGTAATAAATATAACAATAAATTATCAATAAATCACAAACATCATGGGCCAAAGCACTTGTTTCTATGCTGTATTGTTCTAAATACAGCAATGAGCACTAAACAACAGAATGGTTTGAAGACTGTAGTGCAATCTGAAGGAAAGCAAAAAGGGATGGTAACTTGACAATAGATGAATGACTGCGAGAGGCAGAATTAAGAGACTGAGAGCATATCATCATCACCAGGAAAAGGGGAGAGTGTGGAGAAGAGGTGATTAGCTCAGAAGTCTGACAGCAGTGGGGAAGCAGGTGTTCTCAAGTCTGGTTGTCCCACACAATCATGGCAGTGGCATGTTACAAAAACAAAAGAGAAACCAGGATCTGGATCTTCCCTTATATACTGAGATGAAGCAGCTGATGGACCTCTTCTTCAAAATCCACCTCTATTCTCACCTCATATTTCAAAACACTTTCATTGGCACAAGTGTTACTTTTATTTATTGATAGCTGGTCTTATTATTGCACATAAAGGACAATTTTCTGAGGACATGCAAATGGATCTGAAAATTGTATAATTATTGGCAACAGTTCCTAAATCTGACCCAGTGATGGATGTAAGGCCAATGATGAAGCAGATGCAGACAGCTGAAGATGCACTGCTCCAAGGAACTCCTAAACTTACATCCAAGGTTGGGATGACCGACCAACAAACAGAACCATTTTTGTGCAAATTACTTAACACAATGAAGTATTCTCCCATCTCCCAACAGCCTGTATCGCCAGTACTACTTAGTACTACACTTGGTTAGGTGCTGGGGTCACCACTCACTTCATCCTAGAATTTAACATTTTGGCTCTTGCACCCATTTGGACCAGGGATGTAATGAAATTTAAAGCCAAGTGGTCTCTAACAAAACCCACGTTAAACTTCAGTAAAATTAGTTATTGTGAGTAATTATCACATGATAGCATGGTCATCAACAGCTTGATTGTTCTCCCCTTTGAGCACAGGAACACAGCTAGCAAATTTGCCGTAGTACTGAGTGGATGTCAGTGTTGTTAATACACTGGAGCAGGACTAGAGACAGGCAAGTTCTGAAGTGCACTAAAAATCAGAATACTACTTGGTCTAATTGTCTTTGTCATTACCAAAGCTTGTAGCCATTTATGTTCAAATAGAAACTACAATCTACCCATCAAGCATGCTCTGCTCAATACGATTATGGCTGATCTTCTATCTCAATATTTCTTCTACGCCTCCCTCTATTGATGGGCACAGTAGGGTAGCAGTTAGCATTACACTGTTACAGAGCCAGTTACAGTTCCACTGCTGTCTGTTAGGAGTTTGTACGTTCTATCCATGACCTCATGGGTTTCTTCCAAGTCCTCTAGTTTCTTCCCATATTCCAAAGACTTACAGATCATTAGGTTAATTAGTCACATGGGTGTAATTGGGTAGCATGAGCTCGTTGGGCTGGGGGGCCTATTACTGTGCTGTACCTCTAAATACCTATTTCCTTCTTTAATAAATTCTGCAATCTTGCTTTTAAAACACTTTGGTGGCAAATTCCATAGGTTTGCTGCCCTCTGGAACTCAGATTCTCCTCTGTATCTCTATCTGAAGACTCTTGTCTTGACTCCTCAATCTAGAAAGCCAGCCAGTAGAATATGCCTCCCATATCTTGTCAGAATTTTGTACATTTCAATTAAATCTCTTCTCATTCTTCTAAACTCTAGAATTGTTGGGGGGTGGGGACTGAACTAAAGAGACAGAGGAAGGGGTGGCTGGGTCACAAATAGAGAAACCTTGTAGGCAGTGTGAGAGGGAGGATAAGCAGATGATAGAGACAGGATGCATGCAGACTGATGGTTTGAGATGTATCTATTTTAATGCAAGGAGTATCGTGAACAAAGCGGATGACCTTAGAGTGTGGATCAGTACTTGGAGCTATGATGTTGTGGCCATTACAGAGACTTAGATGGCTCAGGGGCAGGAATGGCTACTCAGAGTGGCAGGCTTTAGCCGTTTCAGAAAGGACAGGGAGGGAGGCAAAAGAGGTGGGACGTGGCACTGCTGATCAGAGATAGTGTCACAGCTGCAGAAAAGGAAGAAGTCATGGAAGGATTGTCTACTGAGTCTCTGTGGGTGGAAGTCAGAAACAGAAAGGGGTCAATAACTCAACTTTTTATTGGCCCCAGTATTAATAGAGACATCGAAGAGCAGATAGGGAGGAAGATTCTGGAACGGTGTAATACAAATAGGGTTGTTGTGATGGATGATTTTAACATTCCTAATGCTGACTGGCATTCCAATAGAGCAAGAGGTTTCGATGGACTGCTGTTTGTTATGTGTGCTCAGGAAGGTTTCCTGGCACAAAATCTAGATAAATCAACTAGAGGAGAGCATGTACGTGATCTAGTATTGGGAAATGGACATACTCAGGTGTCGGATCTCATGGTGGCAGAGTATTTCGGAGGTAATAATCACATTTCTTATGTTCTTTACCTTAGCGCTGGAGAGGGATAGCAGTGACAATTTGAGAAAATGTTTATTTGGGGTAGAGGGAAATATGATGCTATTAGGCAGGAACTTACGTGGGAGCATAAATTGAGAGCAGATATTCTCATGGAAATGCATCGCATAACTGTGGCAAATTTTCAGGGAACATTAAGTGAACTTGGTCTTTTCTTCTTGGAGCGTCGGCGGATGACATGTGTCCTGATTGAGGTGTATAAGATGATGAGAAGCATTAATCGTTTGGATAGCCAGAGGCTTATTCCCAGGGCTGAAATGGTTAACACGATGGGGCATCGTTTTAAGGTGCTTGAGTGTAGCTAAAAGAGTGATGTCAGAGGAAATTTCTCACACAAAGAGTAGTGGGTGGTAGAGATGGATACAATATGGTCTTTTAAGAGTCTTTTAGATATGCACAGGACTGAAATGGCTAACACGAGGGGGTGCATAGTTTTGAGATGCTTGGGAATAGATGCAGAGAGGATGTTAGGGGTAAGTTTATCACACAGAAAATGTTGAGTGAGTGGAATGCACTGCGTGCGACAATGGTGGAGCCAGATAAAACCTGTCTATTAACAGACTCTAAGATAGGTACATGGAGCTTAGAAAAATAGACGGCTATGCGGTAGGGAATTCTCAGCAACTTCTAGAGTAGGTTCCATACTCAGCAAAATATTTTGGGCCGAAGGACCAGTAAAGTAAGTAATACTATGTCCTATGTTCTAAATGACCAGCGAATCGGTCAGTAATTCCCCAAGGATGGAAGGCTTCTGTGGGTTCATATGCAGGGATTTTGGAGACTTCATCAGATCAGTGAACAACGGCCAATGGTAGAAAATCACAGGAAAGGCCGTGTTTCTCGTTGCCTGTGACATGTCCATTGACAATATTCCTTCTCACTGTTATTGATACCCAGAACAACACTGACTGCAGCAGGTGATTCAGAGCTTCAGTCCCTCTTCCCAGTGAAGAACAAGAGAGGGTCAGGGGACTGTCCCTTTCCGAGCGAGAGTAATACCTTTGTGAGAGCGTCCTCTCCCTTCCTTCTCCACATGTCACGATCTCCATCACTCCACTGTTTGTCTTTGCTCACAACATGATACCCAGACCCATGTGGGAAACTCTTCTCTTTAATATGTGTTTCAATTCAGTATTGCCCCATCCGTGCAATCTTCATCTGCATCACATCCTCTCTCACCCTCCCCCTTCCTCTTATGGGACCTCTTTTCCCCATCTCCTTTCCTCCTGTGTGATGTCTCTTCCTGTTTCCTGCATGTTCGTCGCCGACCTCTCTTCCCCGTCCCTCTTCGTTCTGTGAGATCAGTTCCCCATTCCCCATCCTCCTGTAGAATCTTACTTTCCCGACCTCCATTCCTCATCTGGGGTCTCTCTTTTCCAACCCTCTTCCACATGGAATCTCTTTTCCGTATCGTCCTCCCATTATGCTGGTGGGTGTCTCTCACGCCGCCTCGTTGATATTTTCTCATCCACAGCTCCTCCATACTGTCGGACTTTTTCCCATCCTTCAATGATGCTCCGGCATCTTAGGTCCTGAAAATTATTTTTTAATCATCAGAGAATGATTGTGCGGCATTTACAGGGTCACATCACATGACTAATTTGTCGACATTTGGTGAATACACTGGAGCTGGTCATTGAGTGACCAGTGATGGTAACAGATGGTGATCTGAAGGGTTTAATATTTCCTGAAATATCTGAGAAATTCCCTCAGAACCACGGTTTGAATAACTCTGTTCATCAATTTGTCTGTCTGTCGTTAGACTTGGGGCGAATAAATTGGGAGATTCAGGAGTGAAACTGGTGTCTGCGGCTCTGAGGAACCCGGAGTGTAAAACACAGAAACTGGGGTAAGTACCAGACTGTGGGAGATGGTGTTTACAGTCATTGGGTTTCAGACACTGAACATTAATGTGATCACTAATTGTGTTACTGATAAACACTGGGGATTTGTACCATCTCCTGTTTCTCTGTGTCCTTCACCCTCAATCTCTCTAATCTCCAGGTTGTAGGATGTCGGACTCACAGATTCTGGTGCCGAGGATCTCGTCTCCTCCCTCCATGCAAACCCAACACTGTTAGAGCTGGAGCTGAGTTTTAATGAACTGGGAGATTCCGGAGTGAAATTGGTGTTTGCGGCTCTGAGGAACCCGGAGTGTAAAATACAGACACTGTGGTAAATACCAGATAGTGGGACATTGTGTTTACAGTCACAGAGTGTCTAACACTGAATATTCATGTGATCAGTAGTTGTGTTGCTGATAAACTCTGGGGATTTGTACCATCTCCTATCTCTCTGTGTCCTTCACCCTCACTCTCACTCATCTGCAGGCTGAGAAAGGTCCATCTCACAAATTCTGGTGCCGAGGATCATGTCTCCTCCCTCTGTGCAAGCCCATCACTGACTGAGCTGGACCTCAGTGGTACTAAACTAGGTGATCCAGAAGAGAAACTGGTGTCTGCAGCTCTGAGGAACCTGGAGTGTAAAATTCAGAAACTGGAGTAAGTACCAGATTTTTGTAGACTGTGTTTAACGTCACTGGGTGTCTGACACTGAACATTAATGTGATCAGTAATTGAGTTACTGATAAACACTGGGCATTTGTACCGTCTCCTGTCTCTCTGTGTCCTTCATCCTCACTCTCTCTCATCTCTAGGCTGAGGTATGTCGGTCTCACAGATTCTGGTGCCGAGGATCTCGCCTCCGCTCTCAGTACAAGCCCATCACTGATGGAACTAGACCTGGGATCAAACTGTCTCACAGACCGATCTGTCCCCGCTCTCCGAAGCTTTATACAGACCCTCCGAAGTCTGGAGCGGATCTATTGAGTGTTTGTGTTAATGTTCAATGTGATAAAATATCAGTGGATCCCTGGGTTTTCTGGTGATATTTGTCTGTGAGTGTTGTTGAAACGTTAACCCCCATTCTGCTACTGACACTTATGCTTATTTCATCTTTGTTCTCCCAACTGTTTTAGGCTGCGGTACAATCAGTTCAGTTGGATTGGGAAGAAGGAACTGAGGTGTTTGCAGGTGCCCAGAGCCAGAGTAAGAGTGGACCTTTGAATATCCTAATGTATGAACATCTCCGACCTCGTGATGGGGATGCTTTGGCCGATTTCCCGGCGTCCCTTTTAAAGGCCACCCTCCCCTTTAATGGCCACAATGCAGGGTTCATCCCACACCGTCCTGATGGACACCGGTGTCAGTGGAACACTCTGAGACATCAGAGACTGTCCCGCAGTCATGTAGCAACGCACACAAAATACTGGAGGAATGATGGAATCCATGGAACACAGCATCTCTGGAATCTATGGAATACACATTAGATACAGCATCTATGGAAAAGTGTACAATCGATATTGTGGGCTGTGACTCTTCATCTGGAAATCTCTTGTCCAGCATCGCACTTCCACAGGATGTCTGAATGCAGTTATGCCTGGGAGTGTTAGGGTCCGGTCCGGAGCCCGCCTTCCGGGTCTTGTTCAGGTGCCATTGGATCATCTTGGCTTAAGGAGTTACACCTGCCCCCGATTAGGGGGCAGGTGTTTATAAGGGGCTCGGGGACTGAGCCGAGTTGGGGGGGTTGTCCTGCTCTGTAGCCAGTTTAAACTGCTCCGTACCCAGTCCGCCGGCGCTGAATCCTGCATTGTACATGGTCCGCCGGCTTTGAATCCTGCTCTGCACCCGGTCCGCCTGCTCTGAATCCTGCTCCATACCTGGTCCGCCGGCACTGAATCCTGCTCTGTACCCGGTCCGCTGGCTCTGAATCCTGCTCCATACATGGTCCGCCGGCTCTGAATCCTGCTCCATACATAGTCCGCCGGCTCTGAATCCTGCTCCAAACATGGTCCGCCGGCTCTGAATCCTGCTCCATACATGGTCCGCCGGCTCGGAATCCTGCTGTGTACCCGGTCCCCGGGTATAAATTCTGCTCGGTACCAAGTCCGCCGGCTCTGAGTCCTGCTCTGCACCCGGTCCGCCGGCTCTGAATCCTGCTCTGTACCTGGTCCACCGGCTCTGAATCCTGCTCCGTACCCGGTCCGCTGGCTCTGAATCCTGCTGTGTACCTGGTGCGCGGGCTCTGAATCCTGGTCTGTACCCGGTCCACCGGCTCTGAATCCTGCTCTATACCTGGTCCGCCGGCTCCGAATCCTGCTCCGTACCTAGTCCGCCGGCTCTGAATCCTGCCCTTTACCCGGTCCGCTGGCTCTGAATCCTGCTCTGTAACTGGTGTGCCGGCTCTAAATTCTGCTCTGTACCCGGTCCGACGGCTATAAATCTTGCTCTGTACCTGGTCCACCGGCTCTGACTCCTGCTCTGTACCCGATCTGCCGGCTCTGAATCCTGCTCTGTACCCGGTCTGCCGGCTCTGAATCCTGCTGTGTACCCGGTCTGCCGGCTCTGAATCCTGCTCTGTACGTGGTCCGCCTGCTCTGAATCCTGCTCCATACATGGTCCGCCGTCTTTGAATCCTGCTCTGTACGTGGTCCGCCTGCTCTGAATCCTGCTCCATACATGGTCCGCCGGCTCTGAGTCCTGCTGTGTACCCGGTCCGCCGGCTCTGAATCCTGCTCTGTACTCTGTCCGCCGGCTCTGAATCCTGCTCCGTACCCGGTCCGCCGGCTCTGAATCCTGCTCCGTACCTGTTTTATCCGCTCCGGATCTTGTTCTGCCCTGGTTGCCGGTCTTCTCAGTATCTGTTTTGTCCAGGTTCATCTTGTTTTCCTGCTTCTCTCGTTTGCGCTCGTCCTGCTGTTCCGCTGTATTCGCCTTGCACGTGCTGGTGCGCAGTCTGTCTACCTCTCCCTATTCACTGGTGTATCCCAGTTGTCCTGCTGCCCTCCCTGGACCCAGCACCCTCCTGTTCCCTTGCCCCCATCGGGTAAACCAAGCTGTCGCCTTTACCCTAGTGGTTCTGACCCTTCTTTTCCCTTGCCCCCGTTGGGTAAGCCAGGCCATCGCCATTATTCCTCGGGTTCTTCTGCCCCTTCTTGTCCCTTGCCCCCGTCGGGTAAGCCAGGCCATTGCCATTACCCTACGGGTGGTTCTGTCCCTCCCTCGCCCTCACCTCTGATGGGTTTTGCCCCGCACCTGCCCAGCTGTCCATGCCTTGCCCAGGTCTCCGAGTTTTCGCCTGGGAGGCGGCCCTGCCCAGGATCCATGCCGCCCGCCCTGAGAACTTTCCTGTCAGCCATGAACTCTGGGATCCTCCAGCCTTGCTTGCATTACCACTTGCATGCCATGGCATCCCCATCCTGTCCTACCTCTAGTACCTCAGTGCCTGCACCCTGCATTTGCGTCCAATCCTGTCCCCGTTCCTGACAGGGAGACCCTGGGAGCTCAGTCCAGGACAACTGTTTTACGGGTGGCAGTATCTGGATAGGGAATCATTTTGTTCCCAGAGATGCATTCCGCAGTCTGGCAGATAAAGTGATTTTAAAGTGACAAAAGATCCTGTGAGTGACCTTGGATCTGCAGCGATCTCAGACACTACTCAAAGTGTGATTTTGGAATCATCTTTGCCCCGGTGCAGAGAGGAATTGGACTGATTATTCAACCTGTCGCCGGTTAGTTAATTGTGATTGAATCGGGTACCGCTCTAACTTCCTGTCTTGGTGTCAGGTTGAGGCTCATTTGAGGAAAAACATTTACCTGAGTTTATTGCTGCCGGTGCACAACAGCACCCAGACACTCATCTTCCAGCCCCGCACTCTGTCCGCTTATCGCTGCTGCGCTCTCCACGTGATTCTGAAATCCGGCGCTCACCACGCCACCTGCCCTTTGGGCTTTCCTAGCCCGTCCTCCCATGCACTTGCCGCGCCCGCGCTACCTGCATTCGCTGCCTCCCCAACTCTCTCCAAACCCTCCCCACTGCAGAGCACATATCCCTGCACTGTTCCGTTATCAACCTGCCTCTCTGAGTTTCTCAAGTGATCTTAATGTAACTCCTCAATTGCCACCCTCGGCAGGGCATCCTAGGCATTCAGCACTCTATGTTAAAATGAAAAATCTCCCTGAAATCTTACTCTACACTCTGTAAAATTATGTACCTTGCTTAACTCCTCTTCAAATTCTGTAATGTTTCTGCCTCCACCACCATCCTAGGCACCACACTCTGTTTAAAAAATACATGGATATCAGATATTAGGTTGCAAATACATAGTGCAAAAAATAAATAATAATAAAAAAGTGATGTAATTAATGGGTTCAATGTCCATTTAGAAGTCGGATGGCAGAGGCTAAGAAGCTGTTCCTGAATTGCGAAGTGTGTGCCTTCAGAATATTGTCCCTCATTCCCGACAGTAGCAGTGTGATGAGGGCATGTCCTGGGTGATGGAGGTGCAAAATCGTGTACACTACCTTTCTAAGGCCCCGCTCATTGAATATTTCTTGGATACTAAG
>JAUOBT010000016.1:42135-56894 GCA_032362145.1 Hypanus berthalutzae | reverse complement strand
GCACCACCTTTCCAACATGGGCGACATATTATCGCTCTCAAACTTACTTCTCCCGGTAACACCCTGACGAATCAACAACCTATTAATCTCCACTTTAAAAGTATCCACAGACTTGGCCTCCACAGCTGTCGTTGGCAGTGAATTCCACAGCCTTTTGATTAAAGAAATTCCTCCCTATCTCTGTTCTAAAGGGACATCCTTCTATTATGAGATCAGGGAGATCTGACATTTATATTCTGAGATCAGCTCACAAATGACATGTTCTGGCTCCAACACAGCATGCCCACAACTCACCAAATCTAACCATATGTCTTTGGAATGTAAAGCCCTTTGGTCACAGGAGAATGGATCGAATTTTTACAGACTGCAGCAGGAATTGAAACCCAGATGGCAATCACTTCCACTGTACGACGCCACTCCACACACACGGCCTCTCTCATCAACGTACTGTTCTGGACAGGAAACAGAAGTATGAACTGAAGGGCAGCATGAGTCTAGTGTGGAATCTTAGACTCCTTATCCGAGGAAGGAGGTTCTTGCCATGGAGGGAGTGCACAAAAACTTACAAAGGGAACTGAAAAGAGGAGAAGTAACCTTGTGAGTCTGTCATTAATGAGGCTGTAAAAAACACAAAAATACAACTGCAGATGCTGTGGATCAAAGAACACGTGCACAACGCTGGAAGAACTCAGCAGGTCAGGCAGCATCCGTGAGAAAAGAGTAGCCAACGTTTCGGGCCGAGACCATACCTGATGAAGGAATTTGTTAAGTGCGTGTTGGACAGTTCATTGAATCAATATGTGGGCTGTCTAACGAGAGAGCGGGCGTACAGGACCTGGTGTTGAGTAACGAGCCTGGCCAGGTGACTGACCTTTCAGTCGGGGAGCAGTTAATTTTAAACTGGAATGGGACACATCAGGCATGAACTGAGAAGAGTTCTTTGGGAAGACCTTTTCTCAGGCAACTATACCTCAGACAGGCAGAGAGCGTTCGCAGATCAATAGCACAGAGTACAGGAATGTTGTGTTCCCGTTAGAAGGAAGGATAGGGATGGGATGATAATACAACATTGGATGTCCAGAGAGGTGACGAATGCAGTCAGGATGAAAAAGGAGAAGTAGGTAAAGCTTCCGAAGTCAGGATCAAAGGAAGCCGGTGAGGAGAATAAAGACGTCTGGAAAGAAGAAAGGAAGGGAATGAGGACAGCCAGGGGGAACATGAAATGTCCTTGACAAGTAGAATTCAGGAGAATCGCAAGGCTTTTTTAACGTACATCAAGAGCAAGAGGATAACTCGGGAGAGGGTTGGATCACTCAGAGATAAAGGAGGAACATTTCCTTGTCTGCGGAGAATGTGCGTGAGGCACTTCATGAGTACTTTGCTTCAGTATTTACCGAGGAAAAGGACACGGAGGCCCAGGAGATCAGTGCTAAGTGTATAAACACGTTAGTGTGTTTAGAGACAAAGCAGGAGGAAGTGTTGGGCCTCCTAGTGAGTATTAAGGTGGAGGATTCCAGGGCCTGATGGGATGTACACCGGTTATTGAAGGAGGCAAGGGACAAGATTGGTCCGGTCTTGACCAGCATGTTCGTGTCCTCTAGGCACAGGACAGGTCCCGGATGACTAGCCATTATCTCTATTTAATAAAGTAAAAAAGGAAAATTCAGTCTTCCACACCCCTTCACATCTGTGCACCTACCGAGAAAGGAAAGAGATGCAGAGAGAATAGAAAAGCCGTTCGAAGACAAACATCAACCCCACACGGCACGACCAGCACCCCGATCGCCAACCCGCAACCGTCCTGCTCGGCGCAAAACAGTGCAAAACTATCGACTCCAAACCCCACACACTCGCAAATCAAACGGGAAACAAATGGGCTAAAAACACGGAAGATGGAAACAATGAGTGTGAGATGCAGCTTTGAGTGTTCATGGGCCCTTTGATTTTTCTTCTTTTCCTCTTAATAACTGTCCTCTAAAGCGGGAATTAGTGAATATACTTACGTTATAATTGTATGCGGTGTATAATCTGCTATTCCATGCCCATGCGCAACTGCATATGGGTAGTATTTACACGGTAATCGCTCAAGTCGGGTCTCCGTTATTGGAAACCTCCTAGATTTCTGGTTTGCTGGGACCAAAATCACACCGACTCAGACCTACATTGTTTGAGAAAGGTGACAGTCCGGTGGCTGTCAACAGAGCCGAAGTTTCCGTACAAGTGGGAGAGAAGCGAGAATAGATGTTAGATGATTACACTGGAGAGGCTGTAATGGGGCACCGCTCCCCCACCTGCCACTGACCACTCCAATCTGCCACTGACGCCGCCGCTTCCTCTCTCTGTCCGTCTATCACCCTACAAACTCCACTGTCTTAACAACAGTCCTCCCACCGATGTTCCTCTGGTTGGCCTTCAGTGGTGAGCGGAATACTAAGCGGTTTAGATCAAGATCCACAACAGTTCGCCCTCCATGTCACCAGGTTGAAACAGGGGACACAGCGAAGCGAAGTTAATTTTACTGATCACACTAAATTGAAAAGTAGAATTAATTTTGGATATAGATAGTCTGCACAGTGATATGTACAGGTTCGGAGAGAGGGCAAAGTTATTTTGGATGTATTACAAAGTTGGGAATGCGAGATTCTCCACCTTGAGGGGAAAACATAGTTGATTATTTAAACGGTGAAGGATTCCAGTGCGATTTTGCGCGGAGGGACCTTTAATTGCTTTTGCATGAATCGCAAAAGGCGCAAAAGCTTATGGGAAGGCAAATGGTAGGTCGGCCTTCGTGGCTGGAGGGATTGAATTTCTGAACAGAGTGATTATGCTGCATATTTTCAGGGTAGAATCGATGCAGCAGCCGGTGTACCGTATGCGGTTCTGTCCTGCGAACCTGAAGAAATATCGGACACAGGACAGGCCCTTCGGACCAGAGTATGCTGGCCATTCAATTTACTCCGCAATCAACTGAGCCCTACTCTGCTACACTGCCCGTATCCTTTCATTTTCCTTTTACACACACGGAGATTCATGAGACTCTGAAATTTCCTCAATTTATCTGCCTCTTTCCGCTACCCCATCAATGCGTTTCATGTATTCACCAATCTCTGTTCCAAAATCCAGTATTTGACAACCCTCGAAAATTTCCCTTATTCACTTCAAGAAATTTCCTGTTGTAATCGCCATTTCCGCCCTGGGGAAAATAATTCTCCATGTTTGGACTATCTATGCCTCTTATCATCTTGTACATCCCTGTCAATTTACCTATCACTCCCCTTCGCTCCCAAGTGAAGAGCCCGAGCTCGCGCAAACTATCCTCACAAGACATACACTCTAACCGAGGCAGCATCCTGGTAAATCTCCTCTGCACCTTCTCAAAAGCTTCCCCATCCTTCCTATGACAAGGACTAGGAACGGTGCAATCGCACTGATGGGGTTGTACTACAGACCCACAAATAGCCCCAGGGACTGTGAGTAGCAGAATTGTAATGCGAATCAGGACATATCGGGTTGTTGTCATCAGGCGTTTCACCTACCCGATTATAAACTGGGAGATTCTTAGTACTGGAGCTTCAGATGGGGCTCAGTTTGTTCAGTACATGCTTGACAGTTTATTGAATCAATATGTGAGCCGTACTGGACCTGGTGTTGGGTAATGAGCCCGGGGAGCAGTTAGGGAACAGTGATCACATCTCGCTCGCTTTCAGACTAGCTGTAGATAAGGACTGGTTGGGTCTTTGCGGGAGAGTTTAAGATTGCAGTGGGACAAATCAGGCAAGAAAGGGCTATTTCTGAAGGCAACTCCACCTCAGACATGCGGAGAGTACATCCCTACTTTTAACAAAACAAAGAAGCCATTTTGAGTAACATAAACAGTAATAATGAAAAAGAAGATACCCCCTTTACACTCTCTCCCCACCAAACAAAAGTCAGGATGAAGAAAAAGCTGGAGATAAGTGCAGTGAATACTGAACTGGAGGCTGACTAACTGCTGCTTTTCAGGCCGGGGTGGAAGAAGCCGTTAGAACAACTGCGTCCCAGATTGAGGTGGCCGGGATGCGTGAGGCAGAACTGCTGAGCCTGTGGCGACAGTCGGAGAGGCCACAGAAGAAGCTGATATCTCTATTGAAGAGACTGCAGGAGCAGTGCGGGCCACGTGTTTCCGTTTGGAGAATATCAAACAGCAGCTACCGATCGCAGTAGAGTGTACTACAGACACACAAATAGCCCCAGGGACTGTGAGGAGGAGACATTTAATGCGATACAGGAAATTTGTTAAGCGGATGCTGCATAGTTTATTGAATCAATATATGGGCGGTCCATTGAGAGAAGGGGCCGGACTGCACCTGGTGCTGTGTAATGAGCCTGGCCGGGGATTAACCTTTCAGTGCGGGACATTTAGAGAACAGTGATCACATCTCATTAACTCTCACTACAGGTACAGGTAAGGTTTGGTATGATACTTCCGGGAGAGTTTTAAATTGGAATAGGAAAAATTCGGCATGAACTGAGAATAGTTCTTTGAGAAGACCTTTTCTCGGGCACCTCCACCTCAGACAGGCGGAAAGTGTTTGAAGATCAATAGCATAGAGGACAGGAATCTTGTTTTCCCCTCAGTAGGAAGGACGGGGATGGAAAGATAAGACAACCTTGGATGTCCAGAGAGGTGATGAATTTAGTCAGGAAGACAAAGGAGAAGTAGGTAAAGCTTCAGGATCAAACGATTCACAAAAGGAGAATAAAGAAGCCTGTAAAGAAGGAGGAGTGGAAATAGGAAAACCGGTTGGTGGGCTGGGGCATTAAATGTCCTTGGCAAGTAGGATTCAGGTGAATCCCAAGGCTTTTCATTCGTACATCAAGAGCAAGAGGATAACTCGGGAGAAGGTGGGATCACTCAAAGATAAAGGAGGAACATTTGCTTGTCTGCGGAGGATGTGCGTGAGGCACTTCATGAGTACTTTGCTTCAGTATTTACCAAGGAAAAGGACATGGAGGCCCAGGAGGTCAGTGCTGAGTGTATAAACACGTTACGGTGTTTAGAGATCAAGCAGGAGGAAGTGTTGGACCTCCTAATGAGTATTAAGCTGGAGGACTACAGGGCCTCATTGGATGTACACCGGTTATTGAAGGAGGCGAGGTACAAGAGTGCTGCGGTCTTGACCGGCATGTTCGTGTCTTCCAGGCACAGGAGAGGTCCCGACGACTGGCCATTATCTCTATTTTAGAAAAGGAAAAATTTAAATTATGGGAAAGACAGGCCGGAGAGTTTCACATCAGTTTTAGGGAATTTGCTGGCGAAAGTTCGTAAGGACAGTATACAGGAGCGTTTGGAAACCCATGGAGTAATTAGGGAGAGCCAGCATGGCTTTGTGCAGGGCTGATCTTGTCTTACAAACTCGAATGATTATTGGGACAATGTGACGAGAGGGATTGACGAGAGTAGGGTAAACGATGTTGTCTGCATGGAGTCTCTTATGAGAGTCGGATCCTGACAATTTAGCTGAATGTGATCCACGGTGAATTGGCTGTTTGGTTTTGGAACTGGCTTGTCCACAGGACACAGTGTGCAGTGGTGGAAGGGTCTTATTCGAGCTGGAGGACTGTAATTCCCGGAGTATCACAGGCGTCTGTGCTGGGACCTCTGCTATTTGTGATGTATATAAATGACCCGGATGAAAATGCAGATGGAACAGTTGTTAAGTTTGAGGATGATACCAAGTTTGGTGGAGTTGTGGATCGTGTAGAAGACTGGCAAAGAATACAGCGCGATATGGATCAGAGGCAGATTGGGACAGAGAAATGGCAGTTGGAGTTCAACCCAAATAAATGTGAGGTGTTGCACCGGGGTGGTGTAAGTACAAGGAGACAGTGTACTGTTAAAGGCACGAGCCGTGTTGCGGAGTAGAGAGAACTTGAGATCCAGGTTGAGAACTTGAGAACATGCCGATAAAGATGTTAAGAAGGCTTATTGAATGGTTGTTTGTATTAGTTGGGATAATCAGTTCAAAAGTCAGGAGGCTATGTTGCAACTTTATAAAACCCTGCTCAGACCACATTTGGAGTATTGAAAACAGTTCCGAACGCCCCACCATAAGATGGATGGTCAGAATAGACGGGGGTGCGGAAGACTTTTAACAGGATGGTGTCTGGATTAAAGTGGATGTGCTAACACGAGAGGCTGGATAAATGTGGGCTGTTTTCTCTGGAGTAGTGCGGACTGAGGGGAGATCAGATAGAGGCTTTTCAGATTATGAGAGGCGTAGATGGACAAGACAGGGAGTGTCTCTTCCACAGTGCTGAAATGTCTGATACCAGAGGGCGGGCATTGGAACTGAGAGGGGATAGGATCAAGGGTAACGTGAGAGACAAGTACATTTACTCAGAGAGTGCTGCATCCCTGAAATGCGCTGCCTGGGATGGTGGTAGAGGCAAACACATCAGAGGCTTTCAAAAGACGTTTGGGTTGGCTCATGGACATCAGGTAGACGGAAGGATATCGACATTGTGTCACAAGAAAAGATTAGTGCTTCGTTGTATTTGATTTGATTGTTAGCTAGTCAGCATAACATTGAAGGCCGAATGGCTTGTTCCTGTACTGTACTGTTTTATGTTCTGTGTTCTACGCTCAGAGATGTTCAACGTTCAGAGCTCAACACATAACTCAAGTGTGGTCTAACCACAGTTTTGTAGACCTGTAACATTCCGTCACAGAGATAGTGAGGACGAATTGATTGAGGAGACGACGGGGTTATGCTTATGAATCTCCTGGGAGGAAATTGACTACTTCAGGAGAAAGAGAGGGAATCGTACGGGTGCATATCAAACAATGATAGAGAGACGGGAGAAACAGGGGCAGGAAATTCATTACTGGGAGTTCAGACTGCACTTTGGGGACATAGACTCCAGATTTTTGAGAAATTGCTTTAGGACGGAGATGCGGAGGACGTGCTTTACTCATAAGAATTCCTCTGCGCAGGGATGTTGTAGAGGGTCCGTCAGTAAATAGACCCTCAGTGTCACTTCATTAGGTAAATGAGTGAGACCATGCTACTGTCGCCCATCTGCTACAAGTTTCTAAGTGTCACAGAGGCGGGAGGAAATTAAGATGGCTCCAAACGGCGACTCCTATTTCTTGAATCTTCGAAAACAGCTTTATTTCTATCATTGATTGCTCTCATAATACCTTTTCAGGGTGTGGGGGTACGTCTAAAGACCCTGACCTGGATGTTGCTCTCTGACTTCAGTTCTTTGCGGGAATGAGAACCGCTCGCAGGGGGTCACGACCGGCCGAGATTTGATATCCCATGGACGCTGCCTGGAAGATGAGAGGGCCTTCAGGTTTCCGGGATTTCCCGGCTCCGGGGACTTGCTGATTCTGGCCATTGCCCCTGACTGCAGCGTCGCGAGAGAACACGGAACATCGGGAGCAGCGGGTTGGCTGCCGGGGGTTGTGTGCACGGAGAGCTGCCATTTTTTGCTACCTATACCCCGAGCGCAGAGCTTGGAAAATGGACGCGACAGACTTTTCAAATTGTGAATCTACCAAGTGTTTGTTATGACTCCCCTCACGCTTTGACACGGAGACACCTCTTATTAGGGAGAGAGAGAGAGCCCGAATTATCGGGTGAGCGAGTAGTCTTCGGGATACTGCAAGTCTGTGTCTTTACTGATGCTATGCTGCGGGCTTGAGCGCTCGGTGGAGGGGGCTGATGCTTCCATTTTCTGGTGGTGGGATGTGGTGTCGTTGCTTTTCTGCTTGTGGGTGGGAGAGGGGAGCTGGGGATGGGTGGGGATTTTGCGGTTGTAATGTGTGATCTGTCACTCATTCTTTTGTAAACTTTTCTGTTTCCGTGGATGTTCGCGAAGAAAGAGAATTTCAGGATGTATATTGTATCCATTTCTCTGACATTAAATGCACCTTTTGAACCTGGCGACCGACTGTGAGTTCAGAGATGCTCTTCTGCGCACCG
The DNA here is from genome assembly GCA_032362145.1 of Hypanus berthalutzae. Classification (NCBI taxonomy): domain Eukaryota; kingdom Metazoa; phylum Chordata; class Chondrichthyes; order Myliobatiformes; family Dasyatidae; genus Hypanus; species Hypanus berthalutzae. The sequence continues at coordinate 48,924 of JAUOBT010000016.1, read as the reverse complement.
CCGTTACACATTTGTTAGTTCGAGTTGCTGGCATGCGACACAATTCCAGGAGATTATTCGTTTCAGAGATTCTCAAACCACCCCTTCTGGCAGCACCAATCATTCCACGGTCAAACTCAGTGAAATTACATTTCTTCACTTTTCTGAAGTTTGGTCTCAACAAGAACGAAACCTCCTGACCTTCTACGCTTTATGGTGCTGCCACCTTATACCACCTGATTTGATATTTGCATTAGCGAACAAGTGTACAGGCGGAGGTTGCGTGTAATTTAGACACGAGCATATTTCCGGGTGATGGGTGAAAGGCAGGTCGTGTCACAGTGATCACTGGCAGGATTTGAGGCAGGTACTGAGGAACGACAGAGTCGGTCACGGTGAGCGGGGCAACGACTGAACACAGCAGAGGTGTAAAAGGCAGATTCCCGCGTAGAGACAGAAACAAGTGGTTAGACATGGGGTACGAAGCGACCGTCGGAGACATGGCTGATCGGCAACGCGAAGCAACTCACTGTCCGAAGCACAAGGACTCACTGCCAATAAAGCAAGAGTCCCCACTAAATAATCGTGGAGTCTGGGTCTTTCCGCACTCCTTGCACCTCTCTCTCTCTCTCCCTCTCTTGCTCTCTCTCCCACCTGTTTTTGCAGATCAGAGCAACCTCCCCCCACGCATCTCCCCTCCCGACACGTCCACCAATGCCAGTCCCATGTCATCATCTCACGCTCTACGTCTCCCCACTTTCTTCCCACCCTTGCCTCATGCCTCATTTGTCTATTTCTCCTTTTCGCCTCGGTCACACTATCACTCGCTCCTCTCCGTCATCTCACCCTTTTCTGCTTTCCTCCCAGCTCTCCACACCTCTCAGCAGCCCAACCTCCCTTACTGAGGTCATTACCTCTCTCTCTCCCTCCACAACCACATACAACCCTTATCTCACCCTTATCCCACGTTATCTCACTCCTTCCTTCTCTCTCTCCCATCTACCCCCTCTGTCTTCACCCCGTACTTTCTCTCCTTTCCCAACTCTCTCCCTCGCATCTTGCTCCCTCCTCTCTTTATCCAATACCGCATTCTATTGCTGGCACTTCTTTCCTATTTTACCCCTTCCTCATTCTCCATCATCTTATCGCTCCCTCACCTCCCTTCCTCTATCCTTTACCCCCACTCTCTCCCATCTCGTTCCCTCTCTCTCGAGCCCATTGGTTCTACTCTCCTTCTTTCTCTCTATCACCCTCTCTCTTACTCCAGCATCTCTCCCTTTCGCTTTTTCCCCCTCCACCCTCTCTTCTTAGATCGATCTTTCTCTGCCACTTCATCCCCCACCCTGTCTTTCCGTCTCTCCTCTCTCTCACTCTGTCTCTCCGCTCTCCTCTGTCTCTCTCCTCTCTCTCCCACTTCTCTCTCTCGCTTTCTCCATCACTCCTCTGTTCTATCTCTCTCTCTCCTCTCTTTCTTTCTCTTTCGCTCTCATTCCTCCGATCTCTCACTATTTTCTCCCTTCACCCCTACCCTCTCACTTCCTGCACCCTCTTTCTCCCCGACGCCATTCTGCCAACCGCTCCGCAGTTTTCTCTTTGTCTCTCCACTATAAAATTAGTTTAGAGGCTGATTAAGTGCTGCGGAGAAAGAGGGGACAGTGGGATTAGTTGAGGTACTGAGTGTGCTCTTGAGAAAGAGGGGGCAGTGTGATTAGTCTAGGGACCGATACAATGCTGTGGAGATACATACACAAGTACACTTTCTAATCCGTCCCTCCAGCTCTCCGTCGTGGCCTTGGACACACAGTCACTCGCTCACACTGCTGGGTTTGTTGGTCATGCATAAGGTTTAGGGGTGGGTCCTGAAGGAGCCCCAAATATGCTGACTGTGAGGGAGTCACTGAAGACAGTTTGCAGCTTGGTGGATATGAAAGGCTTTAATCATCACCACAAATAGACATTTTCTTGGACACACACTTTGCCGAAACTCTCAAAATTAAATTACGTCAAGCGGTTTTAATCCTGTTGACAATGGCAGCAGCAGCTGATTTACTACAATTAAAAAGCTACAATGTTACAATTCAGGATGTTGTGACTGACAAACGGTTCCTCTGAAGGAACAGATTTACAGCGAAAGAACTTTGCACTTGATGAGACAGATTTGAAGGTTCAGTCACTTTTGTCGGTTCCAACAAATCCACACAGATGTTCAAAAAGCTTCTGAGAACTGAGATCCCCGAAGCCAAGATTACTGATGCGAGTGTTGACACGTGGACAGTCAGGGAGTGTAGGGGGACTGACCAAGTGTTGGTGGGTGGGTTCTCTTTAATATGACGTCATGTTTGGCACAATCACTGTGGGCTGAAGAGACAGTTCCAATTATTTACCTTTCACTGTTCGAACCGGACAATCAGAAGGGAGAATTTTCTTTTCAAGGCAAACATTCCTCAGTGGTGATGAACGTAGACATGCTTCCGATCCAGGACAAAGTTTGGAACACTTCACCCGAACAAGCTGAGGATGGTTTCTTGTATTGGGAGTCGCAGATAAGGTTACAGTGAGATGAGCCGTGATTACAATTGGTGGAGAATTAGAGTGGACGGCCGCTTTGGTCTCGGTTGATCTGCTCAAACGATGGACAAGAGTCGTACTGGCACAAGGGGAGGTGGAGAGTTGGGTCTGATGAAGTTTGAAACAATATTCCCTTGGCTGCAGGAATGTCACACGGAATTTACAAACCCTTAGTCACATCACAATCTCCATTGTGTCAGTTTCACATTTAATTCACTGAGGTATTCACAGTGTTGCAAACAGGGATTGCACTTGGCTGATGTAATCAGATTGTAAATAAATTTGAAAAATGTTTATTTTAGAACCTGTTGAAACATGTCCCCGTGGAGTCGGTAAATAGTATTAAAACCCCAGGTATTTGCAAGTTCGACATTTCATTCCGAGAGATTTCCTGTAGCACTGGGGAACAAATCACCGACCAGAGAAAATGCCTGCATTATTTGACAGCTACCGGCGAGTAGACAAAATACTGAACGTGTTCATTGTCGCCATTGGAGTTCCTGGTGAGTGAGCACAAATATTTATGTCTGGCACTTCTGTCTGTAAACCGGAGAGAGCCTGTATGGGGTCATTTTACCAGCGTCCCGCTTGATGTTCATGGTAGTAATATCCGTCAGTGATATCGATCCTGACTCTCCAATATTGTGATGTATCAGATTTAATGACAAATGGAACTAAACCCCTGTCTCTCCTCTAACTCACAGCATCGACTCGAACGTTGTTCTTGCATTTGACGGAATTTTGCTCAGATTGGTACCAATGCTGGGGACAGGCAGCTCTCCGGGAATGTGAGACTCGGAATGCTATACATTGTGGTGTTGACTGTTAACGATTTATTGACCGGAGTGAATACTTGGTCCTTTAATGAAACCCTGTGCACGTTGTCCCAGTATTGGGAGCCGGGAATCCCCCGGAAAGTTGTGACTGGGAAGTTTTAAGGGCACCTTGTTCATGGTGTTGGGGATAGGCAGCTCTCCAGGAAGGAGAGACGAGGAGACTTTCAGTGGCACCGCTACCAGAGTTGTCTCAGTCTTGGGAACGGGCAGCACTCTGAGATAATGTGACGCGAAGAGACCCTTCCAGAGACTAAATTTCAGTCATTGTGTTTCTGATCAGATTGAACCCGTGCTCCTGTGTTTCACTTCTCCCCGTGGAACTTGTCACAGTCGCATAATATTGCCCGTTTGTAAATAACTGGGCCTGATCTAATGAAACTGAGTCCACGGCTCCACTGACGCGGGTTATCAGGATGAGCTGCGCTGGAGAAGTAATCCATTAACGGAGCCACTCGGCATCTAGTTACTATGTTGTCCCGGCTTTCCCTCAGAGACCCGACCTAACACGATGCCCCCTTCAACCTGAAGAAATATCTCGGATGGATATCTCGAGTGTCTGTTTAATATCGCGAAAACTGCTGATTTCCACCAGCAATTTCTATGTGTTTTCGCCCTGTGGATATTGTTTCGGTCCCGTCTGGTGCTGAGTTTCCAGAGGCCTGACAGTCCCTGAAAATCAGTGAAGGCAGCCCCAGCAGCGACTAGAATCGCATGAAATACCGATCGTTGCTGTTCATGCCGCTCGTGTTTAACCCCGGCGATTACCGACACATCGCCTCATCTCCATATTGAAGAAGGCAGATCAGAGAAAGTGTGACCCATTTTTGGTGTTGGATGAGCAGCCGCTCACCACATCTAGTCTCCTGACCTCCCAGTGAAACCGCAACCTGTGTCCATTCCCGGAGAATGAGTTTAATAATGCCCAATGTCTGTTCTCTTCTCTTTCCCTGCAGTGAATTTAGCGGCGATTGCGATTCTGTCCCGGAGAAAGTGCGGGCTCTCTACCTGCACCACTCGCTACCTGGTGGCCATGGCAGCGGGGGATCTGCTGAACGTAGTCATAGAGGTTCTTTTGCGTCTTGTCGTAAATCGTTACATTCCGTGGAACTTTCTCCATGTTACCCCTGTGTGCAGGTTTACGGAGGTACTCAGAATGGCAGCCGCAGACTGTTCTGTCTGGTTCACCGTCACCTTCACTTTTGATCGGTTTGTCGCCATCTGCTGTCGGAAGCTGAAAACAAAATATTGCACCGGGAAAACTGCGGCTGTGGTTCTCACAACAACCGGCGTGCTGTCCTTTCTGAAAAACGTTCCCCGCTACTTCCTCTGGGAAACCAGAGAGGTAGTCAACAACATACCTTGGTTCTATAAGCTCATGGACTATACTCTCACCGACACCTGTTGGGTCGTATACGATTGGCTCGATACAGTTTTAAACTATAAAACTATATAGTTTTATATATAGCTAGGGACAACCCTAGCTATATATGGGTTGTCTATATATAGGACAACTGTGGCTAGGCACAACCCAAACATGTTGCTCAAGTCCCCGGTATACCCAGCAGCACCGTCTCAATAAATGCAGTATATCCTGCCAGGAGCGGAAACATATCCCACTTAATTCTCCTTAAGAGACCAGACGCGACCCTTTGTGCCCAAATGTAAAGGAGGTTTGTCTGCCGACAGGATATTGAGGGTTTGATCATACACTCCGACAGCGGGGAAGAGACCCTTCAGAACATGTTCAAAGCGACGGGGTACATTTCGGTCAATTCCTGTCTCCGAGGACATGAGTCAAACGCAGGCAGTCGTTTTCGCACGGTTTATTTGTTCATTTTTAACTTGGTGTAATTTTTTAAAATCTTTTCCCAAGACTGCTGCGGGAAAAACAAAACAGCCTGTATAATACAGTAATGTCAAACCTGAGCCATCATGGTTTTTTAAGCAGACGTGTGTGTCGCAAGTTTTTTTTTCATACTCATAGTGGTGAGTGTCTGCAATGGAATCCGGAGGTGATGGAGGACATTACAATCCACATGAAGATGAGGAGAATGGAGGGATGTGGAGCTTGTGTGGGCAGAAGAGTTAGGCTCGGCTGAGCACTAAATTACCAGTTCAATTGGTTCAGAACACGCAGTGATCGGAAAGGCCTGTTCCCGTTCTGTCCCTTTCCGGTTCGGTGAGACCACAGCTGGAGAACCGAGTGAATCTCTGGTCGCCCGCCTCAGAAAGGACGGAATTAACCCAGACAGGCGCGGTAAGGATTCAGGTCCTTTGTTGCCGGGACGGGAGGACTCGAGTCAAGAGGAGACTGGATAGTGACTGTGCTCTGATCCCAAATATGAGCGCGGTGCAACAATGATTGCCCCCTCCGTCGCAACAAGTCCCACCGTCACGAAACTTTTGTGGGGTAAAGTAAACTGAGGCAAATGACACAAGCAGTTCATAAGAGGAAATGCTGGACATCATTTACAAACTCCATTAGAGAACTGTTGTGTTTACAAGGCGGTGTCTGACGAATTGACGAAAGTGTAGAGCGACTTGTTTTTTTTAAAATCAAAGGAAAGGTCTCCCACTTTTGTTATAAACTGAAAAGTCACGGGCTTGTGCTGATCGCAAAATCCTACCAGCCTGTGTTGACTGCGCACTCATCCCAGAATTCAAACTCACCATAACAACCACACGGTGCACTGTATCCTGACTGCCAAACTACGAAAATGAATGTGAATTGTCCACCTTCCCCATCCACCGCATTGGCGGTGGGTAGAACTTACAATCAGGACAGGTCACTCATGAAGGAGAATACGGACCCGGGCTGGACAAACTCTATAACATAGCTGCTCACGCGAGCACTGCACTTGCTTCACCATCTCGCTCAGCCTCTGTCTCACGGCTCCCCCTCACAACCACATCCCTCTCTCACTCGATCACGATTCACGCTCCTCCATCCGCTTCTGGAGCACACACCTGCTGCACCTGATGTCCAGGAACTGCCGGTCCTTGGGAGATCTCTCCATGAGATAAACACATGAGAGATCAGGCGGTGAATGTGAGGATCTGGGACCCGGACTGAAGACACTGCTGCCGCCTCCAGACTCCGCTCAGTGTGCGGCTTGAGTAATGAACTGAATCACCGATGTGAATGGATGTTTCACCGCGCTGATCATCTGTTCCCTAAATTTCGATTGAGTGGCCACGTAAATAAATGTGTTTGTGTAGCAGCTGAAATTCTTCAGCAAGGCTCCGACAAAGTGAAAGATCCATTCAGAATCATTGAAGTATATGAATCCTATTCCTTTGATATCATAATACATGAAGTTTACAACCAGCGTCATCCACAGGAGGATGAAGCTGCCGGAGAGGGTGAAGAGTAAAACCACAGACCTCCTCCGGCTCTCCATCTCCG
>JAUOBT010000016.1:22508-33170 GCA_032362145.1 Hypanus berthalutzae | reverse complement strand
TTACAGTCAGTTTTTATGTTCCCTGCCAATTTTCTCTCATAATCTTTTTTCCCCTTCCTAATTAAGCCCTTTGTCCAACTCTGCTGAACTCTGAATTTCTCCCAGTCCTCAGGTGAGCCACTTTCTCTGGCTAATTTGTATGCTTCTTCTTTATCATTAGCAAATCTGCTGATCCAATTTGACACATTACCATCCAGATCATGATATAGATGACAAATAACAATGAACCCAGCACTGATCACCGTGACACACCTCTAGTCACAGATCTCCATTCAGAGCAGCAATCCTCCACTACCACTCTCTGGTTTCCTCCATTGAGCCAATGTCTAATCCACTTTACCACCTCTCCATGTATATCTAGCGACTGAATCTACCTAACTAACCTCCCCTGCGAGACCTGGTCAAAGGCCTTACTAAGGTCCATGTATACAACATCCACTGCCTTCTCTTCATCCATTTTCCTGGTAACAACCTCGAAAAACTCTAATAGATTGGTTAAACATGACCTACCAAGCACAAAACACCGTTCTCAAGTCTTGTCATGAGTTGCTCCAGACTACTGCAGAATTGCTTCAAATGTTTCAGTGCTCTGTTCCAGAGTGGAGAATCGCAGGGACCTTACTCCGGCTGAGCTGCATCGGACTTCGCAATGTTGTCCCTTCACTCCCTCTTCACGTCACGGATAACAGGACATGAAAACCAGCCCTGCTACACTAAACCGGCACAGAACATTTATTGAACTTTCGGAACTTCGGAAGTTTAAGACTAGATTTCAAGTGATGTCTACATTTCTTCTTTAATTCTCACCGGCGATTTTCTTCTCGGATTCCTTCAAAGTTGCATCAATTTCTAAAACCGCAGAGCAGTACGATTTAATTTTAATTTAAAGTATGTTACAGTATTGATATGCAATTACAGCAATAGACCGTTAATGTGCCCAGCGCTTCGGGTTATCGGAACTTACTTCAGCAGATGGTTTGCATTGATAAATCAAAACTGCCCGCCATGAATCCACAAAATAAATTCGTCTCCGCGATCTTCCACTCTACATCTGTTTCAGCTGCCGATCTATTTTCGCCCGAGTCCACGGATCAACCTGGAAAGAAACTTCTGAACCAACGCGGAGTGTTGTCACAATGTCTCCACCACATTCATAACCGCATAACAACCGAACGAGTCTAAAGAACGCGCAGTCACAGCCGCAAATATTACTTCGCCCATGTTCTTACCGGGAACACCGATAACGGCAATGATTATGTACCATATCTTTCTCACACGGTAAAATGTTTCAAACATATTGTGTGAGATTCAGCCTGTCTTCCAGCTGCCCGCGATGTCGCTGATGAAACTCTGAGCTGATGAATCTCCACGGTCATTCATTTATACTCGCTCCAGCACACTGAATATTCAATACTACACAAGGCTGACGTGTCTTCTAACAGCCGGGGTAAAAATAAACATGATGTAATCCATTTAAAATCCCAATTGGTAGCTCGACACCAAATTGCAAAATCTCAAAGATGAAGAAATGACGATTGGGTAAGTCAGTGAATGTTATTGCGAAACACTCTCAGGCTCGCCTCTCGGTTTCATGATTGTTATTGCTGATCATGTCCATCCCAAGGGTTCAAGAACTTGTCATCATAGACCAATGTTACACCGTTTTAGGCTGATCTTTTTAACTCTCGGAATTGTTTTGGTTATCGATCTTCCAAATATATATATTTGTGAGTTCCTGTAATATATTGAATAGCTTTAAACTAAAACAGAACGCGGACTTAGGAAGATACTGAACTCACGCAATGCGTTAATTAAATTATTTGCAACACGAACCAGATTCAACAGCTGAAGAGGTCAGGCAACATCTACTGAAATGAATAATGAGTCGCGTATCTGGCCAAGACTCATCCTCAAATTAATTAACGCTTCGTCGAGCACCTCGTCTCCAAACACATGAAGTGGAATTTCCCATTGGCCACCGTTTCAATTTCTGGATCTATATCGTGTCCGATCTTTCAACCCACGGTACTCTTTTCTGCCACGACGAGCTAACTCTTAGGTTGGGAGGATAATACCTTATATTCTGCCTAGGTATCCTCCAATATTGTCCAATTGTCTTACGGTATTTTCCCCCTCCGCTTTCTCTTTTCGTCATTTCCCCACACTGGCCTCTTGCTCTTCTCCACGTCTGCCTACCACTTCCCCCTGGTGCTCCTTTTCCCGTTTCTCCCATGGTGCATTCTCCTGTCCTATCAGGTCCTTGTTTTCTAGCCACTTATTTCGTCCATTACCACAATCAGCTCACGTCACCTCCCACCTTCCAGCTAGTCCTCCTCCCTCTCCCCCACTTCGATATTCTGGTATTTTCCAGCTTCCTTTCCAGCCCTGTGGAAGGGTCGCGGCTGTTTATTCATTTCCACGGATGCTGCCTGACCTGCTGAGTTCTTCCAGCATTTTTTAATTGCATTAAGTTGATGCAGTCCCCCCACCATCAGGGTAAGCCAATACGCATCAGAGTTCGCACTAGTTTGAATCAAAGTGAATTAATCACCGTACAAATGACTCTGGAATTGGTGCAAATACTTAAACCGGCAGGATACTCACAAAGAGTGACGGGGTTCTCATGTAGGGACAGACCAGGAAATTGAAGTTCAAACTTCGATGAAGTTAAATAGATAGTTGTAAATAGTTCTTTGATCTGCACCTTCACCGGGGATATAACAAAGGATTGCACATACCGTACCTTTTTCTTGATGTGCTACGTCGGTGTATGCGAGTATTCAACATTCCGAACTGATAGACTCACAAGCACGGCCTTTGACTGAGTCTGGATACACGTTGCCGTAACAAGCCAATGGGTCCCCAGTTATGGGATGAAATTGATCTGTTCGTCAATTACGCAACGAAGGGAAGACAAGGGTCAATATTGATGTACTTACCCATTATCCCAATGGTGAGTAGGGCTGGGATATTCACAAAGAGTGACGGAGCTCTTGCAAATGCTGATGTAGATACAGAGAAGGAAATGGAAGTTCAAACATTAATGAACGTCAGGGTCTATATTGATAATGTGGTATTCAATACATTCCGAATATCTGCCTTCACTTTGTCATCAAAGACCAATGTTACACCGTTTTAGGCTGCTCTGTTTAACTCTCTGAATTATCTTGGTTATAGATCTTCCAATTACATATATTTGCGAGTTCCTATAATGTATTGGATAGCATTAAACTAAAGTAGCATACACAGTTAGGAAGATACTGAACGCACGCAGAGCGTTAATTCAGTTAATTGCATCCCCAACCAGATTCAAGAACTCAAGAGGTCAGACAACATCAACTGAAATGAATAAGGAGTCACGTATCTGACCATGACTCAACTTCAAATTAACTGACGCTTAGTCGAGCACCTCGGCTCCAAACACATGAAGTGGAATTTCCCAGTGGCCACCATTTCAATTTCTAGCTCTATTTTGTGTCCGATATTGCAGTCCACGGCCCTGTCTTCTGCCACGATAAGGACGCCCTCAGGCCGGGATGGTAACACCTTATATTCTGCCTATGTATCCTCCAGTATTTTCCAATGGACATCTGAATCTTACGGTATTTTCCACCTCCGCTTTCCCTTTTCTTCATTTCCCCACACTGGATGCTTTCATCAGGTCCTATCAGGTCTTTCTTTTCCAGCCACTGATTTCTTCCATTAGCACAACCAGATGACGTCGCCACCCACCTTCCAGCTTGTCCTCCTTCCTCTCCCCCATTTCGATATTCTGGTATTTTCCACCTTCCTTTCCAGCCCTGTGAAAGGGTCGCGGCTGTTTATTCATTTCCACAGATGCTGCCTGACCTGCTGAGTTCCACCCGCATTTTTAACTGCATTAAATTGATGCAGTCCCCCCCCCCACCACCACCACCACCAGCAGGGTAAACCAACACCCATCAGTAGTTCGCACTCGTATGAAGCAAAGTAATTTAATCACCGTACACATGACTCTCGAATTGGTACAAATACTTAAACCGGCAGTATAAGAGTGACAGGGTTCTCATGTAGGGACTTCGATGAAGTTAAAATAGATAGTTGTAAATAGTTCTTTGGTCTGCACTTTCACCGGGGATATAACAAAAGATTGCACATACCGTACCTTTTTTCTTAATGTGCTACGTCGGTGTATGGAAGTAGTCAACATTCCGTTTGCCTTCTTAATAAACCGTTGTACATGCAAGCCAACTTTTTGCGATTCATGCACAAGCTCTCCCACGTCCCTCTGCACAACAGCACGCATCAATCGTTCACTGTTTACATAATAATCTGTTCTTCTATTATTCCTTCCAAAGTGAAGTCGACTTGACCAACGTTGTATTCTATCTGCCAGACCTTGGCCAACTCACTTAACCTATCTATATCCCTCTGCAGACTCTCCTCATCATCTGTACAATTTGCTTTTCCACTCAATTTAACTACATCAGCAAATTTTGCTACGCTGCACTCAGTCCCCTCTTCCAAACCATCAATGTAAATGGTAAACACACACTTGTGCGGCACCTCATGGAAAGCCTTCTGCAAGTATAATTATACGACATCCACCTGTTGCCCTCTAACCTCTGTACTCATTATGTCCTCAAAGAACGCCAGCAAGTTTCTCCAACAGGACCTGCCCATTCTGAATCCAAGCTGCGTCTGTCAAATGGAACTCATCCTTTCTAAATGTTTCTCCCTTTCTTCCTTAATGACAACTTCAAGCATTTTCCCGATAACAGATGCTATGATAACTGGCCTACAGTTGCCCGTCTTCTGCCTGCATACTTTTTTTAAGAGGTGGCGTGAGGTTTGCTGTGTTCCAGCCTCCGGGACCTGCCCAGAGTCTAGAGAGATCTGGTAAATGATTACGAAGACCTACTATACTTCTATGTCCTCCGCCCATTCCCTCAGCACCCTGGGATGCATCCCATCAGGACCAGGAGATTTATCTACCTTCAGGCCTTCTAGTTTTCTCATCACTATCTCTTTAGTGACAGTGATTTTATCGAAGTCCTCACCTGCCATTTCGTTCATAACATCACTCTTTGGCACAGACGTGTTCTCCACCGCGAAGACCGACACAAATTAGTCGTTCAATGCCTCAGCCAGTACAATTTCCCTTTCTCGTCTTCCAAGGGACCTACGTTGACTTCAGCCATTATATATTTATAGAAACATAGAAACATAGAAAACCTGCAGCACAATACAGGCTCTTCGGCCCACGAATTTGTGCAGAACTTGTCCCTACCTTAGAAATCACGAGGCTTATCCATAGCCCTCTATTTTTCAAAGCTCCATGTACCTATCCAGAAGTCTCTTAAAATACCCTATCGTATCCGCCGCCACCACCGTTGACGGGAACCCATCCCATGTATCCCAACCCAACCACCCTCTGCGTAAAACACCTACCCATGACATCTCCTCTGTACCTACTCCGAAGCACCTTAAACCTGTGTCCTCTCCTGGCAACCATTTCAGCCCTGGGGAAGAAAAAACTCTGACTATCAACACGATCAATGCCTCTCATCAACTTATACACCTTTGTCAGGTTACCTCTCATCTTCTGTCGCTCCAAGGGAGAAAAGGCTGAGTTCACTCAACATATTCTCAAAGGGCATGCTCCCCAATTCAGGCAAAATCTTTATACATCTCCTCTGCATCCTTTCTATGGCTTCCCGCTTCCTTCCTGTAGTGAGGTGACTAGAAATGAGCAAAGTACTCCACGTGGAGTCTAACCAGGGTCCTATATAGCTACAACATTACCTCTCGGCTAAATTCATTTCCACGATTGATGAAGCCCAATGCAGCATACACTTTCTTAACCACAGATTCTTAACCTGCGTAGCTGCTTTGAGAGTCCTCGGACCCCAAGATCCCTCTGAACCTCCACACTACCAAGAGTCTTACCATTAGTACTTGTTAGCTTGTACTTTCCACGTGAGAGTGGTGTTGAAGCTATACTGGACATAAGATAATGGTCTTGTGATGGTGGAGTGACGTCATTTTCCCGCCAGTAGAGGTCATGTGACAGTTTTTTTAACGGGGTATAAAATGAAGACCCTCCTCCCTGTGAGGAGGGGCAGTTCATGTCTGGATTTGCCATTTTGACTCCATGCCACTGCGTGCTCCAATATTTTGACGCAATTTGTTTCAAAGGTGGAGTTTTATTTAATGCCTAAATTTTAAAAGTTCATTGCCGGCAGTTCCTTTATAATACCGCCAGTAAAAATCAGTAAAGAGTGCAGATCCGAGTTCGGAAGCGAAAGGATCGAGGAAAGTCGATTTCGACAGAGAAACTGATTCGACCTTGTTTGAATCTCATTCGGAAGGACTTCGTTGGCTGTGTTCGTGCTAATCCCTGAAAATAATGGCAGAAAGGTTTGGGGACAGTTTTCTAAAGGAAAGTTCTGTGCTTTTAAGACGTTTCAATTTCATCTTCGTAAATCCTCTTGGGAAACATATAGTTCGACTGGGAACGGCAACAACACGACGTGAAAGCGAATTTAAATCGTCTAATTTTCTCTCCTTTAATGGACTGTAAGCATTTTAAACTTTTGCAGTATTGCTTTGAAGAACTGTTTTTGCAACATAGCTTTAAGAACTTTTTTTTCGCTTTATTCTTTTAAGAACTGTTTAAGCTGCCGCAAAGCAGCTGATTTCTGGTTGCGTTAGCTGTTTCTTTACTTTTGGGGTTTGTTTTTCATTGTTTAATAAATGTATTATTTGTTATAAAAATCCTGCCTCACTTATATATTTGTTTTTGCTGAATCCGTAACATAAATATGGGGGCTCTTCCGGGATGAACCATTTTTATAGTTTAACTGCTTGTTAAATTTTGAATCGGTGTTTTGGAAAAATGGAATACTCGATTCTTTTGTTTGATTGGGTTGTGAGTGGTATTCGGCAACGATCAATATTGATGAGTTTCTGGCTTCGCCAGACACGGAGTTATTAGCGAAGTCGAAAAAAACTGCGGTGCCTAAGATAGCTAGTAGATTGGAACTTAAAGGTATTTTGAAGTCTACATCAAAGGCTCAAATACTGAGAAACATCGCGTCGCACAATGTGGATTCGGGTGATTTTGATGAATCGATTTAGCGTCGTATCCAATAAGTAATCTAGAGATGCAGTTGCAAATGAAGTTGGAACAAAATAAAGCAGAATTGGAGCGTGGGAGGTTGGAAGCTGATAATAAAAGGAGGGAATTTGAATATGCGATGGCGAAATTAAGGTCTGAGAATCAGTCTTCTGGTTCTAGAAAACCGTTTGTTGCTAGTCAAGAAATTAAATTGATCCCTCTATTTAGTGAAACAGAAGTGGAAAGAATTTTTCAACATTTCGAAACGATTGCTCAGATTTCAGTGGCCGAAAGATAAATGGTCAGTGTTGTTACAGAGTGTAATTGAAGGCAAAGCACAACAGGTTTATACAGCTTTAACTGCTGCTCAAACACTTGATTATGATATTGTGAAACAGCACATTTTCAATGCATACGAATTGGTCCCAGAAGCGTATACAGAAACATTTAGAAGTTTGAAGAAATCTGTGGAAAAAAAAAACTTATGTGGAATTAGCCTATGATAAAGCTTTGTGTTTTGAGAGATGAATTTCCTCTAAAAATGTAAATGGAGACTATAATACGTTGAAAGAGCTGATTTTAATGCAGGAATTTTAAAAAAAGCATCCCTGTTGAAGTAAGGACCTACTTAAATGAGAGGGATACTGATACATTGCAGGACGCTGCTCGATGAGCTGATGAGTATGTTTTAATTCATAAGAATTCATTTTCTCAGGGCAGAATTTTTAAGAGGAAAAATAACACAGAGAATCAAGGTAAATCAGAAATTAAATCAGAAGTTAATGAGCAAGTTAAGGAGGAAGGAAAACCTGTGAAGGAAAGACCGTTTGGTCCCATTTGTAACTATTGTAAGAAACCTGGCCATGTCATAGCTAACTGTTTCCGATTGAAAAAGAAAGAGAAGGAAGCAGTCCCAGATTCTTGTGTGCAACATACTGAAGCAACTGTAAAATTACAGGGTTCGACAAACAGAAATGAGGCTTGGTTAGAGTCCGACCAAGTTAGAAAGGGATATGATCATTTTATAACTGAAGGGTTTGTATCCTTGAAAGAAGGATCTGCTCTGGTGCCAATCAAAATCCTTAGGGATACTGGTGCTTCTGAATCACGGATGTTAGACAGTGTGTTGAAGTTTAATGAAGAGTCCGATACTGTTAAGGTAAATTATATACGAGGTGTTGGGAGTGCTTTTATGCCTGTACATTTGCATAAAGTAAATTTAATGTCAGGGTTAGTTACAGGATTTGTTAAAGAGGATTACAGCCTTGCTTACCTGTGAAGGATATTTCTTTATTGTTAGGTAAGGACATGGCAGGTGGACATGTTTTTCCTGAAGTGCATTTGACAATGGAGTCAGAGGAACCAGAGATGAATTCTATCACAGATTTCTCCTGTGGTGTGACTATAGCTATAGCTAAAAAGATTGATGCGCGGAATGAGGTTGTTACTCATGAGTGTTCAACTCAGGATTCGAGTTTTGAGGATGTGTCAGAGACATTCTTACCTTCATTGTTTGAACAAGATTCTTGCAGTAAGTCTAACCATGAAGATTTATCTCTGTCTCGGAAGGAGATGATTCAGAGCAGAATAGACACCCTGAGATTATAAAATTAAGAGAACAAGCTCTACCAGATAGCGAAATTGAGAAGGTGCCAGTAGGATATTACTTGGAAAAAGGAGTGTTGATGAGGAAGTGGAGACCACCTACAATTCCTGCAAGTGAGGAATGGATTATTATTTACCAGGTAGTTGCCCCTAAAATTTATCGAAATGAGATTTTGACTTTAGCTCATAGTGTGCCCTTAGGTGGACATCAAGGGGTAAGGAAAACTGTGGACAAGATTTTAAAACATTTTTACTGGCCTGGTCTAAGAAAAGATGTGGCGATGTTTTGTAAAACGTGCCCTATTTGTCAAATTGTGGGTAAACCAAATCAAACAACACCAGTGGCTCCATTACAACCTATTCCACCATTTGGTGAACCGTTTTCTAAAGTTATTATAGATTGTGTCGGTTCATTACAAAAAAACACTAGTTATCAGTACTTGTTGACTATCATGTGCACTTCGGTTGGGTTTCCAGAGGCTATACCACTGAGGAATATAACAGCTAAAACTGTGACCAAGGCTCTTATAAAATCCATTACTTATTTTGGATTACCTAAGGAAATACAAACCGATCAAGGCAGTAATTCTACGTCTGGATTGTTTCAGCAGATAGTTTATAAATTGGGAGCTAAACAAATCACTTCGTCTGCATACCATCCGGAATCGCAAGGTGATTGGAGAGGTTTCATTCTACCCTCAAGAATATGAATAGGACATATTGTGTGGAAAATAAAATTGATTGGGATGAGGGTATAAACACTGTTATTTGCAGTAAGGGAATCGGTACAAGAATCTTTAGGTTTCAAGTCCATTTGAACTCGTGTTTGGGCTTACAGTTCGAGGACCTTTAGCTTTATTAAACGAACAGTGGATTAGTAAGGAAGTACACACTAATTTGCTGGACTATGTTTTGAAATTTAAGGACAGGTTACATAAAGCTTGTAGCTTAGCCAAGGAAAATTTAAAATTGGCGCAGGGGAAAATGAAATCTTGGTACGATAAAGAAGCCAGGATTAGGATGTTCAAGCATGGAGATAAGGTGCTGGTTCTTTTCCGAGTGCAAACGAATCCTTTACAAGCTAGATTTCATGAAATTGTGTCTGAAATCAATGATATGGATTACGTGATAAAAACTCCAGATCGTAGAAGGCCAACACAACTTTTCGATATTAATATGACAAAGCCATATTTCGAGAAACAATCTGATACTGTGACTGTTGTGGGTAATGATATTGAATTTGATTTAACTAGGAACATGATAGATGATTCATCTGAATATCATTCTAAATCTAACATTGTTTCTGTTAGGTTAACAAATTCAACCATTCTGGGAAATATTGATGAAAACTAGCACATTCACAGCCAGAGCAGAAACAACAGAAGAACAAATTAATTTTTAAATATAAGGATTTGTTTCCAGACGTTCTGAGAAGGACTACTATAGCTCCACATGATGTAGATTTGGAGATGCCAAACCCATTAAACAACACCCATATAGGATGAACATAGAAAAATGTGAACCTGATGAGAAAGAAATTAAATATATGTTAGAGATTAATATTATAGGACTTTCTAACTCGAATTGGAGTTCACCCTGTGTTTTGGTGCTAGAATCAGATGGTAGTATTAGGTTTTGTACGGACTATAGGAAGGTGAATGCTGTAACGAAAACAGCTGCATATCCAATTCCTAGATTAGATGATTGTATAGATAAAGATGGAAAAGCAAAGTTACTCACAAAGATTGATATATTGAAAGGGTATTGGTGTGTTCCATTAACGGACACAGGTAGAGGGATTTCTGCACTCGTACTCCATTTGGGCTATATGAATATAATGTTCTTCCATTTGGGATGAAGAATGCCCCAGGTACTTTCCAAAGGATGATTAACTCTGTGATTCAGGGATTGAAAGATACTGATGCTTATATTGATGATTTAGTGACAGGAAATGATAC